>CM063506.1:112853032-112903032 GCA_032207245.1 Pardosa pseudoannulata | reverse complement strand
ATAGCGATGCCATTTTGAAACTTTTACAAAGGCTTACGAAATAGCATTCATCTTCAGTGGAAATAATTTTAATTAAAAAAATTATAAAATAATTTTTAAAAAAAGTAAAATTATATCAGCTGGAGTAACTCTTAACAGCTAACGCATAAGTGTCTAAGCTTCTGGCTTAGTAATTAATCTATTATAATGTATTATTGAACACTTATATTTTTAAATGGTCTAAATTTGAACATAGCTTAAAATAAAAAATAACTACGCCATTTTGAAATTTTTAGAAATGCTCATGAAATATCATTCATCTAATGTAGAAATAATTTTAATTAAAGTAAAATTTATATTATTTGTATTACTAAACTTCCGAAAATTTAAAATTTTTTAGCTTTTTTTTCTATGAACGCATACCAGCGCTTACTTAATAGTTCATCATTTTAAAAACTTATTATATTGCGTAATTTAAACGAAAAATTGTCAATATTCATAACAGTAAATTGGCTATATTGCCTGCAATCAATAACTGTAAAATCAACAATTGAAATTTTTAGTTTTTAAACATTTCAGGTTTAATCTATAAAATGTTGATGCCTCAGTATCAAAAAAAAAATTTAGCTTTATAGTCAGTTAAATTTATATTTTAATAACTTTTTTTGTATGCTTTGGAAGATTAAAAATAAGTTGAATGTATAGATTTAAGAAACAATTAAAATGTACAGTACACCCTTATAAGAAACGTTTAAATAATAATTTGGCAGAACGATGGCAAATTGGTTAGGGTGCTGGCCTTCGGTACCGGAGCTTGTGGGTTCGTATCCCACATTTGCATGGGTGTTCGTAGCCGTTCGGAATCTGCTTTAAGTTGTAGGTCCCGGTTTCATTAACCCTCGTGTTGCAAAAAGTACACCGTAGTACACCGAACCAAACCAAACCAAACTAAATAAAAATTTGTTAATCAGTTTTCTTTTGTAGGTTAATAGAGAGCTCAAAGAGTAACAAATGTTAGATATCCAGCTACCTTAATTTGTGTTCTGATTTAAGAGTAAATACCGAAGACTGGTGATAAAATGATGCCACCTCGAGACAGTATGGCAGTAATTTCACCTGCATTCCGGATTAACCAATAAAGCACTTATTTGTAATTTCGCATAATGAAAGTTATGATTTTGATCCCATAACTTAAAGCGCGCTTGTTGGTTTTTAGATAATTAAGTATTCATTCCGGATGCAGTCTGCTGGTACTTGATTCCTTGAGATCTTTTAAAGACACCATTCTGGAAGGTTCGTCGCCGATTGGACATTTTATTGGACCCCTGTTATGTTAATCATGGATAATTCAGTCCCTCTCCCCTTTTTATGAAAAAACATTTTTTTCGCCTCATATTTACGCTATCCATATTTCGTAATTATGTTTGAAGTTTTCCCGGGGTGTATTTGTCAAGGAGGGGGGACGGCTGTGGAAGGAGGGGGCGAGGCGAACATTATTTTCGTAACGTCCAGCCAGTTCGGAACGAAATGGTGATTACATAGCGCTTAACTGCCGGATCCATTTCTTTCTTCGGACCGTAAATATCCTGGCAAAACGGGCGCTGGAAGAAAAAGAAAATGCGGGAGGTTTTATTTAAAGCCGCGGCAAAACATTGACGCACTTATTCCTTCAGCACGGCAAACAAAATTTTTAATTTGAATTAACGGCCGTCCCTTCCTAGTTTAATAAGAGCATACGTTATTTTTACCGAAGGCAATATCATCCGATTGTTGGGCACCCTCGCTCCCATGCTGCCAGCAAAAAGTGCTAAAAATCACCAATAAAACTTGAGCACCGATAGTAAAACAGAAAATAGTCCTCTACTGGAGACGGGGTGGAGGAATGTCTGGAGGAATAATCGAAGGAGGGTGGCAACCTATCCTTACGGAGACATGATTAAACTTTGTAAATCAGCTGCTAATTGCTGAGGAACGTGCCATCCTGCGATTTTGGTCCATCCCTCAAAGTTTGTTCTGCGGACTAAGTGTCGAGGTAATAGCCTTGCACGAAGCCTTCGGATGGTTAATATACGGCAGAGACGGTATAATTTTGCCTTAACTTTGTTTCATAACCAAAGAGGAAGATATGAAAAAATAACTCGTTTGGAACCATTCTGTTAAAAATGAAATTTCAAGACTTGATGCCTAATGATTAAAAGTGTGGTCTTGAATTAAACGGAACGAATAAAATTCCTCCCCAGATTCGAAACGCTACCAAAACACACACAACTCGTTACCGTGAAAATCAGAGGAGAGCAGGGGGGAAAGGGCAAGGAAAGTTCTGGAAGTAATCTCTGGAATTGTGTGCGAGAGGGGAGAGGATTTCTCGTTGACGCTTTTTCCTCTTTTGACGCAATTGGCAACTTTTCGAATGAAATTCATTAAACTTCTCTGCCTACTTGAGCACGTAGAAGCTTCTCTTATTAGCTGTTTCGAGGAATCTTCTAAAAGAGAGACCTTAATTTTTGAAACAATGTCCCCGTCGCAATCTCATATATAACCAGAAATGAAATTCAGTACAGAAAGTAAGAGCTCAAAACTTTCGGATAAAATCTAAATAGAAGTATTACGGCAGAAAGTTTCAAATATGGGTTACAATATTCCAGCTAAAAATAACGGTTTGGAAACGAGATTTTTCGGTCTGCCTACGATTTTAAGCATTAACAAAACTATAATCTCAAAAATAGTTCGCACAAGTTCTCTAATTAAAGTATTTAACATACCTAGAACTATATATAAGATCTCTTTGGCTTATTTCCTCAAACTTAGCTTTGTTGCGATCACATAAATGAAAATTTATTAAATTCTTACTTTCTTAGACAGATTTGAAAGAATCCCAATGCCATAGGATTTAAAAATAGTTATACAAAGTTAATGGTATTTAGGTAACCGTTTGAATTCTAATGACCACATCGTTCAGAAGTAAACTTTGTATATTCTACTGAATCATTGGCATAAGATGGAAAAAACTGATTCTGTTTGATTTCAAGCCCCGAGGTATCACAGGGTTAAAGGATGGTCAGATTAGGTCTCAAAGCACATGTTCACCCTTTTGATAATCATCACTAAGGATATTTTTCCAGTGGCTGAGTGCCTCTCTCGCGCTTACTGATATATCCCAGTGAAAAGAATTCAGAATCTGGATGGAACAGTCGCTTCTGTGATTGCAGGGCTACTTACAGCAATTTTCATTCAGCAATGTTGTCTGAGCTTAGTTCTCCAGTCCTGAGACATCTATCCGTACTGCCATAGAATAAGTTAAGCTGCGTCAATAAAATATGAAGAAAAATGCATGAATTAAGAAATTCTTGACAAATTAAAAGAAAAAAAGGATAAATAAGGATAAAATAATAAGCATTCAAGTACACAGAAAGACTATTGAAAATTGACTATTGACTATTGAATATTCTTATAAGAATATTTTAAGTTTTATTCTTAGAATCTTATCAGCTAATTTTCCCCCTCGACACGATATTGCATGCAATAATTGTTCTAAGATCGTCATTGTTTGAGTTTACAAGCTCAATGGGTTTTGAGCACTACGATATACTATATTACCACATGAGACCGGGATCTACCGCTGAAAGCCGATCCCGAAAAGTGGTGAAGCAGGATTCGAACCTCCGAACTCCGGTAGCGGACACTAGCTCCCTACCCATTCGGCTACTGTTCGGCAGCCCCATGGGAGGCAGCCTGTTATCCAGTGGGAGAGACGTACTAGCGTCTAGACACAAAGAACCGAGTTGATATTTGATCCGAATCCTACGCAGTGTTTACTTGACCAACGGGAAGCATTGTGCAAGCCAATGGGTAAGAAACCTTCGCCAAACATGTCTGGTATCATAGCTCACAAGATAAAAGAGCCTTGAACCTTTTCTTACCGTTTGGATGAGCATGCTCGTAAATGAGAAGATATAAAATTTTATCATTATTTGAAAGATCATTAGCCCGTATTTCGATACTCGCAAAGGTGTCAATCTTTGGTCGTAGGTTTGTAATTGTAATGTCCTTCAAGTTCAAACAATTCTTCTGAAGGTAGCAGACCTAGCCTGGGAGTCTGCTTGGTTACTGCTTCTAAATTACGATGTCCTAATGGCCCAATGTTACTCTCGTCTGTACCATTCCTTAAGTTACACGTAAACCAGCGTAATGAGTAACCATAAATGTGTGACATCTTCGAAGTGGTGTTTAGAATAAAGATATATGTCTGTGTTTCGAGCTGCATTCTAAAAAGAAGTTTACAGTACTGTTTTTAGATATAATACCAAATAAGATTTAAATCACAAATTTTTTTATAAATGACATATTATGATAATTAAAATATTAATTGATCATTAATAAATACGTACTCGTGGAATATGTTTAGGTATTCGAAAAAAAGGTTATTTTTTTCGAAAAAAGGTTAAAATTTTTAATTTTCAATAAAAAATGTTAAAAAAAGGTTAAAATTTTTAATTTTCAATATGAGGATAATGCCTAAGCTTGCACACTTTATTATATTTGACACATCTATTATATTTTGTCAACCTATAATATAATTCACAATTACCATACAATTTGATAAAATAGCGGTCGTGTTGCTTTAAAAATTTATCTGTCTGCAATGCTTTTGTTCAAAACTCCATCCATAACAGAAGCCTGTGTACGCCACTGATAAGGATAGTCTTTGATGTTCAAAGTTGTTTACATTTCATACTTTTTACTCTGGACAGTCATCACTCTAGAGTCGACAAAAAGAATCGGGCATTAATGGGTTAATATTGCACACCACAAATTTGCACCAAGAAATATTAAGGGTAGCTTGTCAGTTGTCAACCAATCGACATAACTCCAACATATTGAGAACAGCTTGTGGCCCTTTCATTCTATAATAGCTACTAAACGGGTCAAATCAACAAACTAGAAATCGAATTACTAATCTTTATAAATGAGCTTCCTCTTCTACATTCATACAAACCTTTTCTAGAACGACACCCTTCGCTATGTCGCTTCTAAGCTTGTCCCCCCACCAAGCTTGCTACCAACTTTGACCAAACAGCCTTAGAGATAAATATCCCGGAACGAAAAGTAATATTTTTATCTGTCGAGCATATACATAATTTTTGATTTTAAAAGAATTTTTTTTCCTTTACCTCGCTGAGAAATTCAGAATAACAAGATTGAAAAAAAAGATAAATGTCCCAACTGCTGGTAAGAACGTTGAAAGTAATAATAAGGGCAGTTTGTCATCTGCCATCAAATAAGTATAACCCCCACCTATGCATAAATCACTGGTCTTAGTTTACTGGATACCCAACCCTAGACTATGATTGGGTGGCTACAAGCATCTGGATCAGGCATTGTCCTCCTGACATCATAAATAACTTGACGGTCTCACCTGCTTGTACGGGATTCCCCTCTCCACCCCAGACTCCTGTCATGATGTAAAAGATGAAAAAAAGCTTCACTGTCTTGTTACGGTGTACAACGTGAAAGGTTTAGGAAGCGGGGATTTCAGAACTAAGCGTAGAAAATTTTTGGAGCAGAAGTAGTTGGGATAAGTATGGGTACATGATGTAAAGCATGAATAGGTTGAGAATTGGACCTAAGTGCACGTTATTTATGGGGAACACATGCCGATCAAATTTTTATCAAATGAAAAACTCTGTGCATTGTATAGGGCAGTATTGATGGGATTAAATCCTTCAAGAACCAGTACGCTTCAAACATTTTGGGAATACTTTTATAATATAAAAAAAAATTATAATAAAACATTAATTCATTTGTTTTAGTATTAAATTATTAACCCCTTGACATCTAAATGAAGTAGAATTTAATGCGACTGAAAAATATGATTTATTTTAGTTCAGTTGAGCAGTTATGAACAAGCTTAGAAAGAGCGGTTTATTTTGAAATTTGGATTGATATAAAATATATAATTAACTCAACATTGTCATTTCAGTTATTTTTCTTAAAATGAGTCAATCAATCTCAATAATATGACATTAGTTGTTCAAGATCACTGCTACACTGAATACATCTTTTAGAGTGTTTCTTTCTGATTTACTAATTTGTGGATGCAACTGTTGCGTCCACATTTTTTTACTATTTTCTTTCACTTATGCACACTATTACTTAACTTGCCCTGAATTCCTGTCTAGGTCTAAATCTTATAATCAATCTAAGGGAACTTCTCGATCTCCAATTGAATGGAGATTTTGCATACTTAGGTTTGGTTTTGTTTGGATTGCTAGGTCTACAGCTTTGCTCACGAGGACTAATGAAACCGGGACCTATTTCTTAATGTCGATTCCGGGATTCTAACCTGTGAACTCCGGTACAGAAGAACAGCGCTGTATCATTTTCCATCGTTAGGCAATCTCTTAGAACAATACGTTAATCAATCATTAAACTACACCACTATTGATCAATTCATTCATTAAATAAACATCGATTTTCTAACCGTTGTTATACTCCTAGAGTTGTTGGTAAAACGAACGGCTTTCGAACTCCCAATTCAATTCCAAGTAGAAGATTCTTTTTTCATCCGATACGTGTTGTTTTGGTTTTTGTCAACTATTAGAAATTTATTTTATTTTATATGAAATCCGCAATAAGTATGGTAATTATTTCTTAATCATCCCCTATCCCTGAATTTCAATTTTTTAGAGTAAGATTATAATTTAATTTAATTAATCAGATTAAATTTAGTAACTTTATCTAATTAAATTACTAAAAAATCTTAGAAACATTCCTCATTATCACAACTGGATACATTGTCCAAGGTGGGACAAACCTTCCTTTCAAGTTTTCCACTAGAATTCGTGATCCTCTATTTCTATGCATAGATACCAAACGATGGCCGAATGGTTTAGGATGTTGATCTTCGATATCGATCATGGGTGCGAATCCCATTGTGTCATGGATGTTCGGTGTTGTTCGGAATCGGCTTTAAGCATTTGGTCCCGGTCTCATTAACCTCATGTTTCTAAACAGCAAACCATAGCGCTCCAAACCAAGCTATGAATAGAAGAACAAATATCAGATTTTACATAATCCTCCCCTCTCAGTAAGATTTGCTCATCTTCCAGTTCCAGTAGGATTATATTGCAGAAAACATTTAGTAATGTTGCTGTCCTAAAAAAGAACCGAATGAACTGTGGTAATTACGCAATACCAATTAAAGTCGTTGCCTCGTTTTGATTCGCCAAAGATTGACGTCATACGCATCGTTTCTGATTAAGGCCGTTGACGTAAAGTTCAGTCTTTGTAAATAGTATCTTGTATATATTATAAATATTGTAATGTATTTTCACATATTATTGTAACATGAATTCATTGATCTGTATTGATATAAGAAAAGTTTTATAATTATCGTATTTTTATTTGTGGCAACACAGCATGTTTTTAAACACGCAAATATTTGAATGTATGTATACGTTGTCTGCCTATTTAAGAGTCAGTTTGACACTAGCAGATAGCGCTGTTGCATCGAAAGTGCTGATGTTTGTTTATGTACCTTGTATGTACTTTCAGTATTTTAAACTTACTTAGTTTGACGTTAGTTCTGTTTGATCTCCAGGGCTTTAGTTCATTCATTATACTATCTTAAATAAATGCCTGTGTCTAGATCTAGTTGTTTTATTTAACGGCACCGTGTAAATCCCTTCTGCGCATAGTTTTATGTAGGATGTGATCCCTTCGGATACTTCTGTAAGAATCTTCGAGCCATAGCTGGGGTCTCCATAGATTCATCCAATACATTCTATTGAGTTTTAAGTATTTAAGGGGACATAGTACCTTTCTAGACTTAAAATCTGCCTCATAATAGCCTTTTTATTCATCATAAAATAAAATATTCTGCTTTTTTTAGAACTAATTTCGTACAAATTCTTTAAAAACGCACTAACTTTAAAAATATTTAGTTTTTCTTTTCAGGTAGCTTAATTTTAAATAAACAGTAAAACATATTCACCAAATGAATGTAATGAAAATAATTACCTCCGCAAGACTTTGAAACTTGTATATTGTAATAATAAACTTTTATAACAAATGGAAAATAAATATCTTTTTCATGTCGAAAATCTAAAACTCAAAAGGTATCTGACATTTTGATAATTAAAAAATTTAAACACTGTTTTAAAATTTTTACAAAAACTTGTCTTTATTATTCTATAAACAAAAATAAAACACTAGTATATTCTAGATTCGCTATATAAAAAAAGATAATTATCTTTAAAAAAAATAGTTTTTAATTCATATGTTTCAAAAGCTATTTTGCACTTAAAGAATTTTAATCTAATTAAATTACTAATCATTTTCAAGAGTTCTTTGTAATATTATATGTTTGAAATATTCCCAACTGCTGCACTTAAAGCTTTTATTTTTCTCCCGTTTAACAGCGTGTAATTTCAATTTTCAAGTACTTTCTATATCTTTAAATACTGATACGTTAAACTTGGAGACCTTTTAAAAAAACTCTACATAACAGATAAATCTCATCTATGATAAAGGACTTTGTAGGAAATAAAGGAAAAATCCTAGTTGAAAATGTAGATAAGTTTATAATTCTCTAATAAATAGCTAAAACAGTATTTTCATAATTGAGTAATTTAAAAATTGCTTATTTATAAGTAAAGAGGAAAGATTGGATAGAAGAAAATATTTTTGTAATATTTATACTAGTACTAAGTGATAAAAGTTTGACAATATTTTATGCTTTTTATAATTTTGATAACCGATTATAAAATGTTATAATTTATTAATAAATAATTTTAATACATTATTTTTAGCAAATGGGAAATTGATAAATAACTAGATACGCATACTCTGCGAAGACTATGGTTTTGAAATATTTTTTTTTTTTAAATTGACTTTAACATTTTTTTACTATAATAACTGAAATTACAAAATTCTTAGACGATTACATAAATGAAATTTTCACTTAGATTTTAAACCCTTAAAACCAAGTCTTAAATTATCCTAAATAAAATGAAAAAAAGAGATTTTAATTGCAAGAAATTTTGAATCATGTTTTAATCTGTAAATTTAAAACTATCTAAGATATTAAAAATTAAAAAATAAATAAGTAAATAAAATTTAAAAAAATATTTTTTAGCTATGTAAATAAAATATATTGCTCATATTAATCATTTACCCCTCAATTTTTCAAAATAGTAACTCATTTTCAAGTAAATATTTCTCCAAGAAATGACTTTTCAAACACTAAGTATTTATCGTTGCACATTCAAGACATTTGTAAATAAATTTAAGATATTTTAAAGTTAATTTTGTCTTTAAATTAAGTTTTTGTATATGTAGTTTTCATATTGATTTTAGTAATATTTAAAATGATTTTTTAATGATTATTTAAAGTTTACTTTCTTTAGATTTTTTAGCGCTTAATATAATAAAATTTGAGAAAAATATTTTTTAAGTGTATTAATATTTATTATATATGTAGAAAACTTACAGAAAATTGTGAGAAAATTATTTAGTTTTTAAAAATTAACTTTTTACCGAAAGCCTTCTCCCGAAACGCCTGCTGCAAAAATGAAACATACCAAAAAATATAGAAAAAAAATTTCAGAAAGTATAAAAAATTATATTTTACAAAAGTTATTTTGCAAGTCAATTTCGTTTTTATTTATTTGATGAAAATGTGTATTTTTAATGCTTTACTTGAAATGGCAAAACTAGATAATTAATTATAGAATCTTATTGAAAAAGCTTGCGAAAATTTTATTTAAATGTTTGTGTTTTTAAAACAAATTTATATAGGAATAATTTAGTTATACTCTAATCCATATTAGTTTCCATTTTTCTATTTAACTACATTAAAATAATTTCTGAAAATCAAATATTATTTAAATTACTTATAAGATTTGTCATGCTTCAATTTTCAAATATTTTTCTTAATTTTTCCTTACTGTTGCCTTACTGAATTTTATTTTGTCGATTGATTTAACCGTTAATTTATAAGAAATGTTTTGTATCTGCATATTGAATCTTCATAAACACTTTTATCTTTTCCAGACTCAAATTGTATTTTAATTATTTAAATGTAGTCTAAACTTAAAAGGTTTATGTTACCACAGGTTTATGTTAACATATATTACAAATGTTTGGTAAAGTTCAATGGGAATCTATGAAATATTAATTCGAAAAAAATCTTTTAAAAAATCAATAAAAATTTCAAAAGATTGAAATTTAAAAAAATATCTGATTTTCATTTGGGATATTAACCCCTTAATGCACAGGTTTTTTTTTTAAAGGCCGACCAAAAAAAATTTTTTTTTCTAATGTAAAACACAATTTAGAACGTTGTCTTAACGAGTCTTGTATGCGTAGGTATTATACATATGAAATCCTTATGTTTCATATCTCAAGAATAAAGTATGTAAAGTGACGCCTCGAATCAAGGATGTCTTTACAGCTAGAGTTTAGTAATAAAAAATTTAACAAATATATTTTATTTTACTTTATATTTTAGTAAAATATATATTGAAAAATGAGCAAATCTGAATATGAATACGCTGTCGGAATGCGGATCACAAGGAAGAGATAAGTCGTAAGTGATAAGTAGAAAAAAATACATATATTTTATACTAGAAGAAGTAAGTGTTATAGCTTACAATTCCATGTAAATGTTAAATACCAATAAAATAATTGTTTTTTTTTTACATTATTATTTTAAATTTTCGATTGTATTCGAATGTGAAAAATTATAGCAACATAAAATACAACGCCTCTCAAATTATCTCGAGTATTCACAGTTTAGCCAGTTTAACACGCTCGAGTTACAAAAAGAAGGAATAGATTCGGCTTAAGGAAAATCAGTCATGCATTTTGTATTATCTGCATTTTGTAGCTCTAGGACAAAATTTTAGAAAAACACTTTGTATAATCAACTTCTCTTTATGAGGAAAAAATAAATCTAATTCAAAATGAATTTGAATTTATTTAATTTAGTTAGACTTCAATTCATATAAGTACAATTTTCAAAAATACTTTAACGCCCATTGTCTTCTTAAGTTAAAAATCTCTAAATATAAGTAAAAAAGATTATAAATCTGCCATAATTTTTATACCAAAAACACTTACTTCATAGTAAGGGATCAGTTCTGAAGATCTATTTTGATTCTTATATTTTAACTTTACTTTGAACAGGCACGACATAAGGGTGGTGGCAAAAAGAAGAAATAGGTTCGGCTTAAGTAAAATCAGTCATGCATTTTGTAGTATATGCATTTTGTAGCTCTAGAATAAAAATTTAGAAAAACACTTTGTATAATCAATTTCTCTTTATGAGGAAAAAATAAATCCAATTTAAAATGGATTTGAATGTCATTAATTTAGTTAGATTCCAATTCATTTAAGCACTAATTTCAAAAATACTTTAACGCCCATTGTTTTCTTAAGTTAATTATCTCTAAATGTAAGCAAAAATAGATTATAAATCTGCCTTAATTCTTATACCAAATCTTTTAAAAAAATCAATAAAAATTTCAAAAGATTGAAATTTAAAAAAATATCTGATTTTCATTTGGGATGTTAACCCCTTAATGCACAGTTTCTTGAAAAATGCCGGCCAAACAAAATAAAATTTTTCTAATGTAAAACACAATTTAGAATGTTGTCTTAACAAGTCTTGTATGCGTAGGTATCACATATGAAATCCTTATGTTTCATATCACAAGAAAAAAGTATGTAAAGTGATGCCTCGAGTCAAGGATGTCTTTACAGCCAGAGCTTAGTAATAAAAAATTTAACAAATATATTTTATTTTACTTTATATTTTAGTAAAATATATATTGAAAAATGAGCAAATCTGAATATGAATACGCTGTCGGAATGCGTATTACAAAGAAGAGATAAGTCGTAAGTGATAAGTAGAAAAAAAATACATATATTTTATACTTGAAGAAGTGTTATAGCTTACAATCCCATGTAAATGTTAAATACCAATAAAATAATTGTTTTTTTTTACATTGTTATTTTAAATTTTCGATTGAATTCGAATGTGAAAAATTATAGCAACATAAAGTGCAACGCCTCTCGAATTATCTCGAGTGTTCACAGTTTAGCCAGTTTAACACGCTCGAGTTAACTCTAGCGTGCAAGTTAAGGATTTAATGCAATTTTTATTACATCAATATATAAAATGTTTTGTAGCTCTAGGATAAAAATTAAAAAAAACACTTTGTATAATCGACTTCTCTTTATGAGAAAAAATAAATAAATTTAAAATGAATTTAAGTTTGGTTAATTTAGTTAGACTTCAATTCATGTACTTACAGTTTTCATAAATCTGTAAAAATACTTTAACGCCCATTGTCTTCTTAAGTTAAAAAAAACTCTAAATGTAATCAAAAAAAGATTATAAATCTCCCATAATTTTTATACAAAAACACTTACTTCATAGTAAGGGATCAATTCTGAAGATCTATTTTGATTCTTATATTTTAACTTTACTTTGAGCATTCACGACATAAGGGTGGTATTAAAAAGAAGGACTAGGTTTAGCTTAAGTAAAATCAGTCATGCATTGAGTATCTGTTTTTTGTAATTCTAGGATAAAAATTTAGAAAAACCCTTCGTAGAAGATATTTCTATTCATGAGGAAAAAATAAATATAATTTAAAATGAATTTGAATGTCATTAATTTAGTTAGATTTCAATTCATATAAGTGCAATTTTCAAAAATACATTAACGCCCATTGTCTTCTTAAGTTAAAAATCTCTAAGCAAAAAGATATTATAAATCTGCCATAATCTTTATACCGAAAACACTTACTTCATAGTAAGGGATCAATTCTGAAGATCTATTTTGATTCTTATATTTTAACTTTACTTTGAGCAGGCACGACATAAGGGTGGTGGCAAAAAGAAGGAATAGGTTCGGCTTAAGTAAAATCAGTCATGCACTACGTGACATCATGAATGACAGGGGAGCCTAAACTGCTTGTTCAGATTTCCACACCTCCTCGAGCCTCTGTTCAAAAGAGGTCCCTTTTTTTATGTACAGTTTTTATGCCTGGATTTGGTATGATAAATGCTTTGAATAGAATAGATAGCGGAAGACAACGGTGGAGCATATTGGCTTTTTGGGAGTGGTCGGAACACACGTGAAGTCTAAAAAATACTAATAAAAACTAAGCATGGAGGAACACGTTTTTATTCAAACGCATCAAAGTAGATAAAGTAGTATAAAATTTTTGGCGAAAATTAATGGCGTGTCACGATATAGCTGCAGATATTGACGGGCGGTTTAGGATCGTTTTCGCGATGACTGCTTAAAAGCAGCTGTTCGTGAGGCCGTACTGTTCCAAGATCGAAATTTCTAAGAGAAAGAACATCTATTTTTATTTTGTGGGATTATATAATATCGTGCACTTTCAAAAAATCTATTTTTCTTGAAAGTAGTTAGGCCTGATATACACCGATATTTGATATACGCAGATTAGTCGAGTGGTATCTGCATAAAACAATACTATACCTATGAGGAGACAACAAATTTTCAAACTCGTACAATGAACCGGAAGCCACGTAATAATTCGTAATGTAGTAAAAAATAAATCACAGTGGAATCCGCTTAATGTGATCGCGGTTTATGTTATCAATCGCTTATTGTTATCGAAATCACTTGGTCCCGATTTTCTCTATTCATTTGTATGCTAAAATTATCGTTTTATGTGATCGTTACATTAATGTTATCAGTTTTCAAATCTCATTTTAACTGGCAAAGGGATATTCACAATATATCCAGAAGGAACCCATTCTTTTCTTTAAATTCGCTGTTGTTTGAATTTCTGATAATTCACCCTCATCCTCTTAGGGAAATGGGGAGTGAACAAAAGAGTGGAGAATTACACCTTTCTGGAATTTTTCAGAAATACTCACACCCTGTTGGTGGTCAATTGTTGTCAGATAAGCAGAGGGCAACACATTCTTATCGGAACTTCTCAGTTCCGATAAGAATGTGTAACAGTAATATATTCACATTTTATGCCTTGATTTTGAGAAAAAAATTACCAGAAATCTCAAGAAATTATAGAAAATCATTCGGATATGACCGCTGAGAGTTCGAGTCATGGGGAAAAGCAGATCAAAATAGTCCAGTAGCTTCCCCATTAACAGAATCTGAAGTCTGTCAGATTGTCACAGGAAAACAGACGAATGATGGTTTGGTTTGGTTTTGGAGTACTACGGTCTACTTCTTGCAACACGAGGGCTAATGAGACAGGGACCTACTGCTTAAAGCCGATTCCGAACGGCTACGAACATCCATGCCATAGTGGGATGCGAACCCACGAACTCCGGATCCGAAAGCCAGCACCCTAACCATTCGGCCATCGTTCGAGCCAGACGAATGGTAGAACTGATGAGTCAGATAAAAAAAGCTCTTGATACTAAGCCACCCTCTACAAGTTCTGAAATGAGAAATGCATTAAAAATGTTGAAATGTGGAGTACAACACCGCTCCGATGACGTTATAAAACATTATGATTACGAACAATTTATCAACGAGCTTCTTGGAAAAAACTGTAGACAGCCAACAATTGATCATTTTTTTAATTATGTATACAATTCTTATGTTTTAAAGAATAATATACAGTACATAAATATAAGGTGATATTTTTCATTTTATTTTGAAATTCAGTACGTGTGAATTAAAGGGGTTGATATATCGTTTATTGTTGTCAATCGACATTGTTATCGAAATTAACTGTCCCAAACTGATCACATTGAGTGAAGTTGACTGCATTTACCATACTTCAATTAGAACTCAAGTACTAAATAATTTTTATACTATTTTTCTAAAATTCGTATTACCCTATATATGCTGGTGTAACAGAGAAAAGAGAAATGTAGAGAATGTTATATACAGAATGACAGGTTCAGTAAAATTTTTAATTTTCCAGAATTGTAAAATACCCTATGAGGCAAGTAAGAAAATGGTTTGTTTTTTGGCTGAGAATTATCTGGTACAAGCTCAATAATTTGTTTATATTTACTGACCGCATGTTAGTTGTCAACTTTAATTTATCTTGCCATATTACATGATAGGATGAACAGCAGAGGTTTTAATACTAACAGTGATTATTTTGTGGTGTATATGAATGATGTCCAATTTTTAGCAAATCGATTGTAAACCGTGTAGTTATGTATAAGCAACAAATACACAAACTAATAAACTTCTTAATTTTCAAAGATATATAACTTAAACGATGGATATATATTAGTCCGTGAATTACGTAAATAATTTTCTTTTATATATTTACTTAAATAATAGATTAGGTACATATGTAATAATTTTAAATTTAATCATCGATTATTTTTTGTTGCAATGACAATTTTATCACCGGTATTAACAACAAATTATTTTCATAAAAGTCTAGGAGTCTATTTCACGGACTAATAAATATCTAGCGTTTAAGTTATGTATCTTTGAAAATTAAGAAGTTTGTTCGTTTATGTGTTTATTTTTTATACATAACCACACTGTTTGACTAAATGAATTCAATTTGATTCTAAACTGCATTCACAGTATCGGGAGACTTTAGAGGAGTATGAAGATAAATAAATTATTGAGCTTGTGCCAGATAATTCTCAGCCAAAAAACAAACCTGCCCCATCGAGTACTTTACAATTATTGAAAATTAGAAATTTTACTAATCCGGTCATATGACGGGCTATATGCTAGTAAAGAGAAGAAATTTTTTAAACGTAATTATCTCAATTTTATATTGATCAAGATATATCTTATTGTATCTACAAAATCCCATTTGAACGGCTTTTTTTTTCATTTGTGCACTAACTATTACAATTTCTCCCTCATCTATATCGCACAGAGCGAAATTAACTCCCGCTGTACAGGTAAAGAATAGATACCGTAAATGGAAGATAATGGAAAGAACAGATGTTGTTAGACGATATATATATATATATATACGAGTATACATGTAAAAATTGGCAGACACTCGTAAAACAAAAAGCCCTCAAGAACCCCGGTAAATCTCCCTCCCCTTAACAGAGTATCTCCAGACAAGAGCCTCGACGCTGGATTTCGCAGCAGTTATTTCCTTTGTTGCAATCATTATTTTCATTTCTATCAGCGGACTAAGAATAAGAAGGAAACCTAATCGCTGATTGAAGAGATTGGAGAGACCGTAATGATCTACTTGCACGGCAGGGCTTTATCTGGCAGACTTGTCTGTTGCCGGTGATAGAATCCCCGGCTGTTATTTATAAAGTGTGAGCGAAAGGTTGCAGATAGGTCCATCTAAGTTCCGCGTATCGTGAATAGGGAATGAAAGCGCCGAGCGAATCTTAATGAAATCTATGGATCAGGAATTGAATGTTCTGATGGTAGGTAGTATTAGAGAAGAATGTTGAAAATGTGGTTTTGCATGGCCGTGGTATTGTACTTTGGTAATTCCCTTTCGCTTTTCCCTCCTCCCCTATATAAAATAAACCACGAACACTGGAGAGGCAGTAAAGAGAATTTTGAACTATTGCGGAGGTTTTTATTTCCTTTACTGCAGTGGAGATATTTATGAAACCAATAATCACTTTAAGGAAGTTAAAGCTTCAATTTTGTTTACTGTCAAGCCCTGCGTCATACATTTTTTAACTCCTTAACGTGCACGCTCGAGTTCACTCGAGTTCTCTAAATGGGCAAACTGTGCACACTCGAGATAATTCGAACAGCGTTGTACTTTATGTTTCTATAATTTTTCACACTGGAATTCCCTCGAGAATTGAAAAAGAGAATATTGAACTATTATGGAGGTTTTTATTTCCTTTACTGCAGTGGAGATATTTATGAAATCAATAAACATTTAAGGAAGTTAAAGCTTCAATTTGTTTACTTTCGTGAGCTGCGTCCTACATTTTTTAACCCCTTAAAGTGCACTCTCGAGTTAACTCGAGTTAGCTAAACTGAACTGTGCACACTCGAGATAATTCGAGCTGTGCTGTACTTTATGTTGCTATAATTTTTCACACTCGAATTCAATCGAGAATTGAGAAAGATAATATTGAACTATTGTGGAGGTTTTTAATTCCTTTACTGCAGTGGAGATATTTATGAAACCAATAAACATTTAAGGAAGTTAAAGCTTCAGTGTTAGGTTTACTTTCGAGATCTGCGTCCTACATTTTTTAACCCCTTAACGTGCACGCTCGAGTTAACTCGAACGCGCTAAACTGGCAAACTATGTATACTCGAGATAATTCGAGAGGCGTTGTAATTTATGTTGCTATAATATTTCACACTCGAATTCAATCGAGTGTGAAAAAAGAGAATTGAAAAAGAATTGAAAAAGAGAATTTTGAACTGTTGTGGAGGTTTTTATTTCCTTTACTGCAGTGGAGAAATTTTTGAAACCAATAAACATTTAAGGGAGTTAAAGCTTCAATTTGGTTTACTTTCGAGAGCTGGTCCTACATTATTTAACCCCTTAAAGTGCACTTTCGAGTTAACTCGAGCGAGCTAAACTGAACTGTCCACACTCGAGATAATTCGAGCGGTGTTGTACTTTATGTTGCTATAATTTTTCACATTCGAATGAAACCGAGAATTGAAAATAACAATGAGAAAGCTTTTGCTTTCATTAACTAAATTAATGACATTCCTTTTAATTTACTTTAAATTAATTCCTTTTTAAATTAGATTTATTTTTTCCTCATAAAGAGAAGTTGATCATACAAAGTGTTTTTCTAAATTTTTGTCCTAGAGCTGCAAAATGCAGATACTACAAAATGCATGACACATTTTACTTAAGCCACCACCCATATGTCGTGCCTGTTCAAAGTAAAGTTAAAATATAAGAATCAAGATAGATCTTCAGAACTGATCCCTTAGTATGAAGTAAGTGTTTTTGGTATAAAATTTATGGCAGATTTATAGTCATTTTTTGCTTACATTTAGAGATTTTTAACTTTCGAAGACAATGGGTGTTAAAGTATTTTTACAGATTTATGAAAATTGTGTGTACATGAAGTGAAGTCTAACTAAATTAATCAAATTCAAATTCATTTTAAATTAGATTAATATTTTCCTATTTTCCTCATAAAGAGAAATCGATTATACAAAGGGTTTTTCTAAATTTTTATTTTAGAGGTACAGAACATTATATATATTGAAGTATAAAAAAATTGCATTAATCCCTTAACGGGCACTCTCGAGTTAACTCGAGCCCTCTAAACTGTCCAAACTGTGCCCACTCCAAATAATTTGAGCGGCGTTGTATTTTATGTTGCTATAATTTTTCACACTCGAATGCAATCGAGAATTGAAAATAATAATGTGAAAGCAAAAAAAAAAATACTTTTATTGATATTTATCATTTACATGGGATTGTAAGCTATAACACTTACTTATTCGAGTATGATATATACATATATATAAATTTTGACTATTTTCTGCAACAATATCAAAATCCAAAATTGCATTAAAATTTTTATTATTTTTGTATTTTTGTAATTTTCTTTCAAAGACAACGTTCTCAATCATTTTTTATATTAAAAAAATGATTTTTTTGGCTAGCCTTTATAAAAAAAACTGTGCATTAAGGGGTTAATTATAATTAGGTTTGGACATACTGATTAAAGTTAGTTCTGGATGGTTACTTGCACTTATTGCAACAGCAAGGTTCCTAATAAAATCTGTGAATTAGGAATTAAATACTAGACTGATAGTATCTGCAAAGAAAGTTCAAAATGTAGTTTTGCAAGGCCTTAGCATAGTACTTAAGCAATTCTCTTCCTTCTCACCTCCCTCAAAGATGTAAGTAGCTAAAGATGATAGAAGAAAATAGACACGCAAGAAGGTAGTAAAGAGAATTTTGAACTATTGTAGAGGTTCTTATTGTGTTTATTGCAAGGGAGATATTTACGGAATCAATAAACATTTGACGTTTGTTTAGGGTTTGGTTTGAAACCGTATGATCACTTCTTTACAAGTGTTATTTAGATTAGGTTCTGCTACTTAAAGACGATTCTGTAAGGTTACGATCATTGATGCCAGCAGCAGGAATAGTAATGGAATCTATGGATCAGGAATTCAATGATAAAATGGTAGGTAGTATTCGCGAAGTAGTAACTTAGATTAGGATTTGCTAATTAAAGACGATTCTGTATGGCTACGATCATGGATGGCAGCAGCAGGAACAGTAATGGAATCTATAGATCAGGAATTCAATGATGAAATGACAGGTAGTGTTAGCGAAGTAATTATTTATATTAGGATCTGCTACTTGAAGACGATTCTGTATGGCTACGATCATCAATGCTAGCAGCAGGAATAGTAATGGAATCTATAGATCAGGAATTCAGTGATGAAATGGAAAGTAGTATTAGAGAAATATGTTGAAAATAGGATCTGGATGACCTTGGTATAGTACTTTTACAATTCCCCTTCTCTTTTCCTTCCTCATCTATATGAAGTAAGTGAGGCACACCGTAGAGGTAATACAAATAATTTTGTATTAGAGTGTATGTTGTTATTTATTTTACTACAGTGGGGATATTTATGAGAGCAATAAACATTTGAAGAAGTTAAAGATTAGATTTAGTTTACCTTAAACCATTACAACCTACATTTTGAACACGAGGGCTAATTATTTATAGACATACTAATTGAAGCCAGTTTTGAATGACTAAGAACATCCATGCCAACTGCGGGGTTCTTAATGAAGTCTATGGATAAGGAATTAAACCCTAGAATGATAATATGAGCAAAAAAATGTTCAAAATGTACCTTTTCACAGCCGTGGAATTGTAGTTTGGCTTATACCTTTCCCTCTACCCTCTATAAAAAAAGGTAAGGGAGTAGCTGAGGCAAAGAATGTAAATAAGGAGGAAGTAGTAAATAGAATTTTTCACTACTGTAGAGATTATATTAAGTTTACTGCAATGGGGAATATTTGCTGAATAATAAACATTTGAAGTTCAGTTTTGGGCCCTAAGATCGATATTTTGCTACTGGAGGGCTAACTAGATGACGACCTTAAACGACTTTGGTGAGACCGGCTCTAAGGGTGAGTCTCAAAGTCGTCGCGATTAATATCTGTTTAAACGGATAATTGCGTCTCACCATTGGCTACCGCAATGAGTTAATCGCAGTTAGCCATTTGGTGAGACTGGCCCTAATTTACTTTGTAGAGGTAAAGATCAATAGGTATATTGTTCATCATGTTATAATTTGATGTCAAATAATTCTTTTATTTAGGAAAATTTTATTGGAAATTTTATGTGTGGATATTTTAGCTGAAATGTTCACCACAAATAAAAAAAAATATTTTAAGTGGAAATGTAATGGTATTTTTTATTTTTTTAATAAAATTATAGAAAAAACTGTTAATTTTTTCTGGTTGTCACATTCTTGACAATGCAGTATCTTTTTTCTAGGAAATAACTGGGTTGTATGTACTATTAGTTTTTAAAGATTAGGGCTGACCTTACTAAAGTCGTTTAACAGCTAACCTCGATTAATCTCTGTTGAAACGGAGTATAAGGCAGTTTGTCGAAACGTCACGAACTACTATAATACTCTTCTCATTCATTTTCATGTTTACAACAGCCAATAGACAAACAATAAACTGCCCTTCCGTTTGATACTAAAGCCAGAATTGTCATAATTTGAGAATTTTCCCTACTGCGTTTAATCGTCTTATTGAGTCCCACCATTGGTTGGCTCCATGGTTTAATCGCGGTTAGACATTAAACGACTTTGGTGAGACGAGCAATAAGGCTGCTACCATATTGTGGTCGAGACATATCACAGAAGACTTGACGTCATAATGACATCAAAAGTCATCAGAGATAGAAATTTGTACCATAACCCACTATCTGTCGCGTCATGACGACTTCTGACATCATTATGACGCGTATGTAACCTGTGACATATCTCAACTGCATTAAGGTAGCACTCTAAATTATCATTGTGAACTGTTTCATCTAATAGTGATTATCACTGCAAAAAGATACAAAGTGAATTAAGCAAATAAGGAGTTAAAGGAAGAAAAAGATGCTGTTATGAACATGTTTCACTGTATCTATAAAAATACATATAAATTACTTAAGCATTTCAGACTGGACGTCCATTAGAATGGATATACATCTAAAATCCTTATATTTTTAACTCACTGACTGAAAATTGTTAAAATTTGCTCCATGTATAGGGTGCTACCCTACTACAGTCCACATATGTTCATAGTGACTTCTACTTCAGAATGACGTCAAAAAATGACAGAGATGGGAATTTGGTACCGTAAATTTCATTCTTTTACATCATTATGACACAGAAGTCACCAGTGATATATGTCAACTGTAATATGGTAGCACCCATAGTTGCAAGTTTATTCTTTTTTTGCATCTTTTATTTTCCTGGTTTGGCAACAGTTCACAGACATTTACTGTTTGCTTTCGTAAAAATGTTGTCATTTACGGTCTACAAAAATGTGAGTAAATTTTTTTTATATAAATTATGTCTTCGAATGTGTCAGAGATTCTTTTTATGGAATCTTTGTATTGGAAATGTTATTAATGTAAGATCCGAAAAGGTTAAATTTTCATTTAATTCATCGTACCATATTCAATTAGTTGTATGAAAGTGCTTGTATTTGAAATAGATAATTACTATTTATAAATTACTAAGAAACGTTATTTTTAAAATTATGGCAAAAAATGACAAAAAATTACTATGAATAAAGCCATGACAGAAATTAGTAACTCTTTGTCACTAGTATCAGATAGTTTTTATGCAATAAGTGATATAATTAAATTATTAAACGGTAGAAAATTTTAAAAGAACAGACGTTAACTGAAAAACAGTGAAGAGGAAGTAAATTTAGTGTTTGTTTTTGATATACACAAAGGAAATTTACTGCATTCTTTGGGGATTTGATTGTTTACAGTTCTGAGTTTTTAGAACTCAATAAAACTTGCTTAAATTGACAATTGTAACATAAGGGAAATTTTGAGATTCTGATAGTAATCAAAACAATAACGATTTGAATATATAATTATGACCTATCGGTTACAAAAGGAATATCAGTGAAATTTATAACAGGAAAAAATAAGGTCCATTACTACTTAAAAAGTTAAATTAGGATTGTTAGTCATATATGCCATCTCAGATTTATAAAGGAAAGTGATAAACGTATGAAGAAGGAAGAGTAATAAATGTAATATTTTATAGAATGTAAATACAAATACGTTTTGCCACGTACTTATATCTGTCTGTGTACTAATATCTATCTACTCTACTTTATATATAGATAGATAGATATAAGTACTTGTATTAGTACTTATACATTTTGATTCCCCAAACCTTCGTTTCTGTTTTAGAGTATATGAATAATATATATACGTATATGTATATATAGATATGTATATTTTTATTTATATATATGTGTATATATATTTACACACACACACACACACACATATATATATATATATATATATATATATATATATATATAAAATGTATATGTATATATATATATATATATAAAATGTATATATATATATATAATGTATATGGATATATATATATATGTAATGTATATATATATATGTATATGTAATGTATATGTATATATATGTAATGTATATGTATATATATATATAATATATATGTATATATATATATAATGTATATGTATATATATGTATATATATATGTATGTATATATATATATATATATATATGTATATGTATATGTATATATATAATGTATATGTATATATATAATGTATATATATGTTTGTATATATATATATATATATATATATGTATATATATATAATGTATATGTGTGTATATATATATAATGTATGTGTGTATGTATATATATATAATGTATATGTGTGTATATATATATAATGTATATGTGTGTATATATATATAATGTATATGTGTGTATATATATATAATGTATATGTGTGTATATATATATATAATGTATATGTATATATATATATATAATGTATATGTATATATATATATAAAATGTACATGTATATATATACATATATAATGTACATGTATATATATATATATATATATATATGTATATGTATATATATGTATATATATATGTATGTATATGTATATGTATATATATATGTGTGTGTGTATATAAACTGTGTTATATTATATAGTATTACGTATAAGTAACACGCATTTATATAAACATATTTTGTTTCCCCAAATCAGACTTTCCTTTTCAGGAAAATCTGATAATACTCACCTACATTTCGAACTAACTCATTAATCGGAATTTAATAGCACGGAATCCTATACGACCATGTTTCTTCCAAACACCTAATAACACTATCTCCAAACAGATAATTCTGCTTACGTTGCCCCAAACCTTAAAAGAAAATTACACGAGTTTAAAAACAAAAACAAATCAGTCTTCTATTATCGGAATCATCGCATTAATTGCTTTTCTATGGTAGCCCACGTGAACAAAAGATTAAATCTAAAGAGATCTCTGCCTTTTTTTTTATTATTTCTTCTTTCAACAAGTGTTTTCATTTTTATTTCAAGATTTCCCCCCCCTTTTCCCCTGGCTAAGCAGTTTTAAGCATTCTGAAAAGGCTGGAACTTTTCCTCCTGCTGAAAATGTAAAAGAAAAAAAGAAAAATGGCTCGTTTCAAGACACTTTTCAAAATGACTCTCTAATCGCAGGATCGAAATCCGAGTCAATAATCGAAACATGATTAAACGAGTCGGCTATAGGCTGAAGTTTGGCGTTTTTTGAAGCGTCAATCGTCAGCGAGAATGAAACAGGAAAATAGGATGAATGGCATTTGCATAAGCTATTCATCAAGTCACTGTTTGGGGAATGTTTGGGTGGCTCTCGGAGACAAGGCCATGCGTGCCTGCAAATCGTGAAACGGAAATGGTGTGTGAAGAAAAAAAAATAAAAGAAACCAAATTCGTGGAGGATTATAAAGTTAGTCAACAGGTGGTCAATATAAAGTTACATAATGATTCCAAAAGACATTTCTTAATTTGATGGTTCTCAGAAATTGTGTTGAACAATGGTAGGCGAATATAAACAGACTTTGATATATTAGCATCGTATTTTTATTTTTTTATATAGAGCTTAACAGCTAATTCTGTTTAATGATTTATTTTATAGTGGAGTGACTATAAAACTTTTGTCAAATATATGTTTGTTTAAGATTCATTTTCATCCCACCACACTTTAAAAATATTTGTCTGTCAAATATTTAAAAAAAAAAAAGTTTGGTTTAAGTGAAATGAATATTTTCTATTTTAATGCTGTTATTTATGGTATTGAATCATCTAATAATGAATAATTATTACTAAAAAATCATTTTTGTTTTATTTAAAATAATTTTTAGTTGTTATTTCATGTATATAAAGTATATAGTTAGTCAAAATAAAACTTATACATTACACTTTTTCTGTTCAATTTGAGATTTTTAAAGTCTTCGGTGCAACAGCCCCTAGGGGGCCACGCGAAGCATATGTTCCACTTAGGTGGTCACCCCTAGGCGGAACCCCCCGTGTTTAATTCTCAAGCTTGCTTGATCTTCAGTTTGTCTGCCGGACGATGGCCGATTGGTTAGAGTACTGGCCTTCGGTACCCGATTTCGTGGGTTCGAATCTCACTGTGGCATGGATGTTCGTATCCGTTCGGAATCGGCTTTAAGCTGTAGGTTCCGGTCTCGTTAGCCCTCGATTTGCAAAAAGTAGACCGTAGCACTCCAAATCAAACCAAATCTCAGTTTGTCTACCCAGTGGAGGGATGAAAGGCCGAGCCAATCTTGCCCAGTCCGGGGATCGAACCTCGGACCTGTGTCCTGGGAGCTCGAAGCGCTACTCCAATGCTACTGGGCTTCTATTTAAAGTAACAGATCCGAAAAAACATATACATTATCAGACATAGATGATACTCACTTCTAAATAGAAAATGTGATGATTAGAAGCTTTCTAAAATTAAGAATTTTGTATAGTGTACAAGATTTACTTTGACTTTTTTTCCATTTCTATCTAAACATGTGCTATAATGCTTGAATATTATGTAAAGCTTAAAGTTTTCTGTGTAAAAGTATTAATAGTTTTATTGATTATTTATTTAATTAAAAAACGATAAAATTTTCTCCTTTAAGAATTAAATTCGAATATGAGAAATTTAGGGTGGGTATGACTGTAGCTAATCATTCAAACACAAGACGGCTTATACTAAATCTCTGTCCTTCAATTAATATTTTTATAGTTTGTTAGGAGAATTGTGTTTAGAGTATGAGATATTCTTTGACTCTAGTTATTTCACACCTGTCAAAATATGTGCTACAGTATTTAAATATTATGTAAAGTTCAAAGTTCTTAGTTTAAAAGTATTAGTAGCTCTATCTATTATTTCATTAAAATATGTGTAAAAATTTTCACTTCTAAAGTCACATATCGAATAAAAATAGCTAAATATACGATTATTACTTTGACTAACTGTAGCTAATAATTCAAATGTAACACATCTAATACTAAAGTACTGCTTTCCAACTAAATTTTAAGAAAAGTTTAAATAAATTTTCTACACAGTTAAGACCTTTTTTTACAATATATTTTTCCTTTATAACGTTTGTATAATCTCAGGTAAATGTAGATATATTTTTAAGAGTTATTTTGCATGTAGTTTATGACAAAATGGCTATTAGATATGTAAAAGTTATTTTACCCTTTAAAATAGTCAGAAATTTTTCTGCGGAAATATTTTAAAAGGAAAACAAAGTTAAATATTTGTAGACTAGATTTAATCTATCGGAAATCTCACTATTTCTAATTAAGTTTGAATTCTATTCATAGTATATCTTTTGGATAATCATTTACTAAAGACGTTACTTTTAAAATTTACGTATTAAAGTAAGCGTATCTTTTTGTGTCTTGTGTATATTGCTAAAACGTTTAATTTAGAACCGCAACGAAACATGAACAAGTAAAGGCCATTTAACACATTGTATGCGGGACACGGACTAGTACGTTTTCTGATGATTGATACTTGAGCGCGGGTCACGTACAGCTTAGTGTAACAACATGGTTTGTTTGTAAGTAGAAAAATAACCGTTTATACAGGAAAACGAAGCCGAATGTTCTTGTCTACTACATAGATTCTGGAAAAATTTAGACAAATAAAAACTAGTTTTTATATGAGTCGATTCGGAACCACAGAACGGAAAGGTTGATTAAAAAAAATCAATTTAGATTTGAAATTAACTTTTTATTTATCCTTGCAAAAATATTATATATATATATATATATATATATTACATGTGTATTTGTATATATATATATATATATATATATATATATATATATATATATATATATATATATATTTCAATTTAAAATACGAAAAGTTGGTTAAAATATTAGATAATTTTCGATGTATTGAGATTTAACTGAATAACTAAATTTACTCGCAAAATGCCAGCTCCCGGTACAATTTCGCTTCGAAATGTACCCACACACAATGTGTTAAGAACTGCGCCAGTGTATATCCTTTGTCGTCCATAATTTAGTTCTATTGAATGAGCCATTTTTGCTATGAAAGTGTACTACTATTCATTGAATAATTTCCTTGTTTTTTGAGTTTATCTTACAAAACTTTTAGCTGAAAAGCTGTTTAGTCGAAACGAAGTTCAAAACTAGGCAGAGGACCAAATTGTTCAAAATGTAATAGATTTACAGTTTTAGGATTCTTCTAATGGTCATTGTTAGTGTATCAAACAACTAAATTCGAAGAGGCGCAGTAGCTCGGTCGGCAAATGCAACACTCTCGTAACTGGAGGGTTGCGGGTTCGGAGCCCGAGCCGGCCTAAGATCCGTCGTGTTTGTTAAAGGTGTCTGGGGCACGTAAAATATGTTCGTGGTCACAATGTCCTCCAAGTTCTTAATCAATACCTCTGAAGGTGGTAGGTCAAGCCTATGAGTCTTCTGCTTGGTCCCTGTTTCAAAATTACGAGGACCTTCTTGAGCATAAATCATACTTTCACCCTTATGGTACTCATCAAAACGAAAGGGACAACCCTTTGCCTTAATACGAGTATCCTCCGGCTCATATAGAGCTTGATTTGACCAAGTGGCATACGACAGCAACGATAAGCATTGTTATCTGGATATATAAAAAAACTAATTTTATAAAATGTTGGTTTCAATATTACTGTTCTTTAAATTATACTTTTAAGCAAAACTGGCAGAAGAGGATATTGAAGAAAGAAGTGGAGGCTGGATTTCCATGTATTATTTGTATGTTTTTCCAAAATGAAATCTTTTAATACCAGTGGGACTTAATCACTTATGTGGTACTCTTGTAAATTTGCCCGCTGTGCCATAGTATCGTGCTTGGTTTGACCAAGTTGCATAAGAAACAACAACCTAATTCAAATGATGAACGAATAGTTAAGGGGCTTCTTTTCGGCACCGGAGTCCGTGGGTTCAAATCCCTTTAAAGGGCATGGGGATAATATCTAAGAATGTTCGGGATAGGATTTAAGAAGTAGCAATCGAACTAAGTATTAACAAAATATTTAACCATAGCGCTTGAAGCAATAAAATTATTACAAACTATTACTTCAATATATATTAATTCTTATATACATCTGAAAAAAAATTGCTTGAAATGTACAAAAGCATAACGTCAATACTATGCAACACAATCCTATCTCTTTAAAGGGCATGGATGTTCGGGATAGGATTTAAAAAGTAGTTTTCGAACCAAGTATTAATATGTATTTAACCATAGCACTTGAAGCAATAAAATTATTACAAACTATTACTTCAATATATATTAATTCTTACATAATGCTGAAAAAAAAATTTGCTTGAAATGTACAAAAGGATAACGTCAATACAATGCAACATAATCCTATCCATTTAAAGGGCATGAATGTTCGGGATAGGATTTAAGAAGTAGCTATCGAACTAAGTATTAACAAATATTTAACCATAGCGCTTGAAGCAATAAAATTATTACAAACTATTACTTCAATATATATTAATTCTTATATACATCTGAAAAAAAATTGCTTGAAATGTACAGAAGCATAACGTCAATACAATGCAACGCAATCCAATCCCTTTAAAGAGCATGAATGATCGGGATAGGATTTAAGAAGTAGCTATCGAACTAAGTATTAACAAATATTTAACCATAGCACTTGAAGCAATAAAATTATTACAAACTATTACTTCAATATATATTAATTCAATATATATAATTCTGAAAAAAAATTGCTTGAAATGTACAAAAGCATAACGTCAATACTATGCAACACAATCCTATCTCTTTAAAGGGCATGAATGTTCGGGATAGGATTTAAGAAGTAGCTATCGAACTAAGTATTAACAAATATTTAACCATAGCTCTTGAAGCAATAATTTTTTTACAAACTATTACTTCAATATATATTAATTCTTATATAAATCTGAAACAAAAATTTGTTTGAAATGTACAAAAGGATAACGTCAATACGATGCAACACAATCCAATCCCTTTAATCCCTTCACAGTTTCATTTTTTTCATGAATTCGATCCAAAAAATGTCACATTATTTTATTGCATGTTTTTGTTCATTCTGCATTTGAAAGCTGTAAAATATTAAAAGTAATATTTCTAATTATTTTAAGCATGTATAACAACTTTTCTACAGGAAGTAAAGTAATATTTTTCCTGGAAGTTATCTTTTTTTCTCGCCCTATACGCCAAACAATAAAGTTACGTTTATAGTTTTGCATATAAAAAATACAAATAATTTCAATTACCATTGCTACACAAATTTTTTGAATGCAAATGCTACAAGTACATTTATTTAAACTGTTTTTTTAAAGATCAGATTTAGTATGATAAATCTTGAAAGTGGGCAATAGGCAACGTCCAACGTCACAGTCCGGACAAAAATACCTAGTCTCATTTCTAATTCTTTTGCCTCTGTCATTTTTCTTCAGTGAACACATATAGCACTGGTTTTCAGGGCTTTGTTTTTTGTCTGTAGGTGGAATTATCTCTAAAAAGTCTCTCTGGATCAGAGTCCCCCCCCAAAAAAAAAACTTGCGGAGTAATGCAAAACCCATGCTTTTAGATCAAATAGAATACACTGAGAAGACTAACATCTTACAGACATCTATAAGACTAATTAGATATTAAAAATACAAAAGATACGGCCAACATAGGGAGAACGGCAAAGAAAATCAGAATGCCCGTACGCCGTACGGGCAAATCATTAAAGGTACGGTAACCGCACCCGTAAGGTGTACGTGCAAAACAGGCAAGGGGTTAAAGGGGATGGATGTTCGGGATAGGATTTAAGAAGTAGCTATCGAATTGTTAACAAATATTTAACCCTAGCGCTTGAAGCAATAAAATTATTACAAACTATTACTTCAATATATATTAATTCTTATATAATCCTGAAAAAAAATTGCTTGAAATGTACAAAAGTATAACGTCAATACAATGCAACACATTCTATATATTTGCCGACTCTACTCTTTCACCCCTATTCCGATAAGAGCTATATCAAATTGACCACATTTTCTTAGACAAGACGTTTTGTAACGAGTTTAGCCCTTCCATATTGTTAGGAACTGCTTGATATTACAAATTTCTTCCTGCAAAGTTCTAATTACTTTCGGGGACCATCTATTTGCAACGGTGTATTATCTGCTACCTTAATACTATAGATTTACATCTCCTTCACACTTGTCACTCGCTAAATTACTAATGAGCGTGAAGCCTCAGTTAATGTGTTTATTCCAATGCACTCATCGAGAACCTATCTGTCTTCATTGCCAACAATCATTCATCATTGTCAAGAATCGTGTAACGCAGCGGGATTAAGGAGTGTTTAGTTTTACTTTTCTTGGCAACTCTATTCTTTAATGTCCGTTAATAAAACTGTAGGTCAATCTTAATCGGCATCTTATGGTTTACGCCGCAGATGATATTTCAAGGTTATGCAAGAAGAAAATTAATGCTTTCAGAGAATAGCAAACCTTGAAGAGCTTGGAACGGGCATGCATATCTGCAATTTTTAGGCTATTTAGAGGCAGTTAGAAATCTGTATGCAATTTATTTGCACTCTTATAATTGTTAAATTGAATTTCTTTTTATTTATCTCCCTAATAACCCTAATCATTCTTTCAATGTATAAAATTGGATTACGGTGTATGTGCAGGAATTTACGGGTTTATGATGTGCGCTAGTAAAAAAGATAGAATATTACTCTGAGTTATTCTTCCAGTTCTATTTATATACTAGCATATAGTCCGTCATATGACGGGATCATTAAATTTTTAATTTTCCAGAATTGTAAACTACCCTATGAAGAAGATAAAAAAAAATGGTTTGTTTTTTGGCTGAGAATTATCTGGTACACCCCCGATAATTTATCTTCATACTGATCTAAAGTCTGAATACTGTGAATTCAGTTTAGAATCACATCGAATTCGTTTAGTCAAACCATGTGGTTATGTATAAATACAAGTATGCCAGTTTCAGATAACATTTATAATCTGATTTTATTTTTAATGAATGTATAATTGTAATTTGAGCTCTTTGTGTAAATTTTATAAATAGGTATGTCATGATAATTAGTGTAGTTTAGTACAATATTTTGCTTAACATTTTATTGTTATGGAGTACACAGACAAATATTGGATAGACGAACATTGCACATCTAGTTTCAACCTAATAAGATATGCATGTTTCAGATAATATTTATATATTAGCATATAGCCCGTCATATGACGGGATCAGTAAAATTTTTAATTTTCCAGATTTGTAAAGTACCTTATGAGGCAGGTAAAAAAATGGTTTGTTTTTTGGCTGAGAATTATCTGGTACAAGCTCAATAATTTGTTTATCTTTACTGACCGCATGTTAGTTGCCAACTTTAATTTAATTTTGTCATATTACGTGATAGAATGAACAGCAGAGATTTTAATGTTGACAGTGATTGTTTGGCGATAACAAATGAATGTTGTCCAAAATTTAGCTAATCAATTGCAAACCGTGTGGTTATGTATAAAAAATAAACACACAAAAGAACAAACTTCTTAATTTTCAAAGATATATAACTTAAACGCTAGATATTTATTAGTCCGTGAAATAGACTCCTAGAATTTTATGAAAAGAATTTGTTGTTAATACCGGTGATAAAATTTTCATTGCAATAAAAAATAATCGATGATTCAATTTAAAATTATCACATATGTACCTAATCTATTATTTAAGCCAAATATAAAAGAAAATATTTGCGTAATATCTAAGTTCAGTGATAAAACGTATGAAACATATAGACCAGCACATAGCCCGTCATATGACGGGATCAGTAAAATTTTTAAATTTTCTGAATTGTAAAATACCCTATACGGCAGGTAAAAAATAGCTTGTTTTTTGACTCAGAATTATCTGGTATCTTCAACAATTTGTTCATCTTCATACTCCTCTAAACTCTCCCGATACTGTGAATACCAGTGTGTGAATGCAACCCGCAAACCATCGTCCAAGGTCACCATCAGGAAGTGGTGAACAATTGACCACAGTATGGAGGCTACATTAAATTCCAACTGCCTTTGTACATTCTTTAATAATTCAGAGCTTTTAGTATACTTTTCTTGATTATTTCCACTATACTCAGTTTCAGAATCACGGAATAAGTGGACAACGACATGAGCATGTTAAAACGAAAGTTTGTTAACCGAAAGGCACATGAGATTCGGAATCACTCAAACTGGCAACGTCAAAATGGCAGTTGTGATATTAGAGTTACACTGAAAGAAAATTGCCTAATTCTCCAAGAAACATCAGTAATATTTTTTGTAATGTTTTTTATCCAGCTCGGACATTTTTCCGAGTAAAAAGTCAACATTAAGTAAACTCATTCTCCATACGCTGTAAATAAAAACAAAGGTCTATGAATTCAATGCTTGCAATAATTATAACTACTGATTTTAATAGATACAATTGATTTGACCTAAAATTAAAAATCAAACGTTTGCTTATATTCACACATAGTTTGGCAAGAAAAGGAAGTTATGTAGTTAAGCAGTAAGTCCCGCTCTAATTAACCCTTGTGTTGTACAAATACTAATTAAGTCAATCAGAATAAAGTTATGCTAAAAGAAAGATAATTAAAAAATGTTATTAAAACTACATTATTTCATCTTTAATAATGTAGTTATTTATAATTTAAAATTACTTTAGTCGCAATGTTTATAATTCAAATTATAATTATCTTTATTTGCAACATTTACAATAATTTATAATTATCTTTAATCTCAGTAATTATAATAATTTATAATTACTGATAATCTCAATATTTCTAATTATAATAATTTATAATTATCTTTAATCTCAGTAATTATAATAATTTATAATTACTGATAATCTCAATATTTCTAATTATAATAATTTATAATTACCTTTATTCTCAATATTTTATGGTTATTATAATACATAATTATCTTTAATCCCAATGTTTATAATCACAGTAGTTCATTATTATCATTAATCGTAATACCATAATATTTTAGTTTGTAACTGATCCCTAAAGTTTTCTCTTAGTAAGAATTAACAATAAACTTTCTTGATTGATAAACAGCTTTAAAAATAATTGCAGTAGATAACAGAACTTAAGTTCTTACAGAAAAATCTTAAATGCCATATAAATTATAAGAAAAGAATTGTAGCGATCATCTGATATATTGATATAAATTGAAATTGAACAAATTTTATGCGATCACATTCTTTACCGACGATATTATTTATTTGTAGACATAACTTCAAAGACTAAAATACTTATTTTCTTATATCGAATATTTTGCGCGCAGTATCGAAAACGAGTTTAAATAATTCGCAACCAGCTTGATAATATATTCTTTCTTTGTATCGGTTGAGGCGCAAAATAAATTTCAAGAAAATAAAATTTCTGGTTTGCTTCCTTCAGAATTATTTAATTTTGAAATAAGCAAATACTTGACTTATATCTTATTTCCCGGCCTCGAAGAATCAATGCATTTTCCACTTTCTTAATGCAGTTCGTCCTGTTTCCTTATTCTGTGTCAAAGAGGTGACACTCAAAGGTTTCTTTCAATTACGTTTAAGCTAATTTAAGCCAATTTTCGAATTAGTAAAAGCCAGTTCACCGAAAATTAGCTTAAGTATTCAGTTTCACTTCAGTGCTTTCTCTATGTAAATATTTAATCAGCATTTCATCTTAACTTCCGGCGGTATATCTAAAGGAGCATTGGATTTGCATAATATAACAAGATGATAAAATAATAAAGGGCTAATTTAATTATATTTTTATTGGAGTTGTTTAAGAAGGTTAAAATATTTTTGCTTTAATGTGATATGATCTGACATTACCTGTTTATATTTCTTGTGTTGTTTCTATCACTTATATCAGTAACATATTTACACACTCAAATCTGCATACATATGTGTGAACAGTTATGCATATAATCTACATAAAAAGATCTCTTCGCAAAATAACAAGACCCATATGTAGGAATTTCTCAGAAATAAATTTAAATATACCGATGTAAAATTTATGATTATAAAATATGATAAATAATAATCATAATCATAAATATGATTAATAATAATCGTACTCATAAATATGATGAATAATATGATAAATAATAATGTATTATTCATGATTTGAAAATATATATTAATCATTTTATAAAATAATATATTTTTCATCATGATGAATAATAGTCATAAATATGATGAACAATTATAATTTATATGATTATTATAATTATGATTAAAATTTATGATGATGTCAAATTTTTGTTTTAATGTGATATGATCTGACATTACCTGTTTATATTTCTTGTATTGTTTCTATAACTTATGTCAGTAACATATTTACATACTCAAATCTGCATACATATGTGTGAACTGTTATGCATATAATCTACATAAAAAGATGTATTTGCAAAATAACAACACCCATATGCAGGAATTTCTGATAAATAAATTTAAATATGACGATGTAAAATTCTAAGAGAGTAAAGTTTATCTTTTCCTTAACTATAGATCCGATCCTAAAATAAATTGGTATGAATATGCTTCGTATGGCAACAAAAAATACTGTCATCTTTAAAATGTTCGAAATCCACCCCGTCCCCCTTTTCGAGCGTTTAATGTCATTAAATCAAGCCCCAATTTAAGAGCAGGCGATTAAATTTATCAATTTATCACATAATAAATAGGTAAAAATAACAATTTTTTCTAGCATTATGACGTCATTCATTTAACTATCTTATTTAATCATTTATTTTAGATTATTTAAATATCTTCTGCATTATTTGCATACGCTTTATCCCTAAACTTAGATATTAAGTAAATAATTTGTTTTATATTTGGATTAAATTATAGATTAGGTGTACATATGTGATAATTTTAATAGATTATTTTTGTTGAAAGGTAATTCTCAGCCCAAAAACAAACCATTTTTTTTACCTGTCTCATAGGGTACTTCACAATTCTGGAAAATTAAAATTTTTACTGATCCCGTCATATGACTGGTTATATGTTAGTAAGAAAATAAAATTTGAAACGAAATTACTATAGTTTTAACACTAGGACATCCGTTGGTGTTATTTGATTCCAAACCATGCATGCTGTTTTATATAATCCAGTAATCTCTCTCAGAGCCTTTTGAACATACACAACTTATGTATCACATGATTTGTGTAATGATGTATTTATTCCATATGATTAACTTAAATCTTCTATTCGAAATGGTTTAACCCTCTAAGCGGTTCGCACGTACGATTCCGAAAAACCGATGATGACTTCAAAACATACAATTTTCAAACTCCAAAAACGTTCCAAAAATGAATATAATGTACATTTTTGCCAGTGCTTTCCCCCTTGGAGTTTTGAGGTAGGAGGGTCAGGTCGATCGTTTAGGAACTGCACCCTTCTTTCACTGACATTTCTTGAGGGATGCACCTATACCCCCCCGAGGCACAAAAATGCTTATAGCTTTTCATGGCTTTGTAAATCTCTCTTTCGAAGTATTTCGAAGTTTGAGGTACCAGATGCATCTCTGATTACACCACTTAAATATCTTGTATGACTTTCGTAAAAAATATGAATAAGTCTCTCAAAGAATATTTTTATTTATACTTTTAGAATCCATTATTTCTTATGGGATAATATTGAAGACTTGACGAGCTTTATGGGTATTAAAAATTAACAATCTATAATATCTATTTATATATCTATATATAACCAGAAGTAAAGGGACAGAACGAGGTTGGGTTTCCCGTATTCCATTCTTGTCGACAAAGGGTGAAGGAAAAAATCATAGAACACTTTGGCCACTGACACAGTAAACCTTTAGCTATTTTTTGGAGATATTTTTCCTCGATGTGTTCCACTCGGAGGGTTAAACAATACGTAAAATTCATCCTTAAAGTCTGTATGTTAAAGCGTCCCTAACAAGGTCTGTCATCCCTAATGGCTGAGTGATAAGATCTAATTGTGGTTAAGTAGACAACGGGTCATCACGAAAAATACTACCGTAGGTGATTAACTGCCACTCCTGCAGTAAATCAGAACAAAGCCTCTATTTGGTCTCAGTAATAAATCTATTGTCGTGGGGCATTCCTAACATCTGCAGCCGTTTCAGGTTGGATTATCATGATGACCAAACCATGAGTTTTACACTATCTTGAAAATGTTCAACGAAGTGAAACAGTGGATTGCAAAATCCCTCATAAATATTTCTGCAAATGATCTTTTCTTCGATACAACGATTAAGACATAGTATGTGTATGTTTTACACGGCGATTCATTCAATATTTTTTCTTGCCTAGCTGATCATATCTTGATGTCTTCCTAAACATTCGATGCCTTAATGATGTCGATGTTTTAGTAGAAATGTAGACATAATCGAATCTGAGAGCATCATTAGGGGATACTGTTGATGATAGCTGATTTTCAACTATATAACAGGCTTTGTTTTCTTCCCAGATTATATAGAATGGAAATGAACAATTCTATGTAAGAATAAAATGCGTACAGGTTTTAGTATTTATGTCCAACTAATATACATAATGGTTTGGAAGAGAAACCATTCTCTATTATATATTCTACAGCTTTCCTGCCAAATATATTACATGCTCAGCGAATCTCTTGTGGAACTGATTGAGCATAACTGTAAGCAGTGTAACACCTATTACGTCACTGTACAGACCTAGAAAAATATTGTAACTCATAGGTTATCTTTTTAGACAGCTTGATCATCTGCTCATCCAACGTTGAAATATGTAGTGTACATGTAATATGGCAAACTGTCTTTAATTTAAATTTACTTAAATAAAAATATTACAAACATACAAATATTTAAAATAAAATATTAATAATACAATTACTAACTATAAAGAATATTGAGCGATTTAATTTTTTGTTTGTTTTTCTATATGAGCATTAAACATAAAATATACTAAACGCACTGACCAATACATACATCAAAGCTAAGCTTAGCCTGCTCACTGAATATGAAGAATTTTGTGTATATGCATGTGTATGAGATTGTGTATGACCTGATAGCTAAACTCCTGATGTTATTTCCAAAGATAAAGCGCAACGAGTATATAAATGTTGTTGTTATTGTCAATATCACATTTTCTTTTAAAATTTAATAATATGAAAGTTTCTTATCTCAGATATGCTGCAATCTTTTGTTATATAGTATTCTGGACCACAGAGTGTCGATTAAGGAGGTAAAAAATGGAATATATGTGCTACTATTTTTAAGTTAAACTATCGTTACAAAACGGTGCATATAAAAAGCTATCAAAATTTTAATCATGTTCAAATTATATTGAGTAAATAAGGAATTTCAAAAGCTCAAGTGCGTTGGGGTTGGGCTTCGTAATCCCAAGACACAGGTCCGATGTTCGATCCTCAGGCTAGGCAAGGATGACTTATCCTTTCATCCCTACAGTGGGTAGAGAAAGTGAGGACCCAGCAGGCTTTGGAACAAAACACTGGGGGTTCTGCGTAAGGTTGGCCGAACGATGACAATTTGGTTAGGGTGCTAGCCTTCGGTACCGCAGTTCGTGGATTCGAATCCCACTGTGGCATGGGTGTTCGTATCCGTTCGTAATCGGCTTTAATTTGTAAGTCCTGGTTTAATTAGCCCTCGTGTTGCAAAAAAGTAGACTGTAGCACTCCAAACCAATCCGCTTAAGGTTGACCAACTAACGAGGACATATGCATAGCATCCCCGGGCCTTAGTCTCTAAAACGGAGATTTGCCCCGTAGTTCATAGCCCCACGAGGTCTGTAGCACCACGAAGTTCAGTTCAGTTCAGTTCAGTTTAGTTTTAAATAAGATATTTCATAGGGTCAAAGAAAATACCGTTATATGCCAATTTATCGCTACATTTATATCAATATACACAGAATTTCATGTATAATGGATTATCTTAATTAAATATTAATCTATAACTGAAGACTGGTGTTTGACTCACTCCTTGTGTTTAAAAGTTTCTTTTAATGAAGTGTACTCTAGGACAGACCTCTCAGAGGCACCCGAGGTACCTAGTGCTCTTTTCTCTAAGACCTTTCCTGGTAGTGCCGAATGATAACTGAATAGCGTTGCTCTTCGTACTGGAGTTCGCGGAACCTTCTGGGTATAACTATATTTTGAGATGCACAACAGATCGGATTTAACAAGCCAATTCAATTGTAACAGAAATAGAGAAGCGCCCGGTTATTTCTATATAGTAAATACACTCTTTAGTTTGTCTCCTGTCATTAGCTAGTATAAATGCAATTTTTTTTTTTTACATAAAACTTTCCATAAATCTGTATTAGTATTATTGTTTTAGTTCAATTATATATTATTTTTGGTAGTATGATCCTTTTATAATAAAATTATAGATTTATTTTAGTTAAATAGTCGGCAATTTTTGGGTCGGGGTTGTCTAAGAGGATCAAATATCTAGGGTCACACCTCATGTATAAATGGTCTTCTGTATTAAAGATTTTAGAATTAATTTACCGATATTCTAATTTCCTAGTAATGTACAATATAGCATTTTGTGTTCCAACACGCAACTAGTATTTCAGAAGGAAAAAAAAAAACAATTTTCACGCTTCCTGTCATTAGTGTTGATATATACTTCCAGTCCGGTAACTGTCCCTTAAAATATCCGTAGAACCTTTGGGGTATTACTATATTTTGAGATGCACAGCAGACCGTATTTAATTAGCTTATTTAAATGTAACAGGAATAGACACGCACCCGGTTATTTCTATATAGTAAGTACACTCTTTAGTTTGTATGTCTCCTGTCATTAGCTCGTATAAATGCAAATTTTTTGACATAAAACTTTCCGTAAGTCTGTATTACTATTATTGTCTTGGTTCAATTATATATTATTTTTCTGGATAGTATGATCCTTTTATAATAAAATTATAGATTTATTTCAGTTAAATAGTCGGCAATTTTTTGGTTCGGGGTTGTCTAGGATGATCAAATATCTTGGGTTACCCCTAATGTATAAATGGACTTCTCTATTACAGATTTTCGAATTAATTTACCGATATTCTAATTTACTAGTAATATAGAAAATACCATTTTGTGTTCCAACAAGCAACCAGTATTTCAGAGGGAAAAAAACAGTTTTAATGCTTTCTGTCATCAGTGTTGCTATATACTTCCCGTCTGGTAACTGTCCCATAAAATACACGAACCTTCTGGGTATTACTATATTTTGAGATGTAAAGTAGATCAGATTTAACAAGCCTATTCAATTGTAACAGGAATAGACACCCATCCGGTTATTTCTATAAAGTAAGTACATTCTTTAGTTTGTATGCCTCCTGTCTTTAGCTCGTAGAAATGCAAATTTTTTTTACATAAAACTTTCCATAAATCTGTATTAGTATTATTATCTTAGTTCAATTGTACACTATTTTTGTCTGTAGTATGATCTTTCTATAATTAAATCATAGCTTTATTCCAGTTAAAAAGTCGGTGATTTTTCAAGGTTCTCTAAGATGACCAAATATCTATGGTCACCCCTGATTCATAAATGAGATATTATATGATTCTATATTACATATTTTCCTATTAATTTACCGTTATTCTAATTTACTAATAAAGTACAAAATAACATTTTGTGTTCCAACACGCAAGCAGTATTTCAGAGATAAAAAAAAACAAATTTTACGCTTTCTATCATTAGTTTTGCTAGATACTTCCCGTCCGGTAACTGTCCCATAAAAATTCATAGAACCTTCTGGATATTACTATATTTTGAGATGCACATCAGACCGGATTTAACAAGCCTATTCAATTGAAACAGGAATCGACAAGCGCCCGGTTATTTCTATATAGTTAGTGCACTCTTTAGTTTATCTCTTGTAATAAACTCTTATAAATGCAATTTTTTTTACAAAAAATTTTCCATAAATCTGTATTAGTATTATTGCCTTAGTTCAATTATAAGTTATTTTTCTGGGTAATATGATCCTTTTATAATTAAAATTGTAGATTTATTTCAGTTAAATAGTAGGTAATTTTTTGGTCGGGGTTGTCTAGGGTCACCCCTGATGGATAATTGGGCTTCTGTATTACAGATTTTACAGATCGAATTCAACTACCGATATTCTAATTTACTAGTAATGTAGAAAATAACATTTTGTGTTCCAACACGCAACCAGTATTTCAGAGGAAAAAAAAACAATTTTCACGCTTCCTATGATAATTGTTGCTATATACTTCCCGTCCGGTAACTGTCCCATAAAATTATAGTAGGTAGTGTAACGAGTGCATTAAATGGCGCCAGGCAACTAGAACCTAGACCTGAAAATAGCTGTGCGAAGCGTCGGCCATTCCCTCCCAAGGTATTTAGTCCATCTTTTCTTCTTGCGGCTCTTTTCCTCACAATCTTTCACTGCCCCTTCAGGGTGGATCCCTAAACCAATAAGATTTATGGAGTTATGTGAGGAGAGGGGGGAAGGGGGAGGGGGACGCGCGTCTTAAAGCTCACATTCGCAGCGGCGCCAAATCAACAGATTGTCTTTGGTTTAATGTGACGTCTCCGTGTCTGAAACCGTCGAAACCAATTTATTGACGTGAGTGCCAACTTAAAAGACTGCAGTGTATAAATTTTGCTTCAAAGTTTCAAGATTCACTCGAAATGTATGGGTGGGAAATGCCTAAAGGATTTGTCATCCTTGGGAGATTCGTTATAATTGGGATTTTGAGTAATTTTCTCAAATGTGTTTCCGTATTCATCATCGGCTCGTGTGTGTTTCCTCCGGCACAAAGCGAAATACTTTTTGAGAGTGAATAGTTTAAATAAGAGATATGCGACATTTAAAATGCATTGAGCGTCGAGAAGAGGACGTCTTTCATTGTTTTAAAGAAATTTCTCTTCTTCCCCCCCGTTTGAGAGAGCAACGCTTCGACACAAAACTAATAATTTGAGTTCTATTAACGAATAACGGAGCGATTATGACGTGGGTCTCGAATTAGACCGGAATTTTGAATAAATATGTAAATGATTGCTTCTGATTTATTCTGATTTCGTTTTCATGATATGCCCCTGTTTGTGACGCATGAAATTGTTGCTAACAAATAGACATTTATTTTTCTTTCTGTAAGAAGATTATGATGATGCTTAGAAAACAATAAAGTCTTAGCGATTTCACAGGAATTCAAGAATTTTAACTTGAACAAAGCGCATTTTAGAGCTGAATTAACATTTAGAGGCTTTGAGACAAATTTGATGAGGACAAAAATTTCCCCTGAATTTCTAAATGATTGCTCCTTATTTATTCTGATTTTATCTTCATAATATGCCCCTGTTTGTGAGGCATGAAATTGTTGCTAACAAATAGACATTTATTTTTCTTTCTGTAAAAAGATTATTATGATGCTTAGAAAACAATGAATTCTTAGCAATTTCACATGAATGTTAGAATGTTAACTTGAACAAAGCGCATTTTAGAGCTTAATTAACATTTAGACTCTTTGAGACAAATTTGATGAGGGCAGAAATTTCCCCTGAATTTCTAAATGATTGCTCCTTATTTATTCTGATTTCATCTTCATGATATGCCCCTGTTTGTGACGCATGAAATTGTTGCTAACAAATAGACATTTATTATTCTTTCTGTATGGAGATTATTATGATGCTTAGAAAACAATAAAGTCTTAGCGATTTCACAGGAATTCAAGAATTTTAACTTGAACAAAGCGCATTTTAGAGCTGAATTAACATTTAGAGGCTTTGAGACAAATTTGATGAGGACAAAAATTTCCCCTGAATTTCTAAATGATTGCTCCTTATTTATTCTGATTTCATCTTCATGATATGCCCCTGTTTGTGACGCATGAAATTGTTGCTAACAAATAGACGTTTATTTTTCTTTCTGTAAGAAGATTATTGTGATGTTTAGAAAACAATATAAAGTCTTAACGATTTCACAGGAATGCAAGAATTTTAACTTGAACAAAGTGCATTTTAGAGCTGAATTAACATTTAGAGGCTTTGAAACAAATTTGATGAGGGCAGAAATTTTCCCATAGTTTGTAAATGATTGTTTCTTATTTATTCTGATTTCAACTTCATGATATCCCCCTGTTGGCAACGCATGAAATTGTTGCTAACAAATAGACATTTATTTTCCTTTCTGTAAGGAGATTAACACTTCGCGTGCGGGCAACGTATTTTTGCGATTTTTGCAGTCTGTCACTGGAGCGCAGGTCACGTAAAATTACTTATTTAGTAGATTTGTGGTGGATACCCGCTAACCACCACAAATCTACTAAATACTTATATGTATGTGTGACATTATATGCGTGTTGTTTACGTTGCTATGAAATGCTTTGCATTTTTTCTTTCCACAAGTTATGATTGTCGATTTGTATTTGAAAAAGTGCACTTCTAAATTTCTCAGAAATTTCAGAATTTTAAATTAAATATATTTTTTAATTTTTCTTAAAGGAAAGATAGTATTCTAGAGAATTTACCGTTTTGTCACGGGGTATAACTTTTTTAAAGATTTCTCAAAATACGAACCGGTGATTGGGAAATTTATTTTAACGGTTAACATTAAAGAAGAGGACTGGAACATAGCAGGTACATACTCCCCTGAAGTGAACAGCCAAATAATGGACACCAGTTTATTCATTGCTTTTTATTTTAACTTTCGAAAATATTAAAAAATGTGTTACAATTATTTTACTTTATGTTAAACCATAAGTGGATCCCCAAATGTCACTCATACATTTTTTACAAATTTTTTTTATATTCAAGCACAAATTTGTTATGTACTTTGTACCCTTTCAGTAGTAATACGTACTGCTGAGTGTCTGGTGGAACCAATTTGGGTATTGCTTTATATATCACTAATGAGAAAATGTTACTCTTCATAGAGTAACTTAGGCTCCCATTAAAAATTTAAATGCTTACAGGAACGAACATTTTTCATATTCACACGAGAAATTCGTGCATTAATTATCGGAAAAAGCAATCATAAACTGAATCAGTTGCTTTTACTACGCGTACAGGTTTACATATAAGTTCTTTAGATGTTTGAACACTATGTAGCCAACTTAAATTAGTTTTTTCCAAGAACCCTAACGATGGTCGAATGTTAAGACGCCAGAGGTCAGTGCCGGAGTTCGTGGATACGTATCCCATTTCTGGCATGGATGTTCAGAGTCATCAACTTTAAACAGAATATACCGTGTTCCATTAGCATTCTTGAACCAAACCAGACCAAACAGATCAAAACGTACGACTGGTAATAAAATATCTGGAATTTTTTCATAAAAAGTTACTCAATTGTAGCTGAGTTAAATTTGTTGAAATGTGTAAACCACTCACAAATATATACATGATGTAGATATCATAATTATGATGTCTACAACGCCTTAAAACAGTAGACCCCACTGTTATCAGCTTTCCTGTAGCAAGACTATAGATTGTAGTCACCAAAAACAAATCAAGAATCCGAACATTGTACGTGAAAAACTATGAACTGGTTGTATTTTACCTTTAGTTTGATACGTTATATCTACTACAAGAGGTCTAATGAGACCTGAAATTACTGCTAAATGTCGATTCCTAAATGCTGAGGAAATCCTTACCATCCCATTCAGGCTCACATACTTCTTCACATACTTCTTTAACAACGGCTGAACGATGGCCGAATTGTTAGGGCCTTGATTTTTGATACCGGATCTTACAGACAGTGTCCATAACGCCCATTTGACCTCCAGATTACATGGACGCCTAATAAAATTTGTGAGCTGTCTTTTTCCATTTTCTGTCTGAAGTACTTCACATTCATAATTATAGGTTTATAGTCCAAAGCATAAATCTATATATAAAATAGTTATTTATGTAAATAAAAATGTGGGGTTGCTATATTTGCCCTTTAACTCCAGGGTACCCCACTGAATACGGCAGTCGGACGATGGCCAAATGGTTAGGGCGCTGATTTTTGGTACAGTATTCTTGTGTTCAAACCCTTCTCTTGCATGGATGTTCGTAGTTAATCGGAATCGGCTTTAAGCAGTATGGCCCGGTCTCATTAGCCCTCGAGTTGCAAAAAAGTAAAACTTAGCGCTCCAAACCAAAACCAAACTTATAACAAAGAGCAGCGCCCTTCTTATACGGCCATATGTTCGTGAACTGATTTGGTTTGGAGTGCTACGGTCTACTTTTTTGCAACACGAGGATTAATGAGACCGGGACCTACTGCTTAAAACCAATTCCAAACAGCCACAAACATCCATGCCTCAGTGGGATTTGATCCCACGAACACCGGTACCGAAGGCCATCACCCGAACCATTCGACCAGCGCTCGGCATGAATTGGTTGGAGTAATAAAGCTGCTGAAAATTATTATTGAAAACTGAATGAGAAGCTGAGAATTTTTAGGTTCTTGGAATTAAAGTTCTCAACATAAGAACCTGGTTTGATGTTTACAGACACTTCTCTATAATAACATACAAATATTTATTCTTTTAGAAAGCAATTTGAAAAGAAGATATTATCCATAATTATCCAATGTGTTTATAGTTTAAACAATTTTCTGAGTCCAGCAGATTACCTAATCTAATTGAATTACTAGTGCAATTCGACTTTAAAAAAGAACTGAAGTGCACTTTGCGCCACAGCACAAAAGATTCCAGCTGGGCAAAATAGAATAGAGCAACTGCTTGACGCTAAAGTAACATTATTATTCTACTCTACAGCTTACCCCAATTTGATATGTGACATGTTTTGCTCGGAAGGAAAGTTGTAAGTACGAAATGAAACAAAAACTCGACAACTTATGTAACTGATTGGCGTCAAAACAAAACATCATTTGACAAAATTTTATCTTCGAAGGTGACACCTGATATTCCAAGAAGAATCTATTGGTATCGGAGAATGACATATTGAAAAAAAATCATTAAAAGAATCAATGACAGGATTCATTATACCAATCGAGTGTAAAAGAGAAATCAAACATTTCAGTTGTAATGTTTTATGTAACACAAACACGTTTTACTGATGGTGAAGGCTTCTAATAAAGTAATTTCCATTTGAAACTTCTTCTGTCAATGAATTGTAAATAATTTTAGAGTATTTTGGAAAGATATGTCTTCGCAGAAACAACAAAAATTCATTAGATATTTCACGTAAAAAAAACCTGCCTTCTCTTAAGTTACCATTATTTGCAGTAAATACCGAGTATCCATCATAAATCAAGTAAAGTACAGAAAAACATCCTAAAAACGTAACAGTTTATAACACAAAATAAAAAATGACGGTAAATTACCTAACTCAAGAGAAGCGATCGTTTGGTTCCACATTTGGAAAAAAAAAGAGAGAGAAAGAGAGAAATAATGCAAAACTGTTCAAGTAGAATTTATCGCAACAGTTCATTACCAAACATTATAAGTCGAACCTATAAACAGAGGCGATAAAAAATAATTTTCTCAGATTTTCGTCCCAGACGTTGTCAACTACATTACCTGAATGGCAAGCATAGTTTGAGTAAATTGATATCTTGCCTCTTCATTTAACACCAAAGCAAGTTAGAAAATGGTTAACTGTGCATTTTTTCACGCAAAAACAAGCGAAAAAAAATTCTTTACACTGATGCATTAATCAATAAAGACAATTGTAAATACGGGGAGTAACAAGGGAAAAAAATCATCCAAATTTTACTTTTTTTTACCCTGTTTCTTCCTCAGTCACAAAGTCATTTAATGAAGAAAGATAAAACTGCAAAAAACTATGTTAACTTCTTAAATTAACCGTTTAAAGCTCACGGCCGATTACCTTAGAGCTAATGCTAAGTGATTATGCCCTGTGCCCAGGAACTGAATGCCTCGTGAAATATTTATCCGTAAACAATTTAGAGCGCTTTATGAGCAAAACAGCGTTAAGAGCTATTATTCCCCTCATTTCGCCTGACGCTTTTGAATGCCGAATCGAAGTTTGCATTTAAAACGTGCAAAACAAACAACGATTTTTGACACTCAAGAGGCGGGTTACAAAAAGACGGGGTTGTCGCTTCCCTCGGTTATGTAATTTATTTGTTGTCTAATACTTTTTCCGATAGCAATTAATCTTATAACGCATTGACTGACCAGATGATCTCTCCTTGCTGCTTCTAATGTGCCGAATTCCCCCGAAAGGAGAAAAAAAAGTATTTTGCATAGGCAGGCGTATGTAGCTAGCATATGACGGGAAATTTTATTTATTTATTTATTTAGTCAGTCTGTGTGCGAGGGAGTGAAAATTCCGGTTACTCTGCAACTTAAAAGTAGGGACTACCGTAATTTCAGGTAGATTGGTTCGAATCTCGCTGCTAGCATGGATGTTCATAGCCGTATAAAATCGGCATCTCCCAGTCTCAGTCCTCATGTTGCAAAGGACATGGTTATTGCGCTCCATATCAGATTAAACCAAACTAATTCTAGTTCGGACTACTACTACCGGACGCATCTCTCGTCAACTTTAAATTCTCTTAGCCACAGCCTAATGTCTAGTTTCTCCTGCTTTCGTCATTTCCGAAAGCTTAGATGAAGTTGTATATATTTGCCTTATTTCCTATAAGCAAGCGTATGTAGTTAGCACACTGACGAAAAATTTGACTTATTATTTGAGTCTGTGCGTGGAGAGAGTGTGTAATAAAGGCTGTCATTTTTAAGGATACTTTGGATGTAGCTTAAAAGTAGAGACTACTGTAATTTCTCAGGTAGATCGGTTCGAAACTAATTTGTAGCCATTCAAAATCAGTAGTTCCTTGTCTCATTAGTCTTCGTGTTGCAAAAGAATTGACCATTTCACTCCAAATCAAATTTAATTCTTGTTCCGACTCTCACTGTCGGATGCATCTCTCTCCAACTTTAAATTCTCTAGCCACAGCATAATGTCTAATTTCTCCTGCTTTATTCATTTCCGAAAGCTTAGATGCAGTGGTATATCTGTTTTCGTGTTTCGGATAAGCAGGAGTATGTAGCTAGCACACTGACGAAAAATTTGATTTATCATTTGATTCTGTGAGTGTGGAGAGAGTGTAAAAATGACTGTCATTTTTTTTTAAATTACTCTGGATGGAACTTAAAAGTAGAGACTACTGTAATTTCTCAGGTAGATCGGTTTGAATCTTGGTTGTAGCCGTTCAAAATTAGTAGTTCCTTGTCTCATTAGTTTCCGTGTTGCAAAAGAATGGACCATTTAGCTCCAAATCAAACCAATTTAATTCTTGTTCCGATTTTCACTGTCGGATGCATCTCTCGTCAACTTTAAATTCTCTAGCCACAGCCTAATGTCTAATTTCTCCTGCTTTCGTCATTTTCGAAACATTAGATGCAGTGGCATATATTTTTCGTGTTTCGGATAAGCAGACGTATGTAGCTAGCACACTGACGAAAAGTTTGATTTATTATTTGACTCTGTGTGTGTGTGGAGAGAGTGTCATTTTTAAGGTTACTTTGGATGTAACTTGAAAGTAGAGACTACTGTAACTTTTCACGTAGATAGGCTCGAATCTTGTTTAATGCAGTTCAAAATCGGTATTTTTTTCCTCACTAGTCGTCGTGTTACAAAATAATTGACCATTTCGCTCCAAATCAAACCAATTTAATTCTTTTTCGGACTTCCGCCGCCAGACGGATGCGTCTTTCGTCAACTTTAAATTCTATAGCCGCAAGTCGACTTCTAATTTCTGTCGCTTTCTTCACCCCCTAAAGCTTAGAAGCAGGGCAAAAGAGTTTTATATGTTTTGGATAAGCAAGCATATGTAACTAGCCCACTGACGAGAAATTTTATTTATTCATTTATTGTAGAAAAAATGTTTCGGACAAGCATGCGTATTTAGCTAGTACACTGACAAGAAATTTTATTTATTTATATAAGACATTCATATGAATATACACTACTATGCAATACGCAGAGATAGAATTTTGAAGAGCCGTAAATTTCTATGCAAAGAAGATTACAGCTAGCAATTCGAGGTCTAATAATTCCCAGATTAAATTCCACCCGATCAAATCTACCTATTTTTATAAAAATTGTAATTTTTAAGCAGCTGTTCTCTATATTGCATTACCCATGTTAACGAAATTATAAAACAGTTTCCCATTGTTTATATTAAAAAACCATTTATAATTTTTTACTTTTAGATTTTTAATGATTGTATATAACCATGACTTTGAGGATTATTTTATTTGATGGTTCTTGAATCTTTCCCTCATGGTAAAATAATCTAATATGGTAGAGAAAGACACGCAGAGGGCAAAATTACTTCTAAATGAAATCTCACACTTCCTCATACTTGCTTTGGAATTACCTTTTACCTTGGAGAAATGTGAGACAATATACCTAAATTGCTCACTCCGCAGTGAAGAAAAGAGTATTTCCTCAATTTTTGGATAAAACGAGAAGTTAGTTTTCTTTAACAATTCCAAGATAAAGTTTCTCCAATTTTATTATTCCAGTATTCGGTTAAATCGTCCTTTATATAACAAGGTAATTCTTTATATTATAAGGAAATTTACATTATATCAAATATTTTTTCAATGATATTAAATGGTTATGTGTTAAATCTTTTAAATGATCTGTTCGCTTAAACATCTGTACACATCATTTGCTTAATGCCGTATTCACTGTTTTACAGAGTTATTTTTTGAAAACATTAAAAACAAATCAAATTAACCAATTAACACTGGGATTTATTTTAACACATTGTATACGGGACAAGTTCTAGTACGTTTTCTGACGATTGATACTTGAGAGCGAGTCACGTACTAATACGGGTTAGTGTAACAACATCGTTTGTTGGTGGGTACAAAAATAGCGGTATACATAGGAAAACGAAGCCGAATGTTCTTGTCTACTACATAGATTCTGGAAAAATTTAGACAAATAAAAACTAGTTTTCACATTATTAGTTTTGTGATTCCTCTTTTCATTTTTTTATAATGTAAAAATGTTTATATATAACATAATTCGAAAAAATTCAAACTATATACTACTATTTCTATTTGATTTTTCACATTTACGATACTATTATAAATTTATCCACTAAAAATATATTTTTTGTTTACAAAAATCTTATGGTTGTTATTTATATATTTCTATTTATATATTTGTTTATATATTTCAATATAAAATACGAAAAGTTGGTTAAAAAAGTAAATAATTTTCGATCTATTAAGATTTAACTGAATAACTAAATTTACGCGCAAAACGCCCGCTCCCGGTACAATTCCGCTGCGAAATGTACACGCACACAATGTGTTAAAATTCCTTCACTCTGTACGTAATCAAAATCAAGCGAGGACGTGTAAAAATATCTGACAAAATACAAATGGCCGGATAAATTTCGCGAAATAATCAAAGTAGAGAGATGATGATTTCAGTTTTATTAGATAACAAATTAGCAATTGATTGCGGGAAACGGATAACTATTGAAAATTGACAAAAATTGCCGAAAATAATAAAATTCATTAACAAAAGAATGATTTTTTTAGACAGCAGCGAGTTTCAGTTAGCGAAAGTGGCGAGTGTGCCTCAAACAGTTAAATTTAAACACAATAGTATAGTAATTAATGAATTGCACGTTTAAAATATAATTTCAGACTAAGCATTGAAATAGCTATAAATGACCGATATCGTAGTTAGGAAATGCGTGAATTAGGAACTCAATACGAATTCTATAAATGTTACTAAATCTAGGTGATTAGTGACACGTTTGTTCAGATATAACACGAAACCAACAGCATAATATCATTTCATGACATAAAAAAGATGTTGACAAAAGATTTTTAAAATTCATTCTTTTATTTATTTTTTGATATTTCAAATTTTTAACTAGGAGAAATTTTTAATGTACCAAAATTGGCAGTCGTTCCCTGTAATTATCACTCTTTTAATAAAGTCTAGAGAAGTCTAAAGATACAAATTATATATATATATAATATATTAAAATTATTACACCTAAAATATCTATCTATAACTATCCTTTCCCCTTCGCATTCTTTAATACCCAATTTCCCAGTCATAAAAATGACACATTTAAAAGAATGTTCGCTGATTTAAATTCATTTTAAACTTCTCCCAAAACTAAGAAGAGAGAGAGGGGGGAGGAACTGACTTTGTAGCCACATGAACAGTCAAAGAGCCAATTATTTCTTTATAATACCTTTATTCATTTATTGAGCACAGTTTAACAACCAACCATCAAATATGGCTGCGCGTGGCTAGCGCTATCAAAGTCCCACTCAGCCAGGGTTCTTGTTGTAACCCTTTCTCAAAACGGTCTCTTGCAATTGAACTGGTGATTTCAAGTTTCCTGTGGTACCTTGGCCGAAGGTTTTATCCCCTGTTATGAGGCTAATAAATTCATGTTGATTGTCCAGTCATTAAGTTTAAGAAAAATACACAAAAAAAATGCAGGTCTT
>CM063506.1:112815532-112848032 GCA_032207245.1 Pardosa pseudoannulata | reverse complement strand
TAGCCCTCGTGTTGCAAAACGTAGACCGTAGCACTCCAAACCAAACCAAAATCAGATGACTCGGTTATGTGAAAGAAGTAGATGGGAATTATGATAGATATGTGTAAGATGTTTGTTGCTATGTTTAATTTTATACATTCAGTTCACGAGAATAAGTCAAGAAGTAATTGTTTATATAAAGCAAGGAATATCATTAATGCTATGGACACTATATGAACATTTTCAAATATTCTGGATCAATCTTAAATTATATGACATGAAGAGAAATAATACCTGAATAATACTAGAAGTTCAGGATTTCAGACATTTTGAATGCATTAAAATTTAAATCAATTGTCTATAAAGCAAGGAATATTATATAAAAAAGGATAAATATTGGATGAAAATTTAGAAGGTTTGCTAAAATAGTACTCAATGCGCATGCGGAAATGTAATAAAAAGAGAAAGTTTATATATATATTTTTAATATAAATGTATATAGAGACTTTTACTTAAATCCCCAAAACAGTTTGAAAATGGTGAAAACAATCTTCGATAGTATAAGCTTGAAATATGTTGCTCGCAAAAGGAGAAAGATGGGATATTCAAATATAGCATAGTATTTTGTATAAATACAAAATATACATAGAGTATATTGCAGGCAGCAGTATCAATGTTTCTTCTGGAACCAGAACAAATACTTTGTGAAGTTTTCGGTAGTGGGTATAAAATCTTTAATTTCTTAAAAATATGACTGCTAAAAGGAAGCATTTTTAATGTTTCTTTTAAATTAACTGACGATTTATATTTTTTGATAAATTTTAGTCCCTTTAATAACTGATAGTGCAGAATACAGAATTAGATTAACAATGCGTAGTTAGATGTTTTGTAGCAGTTTGGAATTAGCTGTTAGCAGTAGGTCTGGGTTTAATTAGCACCGTTTAAAATATTGACTTTAATGAGTATTTATCAACCAGTCGGATACTGATTGCAGTATATAAAATATTTTATATGCTTTTATTATAAGTTTTATTTTCTAATATTACTATTAATCCATTGTATGCGGGACAATTAATAATATGTTTTCTAACGATTGATACTTAAGCGCGGGACACTTACTAGCACCTTTTCTGACGATTGAACCAAGTGCAGTGCTTTTTCACCAAGCTAGCTGGGGCACTCTGTTCTGATGTCAACTCCCCCCCCCCCCTAAGATCAAACTATTTTTTTTTCAGTCAGGTCAAATGGTGCTCATATTATTTTAGAATTTCTTTCAATGTCCTAACGAAGCATAGCAAATATTTTCCATTTTAGTTTACACATGTTTGTAGTGCTGTAAATACGGTCGAAAAATTGTTATAAGGTCAATTCCCAATATTTAAGCCAAGAATTGTGAAATTTCAGTTTTTTGGTGAGTCTTACGAAAAGTCTAGTTTAATACATTGTATACAGGACACGTACTAGTACGTTTTATGACGATTGATACTTAAACGCGGGTCACGTACTAGTACAGGTTAGTGTAACACCATGGTTTGTTCATGGGTACAAAAATAATGGTGTATACAGGAAAACGAAGCAGAATGTTCTTGTCTACTACATACATGCTGGAAAAATTTAAACAAATAAAAACTAGTTTTCACATTATTAGTTTCATGATTGCTGTTTTGATTTTTTTATAATGTACAAATGTCTATATATATCATAATTCGAAAAAACTAAAAGTATATACTACTATTTCTATTTGATTTTTCATATTTCCGATACTATTATAAATTTATCAACTATATACTATACTATATACTATACTATATATCCACCATACTATATACTATACTATATACTACTATTTCTATTTGATTTTTCATGTTTCTTGTACTATTATAAATTTATCCACTATATAATATACTATGTATACTATATATCCACTATACTATATACTATACTATATACTACTATTTCTATTTGATTTTTCCTGTTTCTTGTACTATTATAAATTTATCCACTATATACTATACTATATATACTATACTATATACTACTATTTCTATTTGATTTTTCATATTTCCGATACTATTATAAATTTATCCACTATATACTATACTATATACTATACTATATATCCACCATACTATATACTATACTATATACTATACTATATATCCACTATACTATATACTATACTATATATACTATACTATATACTATACTATATATATCCACTATACTATATACTATACTATATACTATACTATATATCCACCATACTATATACTATACTATATACTACTATTTCTATTTGATTTTTCCTGTTTCTTGTACTATTATAAATTTATCCACTATATACTATACTATATATACTATACTATATACTACTACTTCTATTTGATTTTTCATATTTACGATACTATTATAAATTTATCCACTAAAAAATATATCTTTTGTTTACAAAAATCTTATGGTTGCTATTTATATATTTCTATTTATATATATGTCTATATGTTTCAATATAAAATACGAAAAGTTGGTTAAAAATTAAATAATTTTCGATCTATTGAGATTTAACTGAATAACTAAATTTACGCGCAAAACGCCCGCTCCGGGTACACTTCCGCTGCTAAATGTACCCGCACACTATGTGTTAAGAGGTAAATTTTCTTTTTGAAAAGTAATATGCCAACGTTTTGGAATTCTATGACAAGTCCTAAATATAAAAGGAAAACTGTTGATGATTTGTAAAGCATGCTACTTTTAAGTTCTCTTGGAATTTTGTAGTTTATATGACTTTAAGGGAGATAACCAGTTATGCAGAAACTGTGGAGCTATACAATTCCTTCAACAGACTGAGAAAAAAAACATTTTTTTTAAAGCATGAGTTATTAGAAAAAATATCTACTCCCGATATTTCATTCTGCCTGTAGCACCCCAGGGAGGAAAAATCAAAACACATATCCTTTTCAAATCCCATGCTCCTTAAACAATTAATTTCCCAGCGGTGACAACATATCTGAGTCTTCGAGAACAAGTTGACCTACCTTCAGTTTCACCTTTGTCATCCTTAACTTGCTTACCCATCCTTCTGCCCTCGTTGCAATCCCAAAGAGTCAATGAAATCTGGCCATCTGTCATCTCCTTGCTCCTGATCATAGATCATATACTGGTTTGGTAGCTGTGGGTTCCGTCTGTTGTGGACAAATGGACAAAAAATGAGTAACTTACCTGCCAAGTAACTAATTTACCAGGTTGCACCGTGCAGAACATTGCTGTTGAAATGTGCCAGCATCAAGTTCAATGGAGCATGATGGATTGGACATATACTTAATTAATCTTAGTTCAAACCTTTAAAAAATCCAAGCCGTAATGAAGAGGTATATAAATAACCACTAGATGACAGATTTTAAACATGAAGCAGTCTTTTGGCTAGATACTTGCGTAGAGTGGAACATTAAAATCCCAATTTTTTTATTGTATGCTAATTCCGTAACTTTAAGAATGTTGTTAATCATACTTTTCTGACTGGAGATACGTTATAAAAAAAACCTATGTACATTTAACATGTCAAGTGTCATGATAAAAATAAAATGAATTCTAGTTAATCCTGAATAACTTATTTTTTACTTGTCTACAAGAATACCTGCGTTATAAAAAGAAATGTCAACCACGGTGGACAATACAACATAAACGAAGACTGAAAAAAACATGCAGCATACTTAAAGAACTGATTAAGTGCTACAAAGGTACGATATTTTACTACAAGACAATGTTTAACTTAAAACTTTTCCTATTTGGACTATCAAAAGAACTGAGAAGTCAAAATAAGTTTTGTTACAACAAGGACTAAAATTTCTCATAGTTAGTGTTTTGTACTATAAATCCTCTTTGGTAAATTTCCCAAGTTTATTTCGAAAATTGTGATATAAACAGGATGTTATAGTCTGACATTAACATCCTATTACTTAATCAAGCTTTTCTGTATCTATTGTTGAAAAAATGTAAGTACCAAAAATATGAATGGTTATAATCTTGTATTTAGTCTATTACATTTTTCTGTCTAGACACTAAAGTGATCTTAGGGTATTAACCTGGCCACATGTGTATTCAACACGTATAGAGTAAGTTAATACTGTAAATAATCTGTTAAATGAATCTTGCTATGAACATCAATAAAGAGAATTCATGTGATTCAAGTACTTACTAGTTTGCTATAAATTTTTCAAGATGTTAGCTATATACACTGTCTACCAATAAGTATTTGGACACTTATGCAAATGGCGATATATGCGGTCCTGAGGTATGTCACGGCCTCCGCCGGTATACATCGTGTAGGAAACAGCATCGGCATTAGTCGCATGCAAGATGCCGCACAGTTTGGAGCTCTCTGATTTCGAGAAAGGTATAATTATCTGGTATCACAAATATGGCCGATCCTTAAGGGACCTTAAGTGTTGGACCCCTGTTACTTTCAGGACTACAATACCAGTTGTCATGTCTCGAGATTAACCAAGGCTTGGTATGGTGCCAATGGAGTTTGGTTTGGAGCGCTACGGTCTACTGTTTTGCACACGAAGGCTAATGAGACCGGGACCTACTGCTTAAAGCCGATTCCGAACGGCTACGAACATCCATGCCATAGTGGGATTCGAACCCACGAACTCTGGTACCGACGATCAGCGCCCTAACCAATCGGCCAGAGTTCGGTGCCAATGGAGTTCATCGAATGGACTGACCTACCCAGAGCCCAGACCTGAATCCTATCGAGAACCTCTGGGACGAGTTGGATCGCCGAATAAGGGATGCATTACCGTTCCAAAATCGGTGAAGGAACTTATATGTCTACTTCAAGCCGAGTGGAATATAATACCACTAGCTGTAATACAAAGACTTGTGGAAAGTATGCCCCGGGGGGTTCACGCTGTAATTGCCTCTCGTGGAGGCTCTACCAACTATTGATTTTGTATAAAGTTAGTTTTCTTTTCTATCACAGGTGTCGAAATACTTATTGGTAGATAGTGTATAAAGAATGATAGACACAATGAATCCAAGAAATAGATTAAAGTAACATAAAGTTTTAATTTTTACTAAAGTATAATTAGTGTAGGTACTTAATCTTTATTATACTTCAAACCTCTATATAGTCACCATTTAAGAGTTATACATTTCACTCCTTGAGATTTCGAAGTCAGCTACTAAGCAATCATACTGCAAAACTTTATCTTCTCCATACTGCAAGTTACTTCAATCTACAACTTCTTGAAATTAAACGAATGAACATTTGTAGCTAAAATTTTCAATATTATGTACATAATGATCAATTATATTCAGAGTAAATTTTAGTCTGATAAATGTTACTTCTTTGTGATAATTAAACCTCTTCTAATATAACTTCTTAATATTAATTATAATACCTGTATTTATATAAAATTATGTAATATAAAATGTATAAATACTGCTGTAGGTCTTAACTTTCCTTCCGTATAAAATTTTCAAAACTGACAAGCTAACAGTTTTAAATTATACCGCATTATATATAAAAATCCAGTGTTTAGTTGTTTTTTCAGCGCGCAGGAAAAATATAATAATCCTTTCACTACGTATTCATTAATTTTATATTCCATACATATCAAAAGTTTTACACTATGTATGTTCTTTCAACAGATATATTCCACTTAGTTGATATATAAATGCCACCATTAACGCTCTCCTAAATATAAAAGTAGAACACCTGTAAAAGTTTACATAAGATTACCCATCCCTGCTATTACGCGCTCAGGTAAATGAAGAAAATTATATTCCTTCACAATCACAAAACAGTGGGGGGTGCGTGACGTAGAAGCCGGGAGTCATCAATCCTTGAAAATTACTTCTACTTACACTTTTGTGCTTCAGTCTGTCACGTTTTCCTTTGGCGAAAATTTATTCACGCCTCGCGACCCCCTCTCTGGGCCAACAATGGCCGAAACAAAAGTTCCCGGATGGACTCAATTTGTCTCGATCAACCTAAAGCGTGCTGAAGCCTTTGTCTCTTCAGGATTTGTTACCATTCATCTCAGTCATGGTTTATGTGGTGACGCGGACATGTTGCAGAATTAAAGGCAACAGCCGAGAACCTGGGCACCAGAGATGCTCTTTTGTTGCTCGCGTTAACGTGCCACTGATGAAGAAAATGATAAAACGTTTTATTTGCGTCAAGATTTACCTCTGCTATTATTTATAGAGGAGGCATGAAAGGGGAACAGTTGAACCTAATCTTTGTTTTATTAAGTATGAATACTAATATGTCACTAAAAGCTTAGCAACACCATATTCTGTATACTTTCTGGATTATAATGTCTTCCTCTTAGTACCTATTCATTCCTTATTATACCGCTTTAATAAAATGTTGTACATTCCTGGAAAATTCCTACTCATTTAGAAATGTGCTGTTGAATTAGCGCAGACAGTGGGCAAATAGTAAACGTTCTTTTTAATATGTCTATCAAGATTTACCCCTGCTATTATCTATAGGGAACCCGTAAATAGCAACAACTGAATCTGATCTTTAAATCATTAAGTTTGAATACTATGTCATTATAAACTTAGAAACAATGCGGTACATTTTGCCTCTTTCCTGGTTATAACGTGTACCTGTTAGTACCACCAGAAGATGGTCAGATTGGTACGACACTGGTATTTGGTACGAAATTTGCAGATTTTAATCTCGTTGCTCGTAGCCATTCAAAATATGCTTTAAGCAACAGGTGACATTATTTAATTAGCTATAATATAGAAAAAGAGGGATCGTAACACTCCAAACAGAAACCAAATAAAATCCTTTAGTATTAATTTATTTCTTATCATGAAACTTTAATTTTAAAAAAAGTACGCAATCCAGGATATTTTCAGTAAATTTAGAAATTTTCTGTTTAAATTTTCATAGCATAGACTATACAAACATTTTTCTCTGTCAAGATTTAACTCTGCGATTATTTATAGGGAAGGCATGAAAGGGGAACAGTTGAACCTAATCTTTGTTTTACTAAGCATGAATACTAATATGTCACTAAAAGCTTAGCAACACCATATTCTGTATACTTTCCGGATTATAATGTCTTCCTCTTAGTACCTATTCATTCCTTATTATACTGCTTTAATAAAATGGTGTACATTCCTGGAAAATTTCTATGCGCTTACTAATGTGCTGTTGAATTAGAGCAGACAGTGGGCAAATAGTAAACGTCTTTTTCTTTGTCTATCAAGATTTACCTCTGATATTATCTCTAGGGGGCCCTAAAATAGCAACAATTGAATCTAATCTTTAATTCATTAAGTATGAATGCTATGTCACTATGAACTTAGAAACGATGAGATATATTTAGCCTACTTTCCTGATTATAACATCTACCTGTTAGTACCCCCGGATGATAGTCAGATTGGTATGACGCTGTACGAAGTTTGAGGTTTTTAATCTCTCTGCTGGCTTGAATGCACGTTGCCATTCGAAATATACTTTAAGCAACAGGTGACATTATCTAATTAGCCATAATATAGAAAAAGAGTAAACATAACACTCCAAACAAAAAAGAAATAAAAACCTTTAGTATTAATTTATTATTTATTATGAAACTTTAATTTTAAAAAAAGTACGCAATCCAGGATATTTTCAGTAAATTTAGAAATTATCTGTTTAAATATTCATAGCATAGACTGTGCAAACATTTTTCTCTGTCTGTCAAGATTTACCGATGCTATAATTTATAAAGGAGGCATGAAAGGGGAACAGTTGAATCTAATCTTTGTTTTACTAAGCATGAATACTAATATGTCACTAAAAGCTTAGCAACACCATATTCTGTATACTTTCCGGATTATAATGTCTTCCTCTTAGTACCTATTCATTCCTTATTATACCGCTTTAATAACATGTTGTACATTACTGGAAGATTCCTATGAGTTTACAAATGAGCTGTTGAGTTAACGCAGACAGTGGGCAAATAGTAAAGTCTATAAAGATTTACCCCTGATATTATCCATAGAGAGGCTTAAAATGGCAGCAATTGAATCTAATCTTTAATTCATTAATTATGAATACTATGTCACTATAAGCTTAGAAACAATGAGGCATATTTTGTCTATTTTCCTTATTATAACGTCTACCTGTAAGTATCACCGGATGATAGTCAGATTGGTAAGACGCTGCTATTTGGTACGAAGTTTTCTGGTTTTCATCTCGCTGCTGGTGTGAATGCACGCAATAAGCTTTAACCCTTTAAAGGTCACCTATATAAGCTCTTTGGAATTTAATGAAAATAGTTTATAAATATTGCGTATGAACCTTATAAACGCAAAATGTATTGAAATTTTTCTTTACAATCCTTAGGTTTGAGAATACCGTAGGGGGGATTGAGAGGGGTTCACTGACAAGCCCAGCCCCTTGTAGAGCGTGAACATAATACTTTTTAAAATTTTAATTATATTGGAAGAACAATAAATAAGTGTTCTTAAAAAGTATAATAAATAACTAGTTTAACGATTTATAAGTGTTGTTTGAATAGATATTTTTGTTTGGGGTCATAAGAGGGATAAATCGAATTACTAAATTTCCAGGTACATCAAGTTTAAATACATGTATTTCAAAAGAAAAAAATCAATTAAGTATTGTACTAACACTTATCATAATTTTTTATTGTGAAAAACATAAAAAACATTCATATTTCTAAAAATAAAAAAATAGAGAAAATAATGTTTAACAGGAGGTTTCCCTGAGAAACCACTGTCCGCTAAAGGGTTAAGCAATAGGTGACCTAATCTAATTAGCCATAATATAGATAAAGAGTGGAATCGGCTGTAAGTAATAGGTTCCGTTCTCATTATCCCTCATGTTGCAAAAAAGTAGACAGTAGCTCTCCAAACCGAACAAACGTCTATTAGAGTCTATAGAAGGCGTTTACAATATTCATTATACAATGTATTCAGGGATTCGAGTTTCAGAACTTAAGTTATATACGTATATATAGCATCACACAGAGAAATTTATAGGTACAATATATATACAGGTACAATATAGGTACAATATATAGTCTCTAAATTTAATTTAAAACTTTTATTGCTACCATGGGAGGAAAAGTTTATATCTGAGGACCAAAATAAAAAATCGGAAATAAGCTCTCCCTCCACTTTCTCGTTTACTCATTGAAAAGAAAATTAACTATCTTTGCCAGGCATGATTTTGCTATAATATTATTCAAAATTTGAATTCTCTTAGTTAAAGTATTCAAGTCATTGTTTTATTGGCGGACACACACAGACAACATTAAAAAATGTTACGGACTCTGGGAGCTCTGAAACGTGGGAATCAATGAAAATCTCGTAGTTGAATTCTTGAATAATTACAGTACTTTGGTTGTAGTACGTTCACGAGAAAGTAAAACAAGCTTTTTTCTAAACCTCTTCTCTGTTTAGATATTTTAGGGGTTTTAGAACTTATGGACTTCCGGGGTTAGTAACAGCAACATATATTGACATCATAATGTAGATTTTTATTATATAATTTATCCTTTAGGTCTGCTCTGGAGAGGAATTTTCTATCCAGATATTTTAAAAATTAAAAAAATGTTAATATTATAGATGAAAATACTGAGCCACGGTAGCTCAGTTGGCAAAGGCAACGTTCTCGTAACTGGAGGGTTGCGAGTTCGGAGTCTAAGCCAGCCTAACATTGTTCATTTAAGGTGACTGGGGCACGTGAAACATATTCGTTGACACAATGTCCTCCAGGTTTTCAATTAATACCTCTGGAAATGGAAGGCCAAGCTTATTTGTCTTCTGTTTGGTCCTTGCTTCTGAATTAAGAGGACCCACTTGAGCAAAAAATCGTATTTTCACCCTTAAGATGAACGAAAACCATTAAAACAAAAGGCGCACTCCTTTGCCATAATACGAATAGTGTATGACTCAATCATGCTTGGTTTGACTAAGTGTTATCAGGAACAACGTCAAAAAAATAACTTTCAGTATCCTCAATTCCGTATGGCTCAATCGTGCTTGGTTTGACTAAGTGTTATCAGGAACAACGTCAAAAAAATAACTTTCAGTATCCTCAATTCCGTATGGCTCAATCGTGCTTGGTTTGACTAAGTGTTATCAGGAACAACGTCAAAAAAATAACTTTCAGTATCCTCAGTTCCGTATGGCTCAATCGTGCTTGGTTTGACTAAGTGGTATCAGGAACAACGACAAAAAAAAAAAAAAAAAAAAAAAAAAAAAAAAAAAAAAACTTTCGGTATCCTATTTGAAAAAATTCCAAACTTCATTATACTGTAGTTAATACAATTTTCAGGTTTATATTTTAACTGAAAATTTACTGAGTACACAAAATGAGATATCTTAGAAAACGTACAATCTAAAATGAGCTGGTTTTGATAATGAATACTTGAATATCACGTTATCTCAGAGTATATCTTATGTAAACTAAATAGCAGAATTTAAATGTAGTAAAACATTTACTTTAAGCTAATTGATCGATACATAAATCTCCCTTAGAAGACAGTATTTAGACAAATTAGAAGATCTATATCGAAAGTCAGGTTACGTGAAGTGGTTTAAAAGGGAATTTAAAATATTACCAACAAGTTAAGCAGATAGTTAAGCTTCATTCTCCCTTTTAACGGTACTATTTTATGGTCTCCGATAATCAATAAAAGTGTTAAAAGTTACCATCAGAAGATATACTTTATATTAAAGGAAATATCCAACATTTTTTTATAATACAAAACCTTCTGTTTTTCAATAAATTTGTTTATACATTTGTTTTATCTAACTTTAAATAAGTCTATCGACAACTTTTTTCCTTAAGGATTCTTTTCTTAGGATTCATAAATCTATACTAATAAATAAAAGCGGTTGACTGTATCGTTGTCATTGGAATTTCTCATAAAGAAAAGTGACATAATTATTAAACATCGCACACATATAGATATTCACCAGATCTAATTGCGTATGATGCCCTGTTTTAGATTTTCGAAATTAATTTTTAGTGACGAATTATAAAGATTCCTATGTAGATAGCCTGAAACGTGCGATACCATCTTATATTTATAGGTTTTATCCTGAGAAGGATATACCCTTTCCCTTCAAATAAGGTTCTCAACCTTTATCTTACTTTCAGTTTCAAAAAAGACATACCTACATTCAATAGTTAAATAAGTTTACATTTTATAAGCTTAAACCCGGTAACGAAAAGGTCTTGCAGCTAGTTATAGACCAATTAACACTATCCAATCAAAACTTTATAGTGCCCTAACGGCCAGTTTAGAAAATTCTGAACAAAAAGGGACACTATCGGAGACAGGTTTTTCCTTAGATTTTTTTCAGAGATATTTTCTTAGATGTTCCCTTACAATTTTCGGATATTTTTTCTTTTATTTTTCATGCTAGCTGATCTTTGAGTTTGTACTGTCGCTGTAATCTAGTGCTAATCCATCCAAACGATGCTCTGGCAATATATATCTTTCGTAACTATAAACTTTCTTTACCACACTAACTAGCCATAATCACAAATTGCTCGCCGTATACTTTGTTTTAAGACACGCGCACGCACTTTTTTTCTCACTCACTCACTCACTCACTCTCACCCTTTCTCCCTCACTCACTCACTCACTCTCACTCACTCACTCACTCACTCACTCACTCACTCACTCACTCACTCACTCTCTCACTCACTCACTCACTCACTCACTCACTCACTCACTCTCCCACTCTCTCTCTCTCACCACCCTCTCCCTTACTCACACTCTCTCTCTCTCACTCATTCTACTCACTCACTCTCTCTCTCACTCTCTCTCTCCCTCTCTTTGTCTCTCACTCACTCACTCTGTCACTCTCTCACTCTCTCTCACTCACTCACTCACATTTCTGTCATTGATGCATATGGGTCATCTTCCAAGTAAAAAAATCCACAACCGCATTTGAAAATTTTCAGCTTTGAAAGACATTATGTGTTTAGCCTTTTTTCATTACATGCTTGAGAAACCTAACTTTTGAGAATACCAGATTTGAGCTTAATTTTTGATAAACTAAAGATTCCTGACTTTGAAAGTAAATTTTTGAGTAATTTTTGAGTAAATTCCACTGTCAAGAGAAACTGGTCAACACCGCTACACTTCAATAAAATATAAGAATGTTTATTTTTTTTAATGACAGATTTTTTTCATAGAATTTGTCCTTTAACTATATCGTATTTGAAAAAGAAAATTTAACAATATAAAGTACTCAATATTCATTGTTATCAGTATTACGATGAAGAGAGGTGTTAGAAAAACAGCTAATGTTATCATTGAAACGGAAATAGTTAGCTATAGAACAAAGGGCAGATGAGAAAAAATCCCAATAATAATCATTCTCCGTAGAGACTTAACTCCTAAAGGGTTGGACCAAAAAGAATAAAATAATTTGTTTAAGAAAAGAGAGTCTTCATGAACAGAGAAAAAAATAAATTCACACACACAAGAAAAAGTAAGAGCCTCTGATGGCTTTGCTTTGGTTTGATTTGGAACGCTATGGTTTACTTTTTAGCAGCCGAACTATGGCCGAATGGTTAGGGCACTGACCTTCGAAACCGGAGTTCGTGGGTTCGAGTCCCACTGAGGCATGGATGTTCGTAGCCGTTCGGAATCGGCTTTAAACAGTAGGTCCCGGTCTCATTAGCCCTCGTGTTGCAAAAAGTAGACCGTAGTGCTCCCAACCAACCAACCAACCCAACTTTTTAGCAACATGTAATGATACCGGGACCTACTGCTTAAAACTCATTCCAAACGGCTACGAACATCCACGAATTGCAGTACCGAAAATCAGCGCTAGAACTATTAGGCGGACCTAAGCACACTATATTGGGTTGATAATGTAAGAGTGTTGTTACTCTGCCCCGGCGGCGGAACGATGGCCGAATGGTTAGGGCACTGACCTTCGGAACCGGAGTTCGTGGGTTCGAGTCCCACTGAGGCATGGATGTTCGTAGCCGTTCGGAATCGGCTTTAAACAGTAGGTACCGGTCTCATTAGCCCTCGTGTAGCAAAAAGTAGACCGTATTGTTCTCAGCCCAACCAAACCAACTCTGCCCCGGTCTAAGCCATCCAGAACGGGTTGATAATGTAAAGAAAAATTTTAATACTCAATAAATCGTATAATATAATCACATGAGAAGAGTTTAGTAAAAAAATAAATACTTTTAAACTCGTAACAGAATAATAAAAGTTCTTTAGACACCCTGTCAACGGAGATACGCTGCAAATATAAAATTTCAATTATTTAGCTTATATAGACGACAACTTATATACCAGAAATTACGATGAAAGCCAAAACCTCAATTTTCAAATAATAAATGTCTATCATAGCCTTTAGCTTTATACTTAAAACATTTCAATCAAACCATCTATTTTATATTAATAACACATTACATTATTCTTACAGTTTAGCATTTTAAACTTTACGCGGATACAATAACGCATGTTCTTAAGGTCCTCCAAGTAACCCAAATATAAATATCCCCGGCTGTGAGGCAAGGCCAACTCTTAATTGACATATCCTTCAATGCATTCGCTCAGTGACCCAAAGAGATAAACTAAACGCCAAACTCTCAAACTTCAGATAGTGGGAACCCCTTTTCTGTTAAATCGTAAATTATCTGAAACAATGCTGACCTTAAAATGAGCCTTTTTGACGTTTGCTTGTATGTATAGGCGCTTATGAACATAACTCAAAATCGAATCGGGTTGACAGGAGATAAATTATCATATTCCTTTCTACAGTGATAAACGTTGGAAATGTATCGATTTCCAGACAATTTACAACAGGGGTTCTCAACCACACCCTCTTTTAGTTCACTTTAACTCAGTGGTGATCGGACACTAGGCACGGGAAAATTAAATAATTCAGTTTTTAATTGAAGCAACCATTTAAAGAGTTATTTGTAAAAGAGCGATAAGCGGGAAAAGTAAATTAATTCTCAGGCGAGTGGGACAGTTAATAATGAGTCTGGAAAAGAAATTTTAAAATCTAAGAATAAATTTAGTTTTAATAGTTTTTTTTAAAGTAATATTTTAATTGAGAGATCTATATACAATTGATTTTAAGTTTCAAACATTTTATGTAAAATAATTAAATGTCTAACTGTTAAAAAAAGTTGAGAATCACTGGAAACTAGTCCAGTGATTCTCAACCTTTTTTTTCTGTTGCCATATAATTTTAACGATTTCAAAATTTAGCGGCACACAAAGAAAAAGATGCCGAACGAAGGCCGATTGGTTAGGGTTCTGGACTTCGGTGCCGGATTCGTAGGTTCGAATCCCACTGTGGCATGGATGTTCGTAGCCGTTCGGAATCGTCTTTAAGCTGTAGGTCCCGGTCTCATTAGCCCTCGTGTTGCAAAATGTACACCGTAGCACTCCAAACCAAACCAAACGAAACAAAGAAAAAGATAAGTTTAAAAGTTGTTTACTTACTTATAATACACTGTAAAATAGTTTATGATAATATTTTTGAAAGTAAAATAAAATATGTACTGCAAAACAAAAGTTCATTTATTAAGAGATTGATAACAAGTTAATAATAAGAATACTTTTAATACATTGTGTGCTGGTACATTTCGCAGCGGAATTGTACCGGGAGCGGGCGTTTTGGGCGTAAATTTACTTATTCAGTTACATCTCAATAGATCGAAAATTATTTAACCAACTTTTAGTGTTTTATATTGAAATATATAAACAAATATATAAATAGAAATATATAAATAACAACCATAAGATTTTTGTAAACAAAAAATATATTTTTTAGTGGATAAATTTATAATAGTATCGTAAATATGAAAAATCAAATAGAAATAGTAGTATATAGTTCTAATTTTTCCCCGTTCTGTGGTTCCTCATCGACTGATGTAAAAACTAGTTTTTATTTGTCTAAATTTTTCCAGAATCTATGTAGTAGACAAGAACATTCGGCTTCGTTTTCCTGTATATACCGTTATTTTTGTACCCACAAACAAACAATGTTGTTACACTAACCCGTACTAGTACGTGATCCACGCTCAAGTATTAATAGTCAGAACACGTACTAGTCCGTTTCCTGCATACAATGTGTTAATGGGAAATTTGAGCTTGGCATTTTTTCAGAATTTCATTTATATTTGGTTCTAAAAATCACAATGCTGCTCTCAAATCGTTTTCTGCATTTAACAAGTTACGCAACTTGTTGGGAATCTCTAATGTTATTCAAAAAACCTATTTTTGTTGTTCGCATTAGTGAGGCTAAACGTCTTTTGGATGCGTTTTTATTCGAATGCATTTCGTCAGAATTCTCATATACAGGGTCCTCAAGAACGCATAAACCCCAGTATGATTGTGTTTGGGAATCAATAAAATTGTTATTATCAAATAACCAAACAAGCTTCAACATTTACGATTACTCTATAAGAAAATAAGTTTTCAATTTATGATTCGATACACCATAAGAGTTACGAAAAGTTTTTATTTATTTCTAGTGTAGAATAAAAATCGAAAAATATACATTTCTAAATTTAACATAAATAAGTTCATTAGTTTTTCAATTCATTTAGTGAATTACCGATAAGTAGTATGTTGTTAAATTTATGTCATTAAATAAATATATAACATACAGTATTTAAATTCATCCTTTTGTAATGATCTTATAATATTTTATTAGACTTTTAGAGGTTTGGTTGGAGTGCTATTATTTTTAATAAAAATACAGCTTAAAATTCCGAATACAAAATAGTGGTTATTTAAACGAATTACCGAACAGCATAAAACCAATCTTTTTAGACTTTTAGAAAAAGTAAAGACTAAAGCAGAGATAAATCTTTTTATTAAATGCTACATTTAAATTACGCAATAATACAGGGAGTCGGATAATGATATACTTATAAATGTGACTAAATGAAATTTTATAGTTAAGTAAATTTTTATCAATTTATTGCATTATGCAGAAATATTAGAAGAACATTAAGTCATTTTGTTTATTATTTAATATAAAAAGTTGCTACATAAATTATTTTTGCATTCACGTAGTATCTTTATAACATTTATATTTTTAATAAACTATATACTTAAATGCCACTTAGATCAAAGTAAAAGATGAGTTTTTAAAACAAATTTTATTACTACAAAAAACAAAAAAAAACTTTTTTTCCAATTAAAAAAAATAATATAGGAACAAAGCAATTTTACTATATTTCAAATTGTCGCAACCTGAAGGATTGAATACAAATTAATACAATATCTAGCTTTTATAAAGGCCACACGAGAAATTCACGGTGGCCACATGTTCCCACTTGTGCTCTAAACCGTCCTCTCTGGTATCATTCTCTTAAAAAAACTGATCCATTGTTGCATAGTTCAATACGTGAACACTATACATCAGGATATATGATGTACAATTTATAAGTCTATTAAACCTTTTATATTTAGTTTTATATTATCATCCTTGATGATTAAAATGGAAGGACTGAGTTTGTAAAACAAATTGCATCCCTAAACCTACAAGGAGATTTTTCTAAATTCCAAACTCGTCCTTTTTATCCCGTTAAAAAAATAATATAGGAACAATACAATTTTACTAATTTTCAAACTGTCACAATTTGAAGGATTGAATACTAATTAATACAATATCTAGCTTTTATAAAGACCACAAGAGAAATTCACGACGACTGCATGTTCCCACTTGTGCTCTAAACCGTCCTCCCTGTTGTCATACTCTTAAAAAAAACTGATCAATTGTTGCATAGTTCAATATGTGAACGTTATACATCAGGATATATGATGTACAATTTATAAGTCCATTAAACCTTTTATATTTAGTTTTAGATTATCGTCCTTAGATGATTAAAATAGAGGGACTGAGTTTGTAAAACAAATTGCATCCCTAAACCTACAAGGAGATTTTCCTCAACTCCTAACTGGTCCTTTTTTTCCAGTTAAAATAAATAATATAGGAACAATACAATTTTACTAATTTTCAAACTGTCGCAAGCTGAAGGACTGGATACTAATTAATACAATATCTAGGTTTAATAAAGGCCACACGAGAAATTCACGGCGACCGCATGTTCCCACTTGTGCACTAAACCGTCTTCCTGGATATCATTCTCTTAAAAAAACTGATCAATTGTTGCATATTTCACATGCACGTTGTACATCAGGATATATGATATACAATTTATAAGTCTATTAAACCTTTTATATTTGGTTTTATATTATCTTCCTTGGATGATTAAAATAGAGGGACTGAGTTTGTAAATTTCATCCCTAAACCTACAAGGAGATTTTCTTCAACTCCTAACTGGTCCTTTTTTTTCCCGTTAAAAAAATAATATAGGAACAATACAATTTTACTAATTTTCAAACTGTTGCAATGCGAAGGACTGGATACTAATTAATACAATATCTAGGTTTTATAAAGGCCACACGAGAAATTCACGGTGGCCGCATGTTCCCACTTGTTCCCTAAACCGTTCTCTCTGTTACCATTCTCTTTTAAAAAAACGTATCAATTGTTATATAGTTCACATGCACGTTATACATCGGGATATATGATGCACAATTTATAAGTCTATTAAACTTTTTATATTAATGTCCTTAGATGATTAAAATAGAGGGACTGAGTTTGTAAAACAATTGCATCCCTAAACCTACAAGGAGCTTTTCCTCAACTCCTAACTGTTCCCTTTTTTCCTCATAAAAAATAATATAGGAACAATACAATTTTACTAATTTTCAAACTTTTCATGATCTGAAGGATTGAATACTAATTAATACAATATCTAGCTTTTTTAAAGGCCACACGAGAAATTCACGGCGACCACATGTTCCCACTTGTGCTCTAAACCGTCCTCCCTGATATCATTCTATTAAAAACAACTGATCAATTGTTGCATAGTACGTGATCGTTATACATTAGGATATATGATGTACAATTTATAAGTCTATTAAACCTTTTATATTTAGTTTTATTATTATGTAAAACAAATTGCATCCCTAAACCTACAAGGAGCTTTTCCTCAACTCCTAACTGTTCCCTTTTTTCCTCATAAAAAATAATATAGGAACAATACAATTTTACTAATTTTCAAACTGTCGCAATCTGAAGGACTGAATACTAATTAATGCAATATCTAGCTTTTATAAAGGCCACAAGAGAAATTCAGGGTGGCCGCATGTTCACATTTGTTCCCTAAACCGTCCTCTCTTATATCATTCTCTAAAAAAAATTGATCAATTGTTGCATATTTCACATGCACGTTATACATCGGGATATATGATATACAATTTATAAGTCTGTTAAATATTTTATATTTGGTTTTTCATTAGCGTCCTTAGATGATAAAAATAGAGGGACTGAGTTTGTAAAACAAATTGCATCCCTAAACCTACAAGGAGATTTTCCTCAACTCCTAACTGGTCCCTTTTTTCCCGTTAAAAAAATAATATAGAAACAATACAATTTTACTAATTTTCAAACTGTCGCAATCTGAAGGATTGAGTACTAATTAATGCAATATCTAGGTTTTATAAATGTCACAAGAGAAATTCACGGCAGCCACATGTTCCCACTTGTGCTCTAAACCGTATTCCCTGATATATTTCGCTAAAAAAACTGATCAATTGTTGCATAGTTCAATACGTAAACGTTATACATCAGGATATATGATGTACTATTTATAAGTCTATTAAACCTTTTATATTTGGTTTTATATTATATCCTTAGATGATTAAAATAGAGGGACTGAGTTTGTAAAACAAATTAAATCCCTAAACCTACAAGAAGATTTTCCTCAACTCCTAACTGATCCCTTGTTTCCCGTTAAAAATAATGTAGGAACAATACAATTTTACTAATTTTCAAACTGTCGCAATCTGAAGGATTGAATACTAATTAATACACTATCTTGCTTTTATAAAGGCCACACGAGAAATTCACGGCGACCGCATGTTCCCATTTGTTCCCTAAACCGTCCTCCCTGATATCATTCTTTAAAAAAAAAAAAATGATCAATTGCTGCATATTTCACATGCACGTTGTACATCAGGATATGTGATATACAATTTATAAGTCTATTTATACCTTTTATATTTGGTTATTGTCCTTAGATGATTAAAATAGAGGGACTGAGTTTGTAAAACAAATTGCATCCCTAAACCTATAAGGAGATTTTCTTCAACTAATAACTGGTTCCTTTTTTCCCGTTAAAAAAGTAATGTAGGAACAATACAATTTTACTGATTTTCAAACTTAGCAGTCTGAAGGATTGAATACTAATTAATACAATATCTAGCTTTTATAAAGTCCCCACGAGAAATTCACGGCGACCGCCTGTTCCCACATGTGCTCTAAACCGTCCTCCCTGATATCATTCTCTTAAAAAAATGATCAATTGTTGCATAGTACGTGATCGTTGTACATTAGGATATATGATGCCCAATTTATAAGTCTATTAAACCTTTTATATTTAGTTTTATATTATTATCGTTAGATAATTAAAATAGAGGGACTGAGTTTGTAAAACAATTGCATCCCTAAACCTACAAGGAGCTTTTCCTCAACTCCTAACTGTTCCCTTTTTTCCCCTTAAAAAAATAATATAGGAACAATACAATTTTACTAATTTTGAAACTGTCGCAATCTGAAGGACTGAATACTAATTAATGCAATATCTAGCTTTTATAAAGGCCACAAGAGAAATTCACGGTGGCCGCATGTTCCCATTTGTTCCCTAAACCGTCCTCTCTGATATCATTCTCTAAAAAAAAATGATCAATTGTTGCATATTTCACATGCACGTTGCACATCAGGATATGTGATATACAATTTATAAGTCTATTTAAACCTTTTATATTTGGTTATTGTCCTTAGATGATTAAAACAGAGGGACTGAGTTTGTAAAACAAATTAAATCCCTAAACCTACAAGGAGCTTTTCCTCAACTCCTAACTGTTCCTTTTTTTTTTAAAAAAATGTAAAAAATACAATATATTATTTTAACAAGAAATTGGATATTAATCATATTTAATAAAATATCAAGATTTTGTTAAATCACGAGGATATTTTAAATATGATATTATTGATATCTTAATAATATTTTTTTAAATTGATGATAAAGGTTATGTTTATATTTAAAATAATTTTTTACTTTTTAAATATTTTAATATTGATTAAATTTGTTATTATATTATATATTAATAAGAAATATTTGTAAACGAGAATAAAAGTTTTTGTGTAAATTTTTATTAAAATTATAGTAATTAATGATATAATCTAGAATATAAAGAATAAATTTATTTTGTATATTATATGTTTTTCGTGCAGTATCCGTAGCCGATGCGTGCTAGCAGGGGCGGATAGCTCTAAGACAACAAAAAGACGATTCATCATTGCTGTAAATCCATCACTTTTAACTGAGATTTTGACCTGATCATTGGCAGCATCCAAAGAGGTCAAAATAAGCTGCCTTTCTCCGCTATACTTCTCTCTCGATACGTGTGTGTGTATGTGTGAGTAGGCTTTCGCCTTTTTGCTTTACTTCGCTATATAATTTTTTTTTCCTGCCGAGTTTTGTGAAGATCCATTTTGGAAAACAGAGTCTCTCCCCTCCCCACCAGCCTTGCTTCAAGAAGATTATGTGTGTAGAAGTAGCCGATGAGTAAAGATTCCTGTTAAGGTGTGTCGGCAAGGCTAAGTTAAGTTATCGCCGGCTCACGAGGAAGAAAATATTTTCTAACACTGTTATTTGTTTTTATTGAAGAGGTATGGTTCCGATGGCGAGTATTTAAATTAAATGGAGAGAATATGGTTGAAGGATTCAATTAGGTGGAAAAGTTTTAACGATAAGGAAATCTCTTTGATGCCTTATTGCTGACTGGGATAAACTTTTACAAACATTAGAGATGTGTTTAATTCTTTGGGAGAGGATTAAACCAGGCTATAGATGAATAAAAAACCTGACAGAATTTTGAAAAGAAATTTTTCTCTTTTTTTTAGGTTTTTTTTTTTAACTTTAAAGCTTCTTTTCAACTGGTATTTTGGCTTGGGGGAAAGAAAAAATGTTTACTAATATTGATTATAATATTATTTTTTTGAAATGTAGGATTTTGATTGCGAGTATTTAAATTAAATAGGGAGAATATGTTTGAGCGATTCAGTAAGGTGGAAAAGTTTTAACGATAAGAAAATTTCTTTTACGCCTAATTGTTGACTGGGATAAACTTTTACAAACATTAGAGATATCTTTAATGTTTAAATTTCTGTCAGTTTTTGCTTAAAAAAAAAACTGACAGAAATTTAAACAGATTTTTTTTTTTTTTTATATATAGTTTTGTTTAAATGTAAAGCTTTTTTTCAACTGATATTTGGCTCGAGGGAAAGAAAAAATATTTTCGAACATTGATTATATTATTATTTGTTTTTATAAAGAGGTATGATTTCGAGGCCGAGTATTTAAATTAAATAGGGAGAATATGGTTGAGCGATTCAATTAGGTGGAAAAGTTTTAACGATAAGGAAATCGCTTTGATGCCTAATTGCTGACTCGGATACACTTTCACAAACATTAGAAATATCTTTAATTCTTGAAGGGGGGGTGTTAAACCAGACTATAGATGAATAATAAAACTGACAAGAATTTGAACAGAAAATTTTCCTTTTATTTTTTGTAGTTATTTATAACTTTAAAGCTTCTTTTCTACTGGTATTTTGGCTGAAGGGAAAGAAAGAATAGTGTCTAACACTAATTATAATATTATTTCTTTTTATGAAGAGGTATGGTTCCGATGATGTGTATTTAAGTTAAATAGTGTGATTATGATTGCACGATTCAATTAGGTGGAAGATATTTAACGATAAGGAAATCTCTTTGATGCCTTATTGCTGACTGGAATAAACTTTTGCTGCAAAACTGTGGCAAATTTTTCATGACAACCTTGAAATAACAGAAAATTCTTAGACTTGCTGCAGTCTTGTTTCAAACTTGCATATTTGTCATGCTGATATTGCTGCAAGTTGCCAGGCTTGAAAAGCAACACTGCTGCAAGTTTGCTGCAAACTGAATTTGCTATCAGGGTATGTTAGATATGTGCTCAAAGTAAATTATATGAATGCTTAAAATAAAGCATTTTGAAGTTTAAATTATGCATGTAGTCACATATGATGCGAATAATTTTAACTCGGTGTAACTTTAGTTGTTTCGGATATGAAAAAAATAGTGGCATCAAAATATACAGAAATACTTGCATTTTAATGTATAAAAAATAGTTAAAAATCGAAAATTTTGTAGATATAGTAGCTTTGTTATACTTTCTGATTCATTTATTTCTTGTTAGACTATACTCATTTCCTGCTATTAATCAAATATATTTTTTTCAGCTAGAATTTCATGCAAGTAAAATTTTAAAATGTAAATTGTGAGATTCTTAACCAGTACAGTTGAAATTTACTTGCTTGTTGAAATCTGTATTATTATTCTATTAGAAAACTTACTTAATAACATTCTTAATATTTTCAAATTCATAAAAATTTAGGAAAAAAGTACATATTTTAGGACCGATTTTGATTTTTTTCTTTAGTCTCACGCCCAAATAGCTCTACTAGCTTTTATCTGGGGTAGATCTGTTTACTCGGCAACTGCTTTTATTCCAGGCTACTCGGCAACTGCTTTTATTCCAGGCTGTATTTATGAGAGTTCCATGCTATTTTTATGATTAACTATGAGGTAATCGCTACCCATATAAGTTGCAACGGTTTACGATTGTTAACCTTTACTGTGGGATTCCCGGGAAAGATTGCCTCACTGTGTGACTCGCGCAGAGAATATCAAATACACTGAAGTGTCTCTTCTAGAGTAAAAAGAACAAATTCCAGCACCTTGCTATCTGATACTTGAGAAACAATACATAGTAGACTGTCTCCTAACTGGCCCCTATTTAACCGTATATCTGCTTTAACCGCCCTAATTAATTTAAGTACAAAAGTTAAAGAATAAGCAAAAAAATTGAAAGTTCCGTAATTATGTATTTTAAATACGAAATAAATAATATTTGCATCAAGTTATCAAATTTTAGCCTTTACAAAAAGATATGAATTTTTTAAGAACTTCTTCTAATGATATATTCAACTTTTGTTACAACGTAACACGTTTAACCATCATCCATAAAGTTATGCTAACTGAAATTTTGCAGCAAGTTGTCAAATTTTCAGCCTTTACAAAAAAAAAAAAAAAAAAAAAAAAAAAAAAAGAATTTTTTCTAATGATATCTTTAACTTTTGTTACAACGTAACACATTTAATAAATTCTTGCTTTAATTATAAAAAATCCTTTCCATAATTTTTTTCTATCTCCACTTTAAACACAATTTTGCTTTACCCGGGTTATATTTTAACCGGTTAAGAGGAAGTCTGCAGTATATTTCTCCTGCTAATTTCACAATGAAATTCATTTGAAAATCTATGTTCATTAAAATGAATAATTTATCTGTAATGATGATGTATTTATGGTTCGATTCATACATTATCGGCAAAGACACAACAATATTCAAAATTTTAGATCAACTAGATATTGGGAAGTTAATGAAAAATTACTTGCAAGATTTAGACCTAGACAGACCAACGATGCTAGTTAAATAAAGCATGTAAAAATAGCCTCTAGTTTCAAGACCAATAAGAAGGCTACAATTTACCCTTATCCATATATGCAGCGAAACAGTTTATCTTTAATTATCTTCACTGCTGCTTGATAAATTTATTACATAGTGCTTTTGACTTCCGACGTACAAATATATAAATAAGTGAAGAAAGAAGATAACAAAGAAAAACGTCTGCTTATTAAAATGAATAATTTATCTATAATGATGCAATTATGGCTTGATTCATACATTATCATCGAAGATACAACAATATTCAAAATTCCAGCTCATCTGGAGATCGGGAAGTTAATGAAAAAATTACTTGTAAGATTTAGACCTAGACAGACCTACAATGAAAGTTAAATAAAAATATGTAAAAATAGTCGCTAGTTTCAAGACAAATACAGTTAGCCATATAATGCAGCGAAACAGTTTATCTTTAATTATCCTCACTGCTGCTTCATAAATTTATTACATAGTGCTTTTGACTTCCGACGTACAAATATATAAACAAGTGAAGAAAGAAGATAACAAAGAAAAAAGTCTGCTCATTAAAATGAATAATTTATCTATAATGATGCAATTATGGTTTGATTCATACATTATCATCAAAGATACAACAATATTCAAAATTTAAGCTCATCTGGAGATCGGGAAGTTAATGAAAAATTACTTGCAACACTTAGACCTAGAGAAACCTACAATGTGAGTTAATAAAAACATGCAAAAATAGCCTCTAGTTTCAAGAAGACTACAATTTACCCTTAGCTATATATGCAGCAGAACAGTTTATCTTTAATTATCCTCACTGCTCCTTGATAAATTTATTATATAGTGTTTTTGACTTCCGAAGTACAAATATATAAACAAGTTAAGAAAGAAGATAACAAATAAAATGTCTGCTCATTAAAACGAATAATTTATCTATAGTGATGGAATTATATCTTGATTCATACATTATCATCGAAGATACAACAATATTTAAAATTTCAGCTCATCTGGAGTTCGTGAATTTAATGAAAAACTACTTACAACACTTAGACAGACCTACACTGCGAGTTAACAAAAACATGAAAAATAGCCTCTAGTTTCAAGACAAATAAGAAGGCTACAATTTACCCTTAGCCATACATGCATCGAAAGAGTTTATCTTTAATTATGCTCATTGCTGCTTGATAAATTTATTACATAGGGCTTTTGACTTCCGACGTACAAATATATAAAAAAGTGAAGAAAGAAGATAACAAAGAAAAAGTTTGCTCATTAAAATTAATAATTTATCTATAATGATGGAATTGTGGCTTGATTCTTGCATTATCATCAAAGATACAACAATATTCAAAATTCCAGCTCATCTGGAGATCGGGAAGTTAATGAAAAATTTCTCACAACACTTAGACCCAGAGAGACCTACAATGCGAGTTATTAAAAACACGTAAAAATAGCCTCTAGTTTCAAGACAAATAAGAAGGCTATAATTTACCCTTCGTAAGATATGCAGCAGAACAGTTTATCTTTAATTATTCTCACTGCTGCTTGATAAATTTATTACATAGGGCTTTTGACTTATGGCTTAAAAATATATAAACAACTGAAGAAAGAAGATAACAAAGAAAAAGTATGCTCATTAAAATGTATAATTTATCTATAATGATGCAATTATGGCTTGATTCATACATTATCATCGAAGATACAACAATATTCAAAATTTCAGCTCATCTGGAGATCGGGAAGTTAATGAAAAATTACTTGCAACACTTAGACAGACCTACAGTGCGAGTTAATAAAAACATGCAAAAATAGCCTCTAGTTTCAAGACAATTAAAAAGGCTACAATTTACAGATAGCCATACATGCAGCGAAACAGTTTATCTTTAATTATCCTCATTGCTGCTTGATAATTTTATTACATAGGGCTTTTGACTTCCGACGTACAAATATATAAACAAGTGAATAAAGAAAATAACAAAGAAAAAAGTCTTCTCATTAAAATGAATAATTTATCTATAATGATGGAATTATGGCTTGATTCATATAATATCATCAAAGATACAACAATATTTAAAATTTCAGCTCATCTGGAGATCGGGAAGTTAATGAAAAATTACTTGCAACACTTTGACAGACCTACAATGCGAGTTAATAAAAGTATGCAAAAATAGCCTCTAGTTTCAAGAAGGCTACAATTTACCCTTAGCTATATATGCAGCAGAACAGTTTATCTTTAATTATCCTCACTGCTGCTTAATCAACTGCTTTCTTCAGAGGGATCGCCAACATTCTACCGCATTATTCTGAAGTCCTCAGCTGCTTCGGTAAATATAAAAAAAATCGTCAGACACTAGGCGTTTCCGACGGAGAGATTTATGTGCCTGTAGAACAGAGGCGTCTCCAACGGAGGTTGTTCAGACAATACTCCGAGGCGTGAACGCATCTTGGGATACTCAGACATTATGAAGTGTTAAACATTGACCCCCACACTTCCTGTAAGACTCGATAGCAAGGGCTGATTTCTAGAAATTAGGTTCGGAAATAGATGATCCAAAGGTCTAAACCAATTTCACCTCTCGGTGAATATGCGCTTGTATAAAAGCCTTTTTGCATTTTTCATTGAGATCTTTTATTGACGGGCATTTAAAGCTCGTTTGGGGCCATGTGCGGAAAAGAAAGCGAATTTTCACTGTTATCTGAATTGTCTGAGCCGATTATCTTGGCTCATCTTCACGAGCTCATTTATTATGAGAGCTCTGAGTGAAGAGCTTTAATATTCCTTCGACAATAATGAGCATTTTTTTCCCACCCTTTTCAAACCAATGGTTAGATGAAAGGCTTCGGGTGAATTCGAAAACAGATGAATTAGGGAAGAAAAACACAGTGAAATTTTATTCCGGCTATCGTTAAATAATAGATTAATATTTCATGCCTTAGAAACAAGTTAAAAAGAGGATGCTAAAAAAGAAATAAAATAGGGCCTCGTTTAGTGTCGAATACCGGAATAATTGATGATTATTTATTTATTATTTTTTTATTCGAAAGGAGTAAAGTTCTGCTGCTGTCTAATCACATAATATTAATAGGAATGTCAGATTCTGAATTATTAACTTCATTCAGCCTTGCATAATGTGCTTACCATCATATTAACGATCTGACCACACAAAGCAGTGGAATGCGGCGGCATATTTTTTGGCGGCAAATTTCACAAAGAAAAACTCTCTCGCATAAGTTCTTATTCACATTACACTTGCGAAGATATCTGTCAAAAATATTCAGGATCCAGCTACGATTAATGCAAAATTTGCATAATAATGAACTCGTGTCCTGGATTTCTTAACTACAGACGGGGAATTCAAGCAATAAATCTGAAAATAAATGAATTTTTAAAAATAAAAAAGTGATATTATACCATAATGCACCCTAATTATTGCTACAAAAGCCTTTTGTTGCTAATATATCCCGCATGTATATCTACAAGACATACTATGTATTTCTATCTGTCATGTCTAAGCGAGAAAAATCAAAGTAATATTCTGAGAAAATCCCAAATTTTTTTATAATACGCTCACAACAGTAAGCTTAGTAAAACTAATATAACTAATAATTTTACTAATACAACAGTAAGCTTAGTAAAACTAATATAACTAATAATTTTACTAATATTTATTGACAATAAAAAGGGCAATTAAATATTTAATACTAAATTTTAAAACTGCATATCATCTGCTTAATTAAATATTGATAAATATTTAATGCTGACAATTTTCCACAATCAGTGGGAGGTCTTGAGCACTTGAATAGCAGAAGTGCATTCTGGAGGATAGCATTTTAATCTAGTTTGATTTTCGGTAATTGATAGAGAAATGTATATTCAGTTTCACTATGGTGATAACTCAAAATGAAGCTTATTATTTAGGCTTTATAAAATGCATGTCCAGTATATCATATCACTTATGTTTCTTAGTTCACAGGTCAACTAGAAGAGCTGCAATCAATGATTTTGTTACAGAAGAAATTTTACTAGGGATCCTACTACTTAGACTATAATATTTTTAACGACAGTTTGAATATATCAATTGAAGTTTAATCATTCTTAATTATACTATGGCACATAAAATTTATAAGAGTACCACATGAGTCATTATATCTCACTGGTATTAAAAGATTTCATTTTGGAAAAATATACAAATAATACATGAAAATCCAGCCTCCTCTTCTTTCTTCAAAATCATCTTCTGCCATTTGCGCCGAACTATTACCGAATGGTTAGGGTGCTGGCCTTCGGAACCGTAGTTCGTGGGTTCGAGTCCCACTATGGCATGGCCGTTCGAAATCGGCTTTAAGCAATAGGTCACGGTCTCATTAACCCTCGTGTTGCTAAAAGTAGAGCGTAGCACTCCAAAACCAAAATCTGCCAACTTTTTTTAAAAATATATTTTAAAGAACAGTAAAATTGAAAACAAAATTTTATAAAGTTAGTTTCTTTTTTTATATTTGTGTGTCCAAAATAACAATGCTTGTAGTTGTTGTCTTATGCCACTTGGTCAAACCAAGCTCGATATGAGATGGAAGCTTCTTAATTTAAATCGAAGGGGTGTACCTTTCGTTTTAAAGAACACCTCAAGGGTGAAAATCCGACTTATGCTCCAGTGGGTCCTCATAATTATGAAGCAGGGACCAAGCAGAAGACCCACAGACTTGGCCTTCCACCCAAGGAGGTATTGATTGAGAACTTGGAGGACATTGTGACCACAAACTTATTTTACGTGCCTCAGTCACCTTTGGTGAACACGGCTGATCTTAGGCCGGATCGAGTTCCCAACCCGCGACCTCTTAGTTACGAGATCGTTCCCTTTGCCGACCAAGCTACCGCTACTCAATAACAATGCTTCTACATTTCTTTGCTATCGTTTATAGGTATCGTTTTAATGTGGCCAAAATATAGCGGAAATTTTTATTACTAATGTTTAATTGTGGCTCGGTGTGCATTTTGAAGCTTCATTGTTTACACAGATGCATATGGACAGTGACACGATCTTTACTACTAATTTAAATATTATTAGACAAGCATTTCTATTCAAGGGTCTTCTAATGACGTTTTACTAGCTTGCGTATAAGATACACTCGTTACCTTTCATTAAATTAGCCCAAACCCCGATGTTCTTTTCGTCAGTTATCACTAACTATTTTACATATACTTACCTCTTGTAGCCGCTTACAGTCTGTTTACGTTCCATTTTTTTGTTAAATGGTACCCTAACTTAAGGGAGTTACTGGATGAACCCCCAAATTCCTCTCTTTTCTCTGTTTTACAGGCTTCTTTTGGTCAATATAATTGGTTTTTTATAACTTGTTTTACTATTATTTCAGTTTTAAATCTTTAATTTTATATATAGTGCATTATTGCTTTTAGCATTTACCTTGTAATGTATCACCATTTTACCTTTTACCTCCCTATCCTATTAACTTGAGCTTATATACAGAGATACTTCATTAAACTTTTTTTTAAATTATATCTTTTTACCTTTGTCGTTTTTTAGAATTTTTTGTGTCCGTTTTAGGGCACTTTTATCTGTTTACAATCTTTTCGTATTTACTTTAAAAAAGAGGATTTATGCAACCTAGTGCTCGGCGCTTGTATCCTAAAAAGGACCTATAGCCGTTAAGCTTAAACCAACCAACCCCGGTCGTCTGGTTCTTAATATATTGATGGTTGAATCCTTTTAGTAAATACAAAATAAATTTATATCAATTAAAAACAGGTTTTTTTTTTAAATATGAAGCAGCTTTTCTCAAACTGTGCTGCACAGAAATATATAACATGTTTAAAATCAAAAATATTTTTATTAAATGTATTTTAAAATTAAGATTATTTTTCTTGAACACACAAATCAAAACATACTTATCTTTCTCTTCAAATTTCTGTTTCTCGATACGAAATAAAAATTTGTAACAAGCGTAATAAGACCAAATTAATAAATAAACAAATTGTGGATCTGTAATATTTAATATAAAATTATTTTCAAACTATCAAAAAAAATTATTTTCAAACTATAAAAAAAAAATTATGTATATTTTTGTCAGAAATGTGTTTTTGATCTTCAATGGTTATTTAGTAAAGCGATTTAAACATTAAAATCTAATGACTTGAAAGCTTAACCCCTTTCCGGTATGATTTAATAATGAAAAACTGTGCATGAAATAACCATTTAATTTTTATTTAAAAAACTTCATTTACAATTCATTTTACAATTCTCACATATTCTTAATTAAAATCCACTTTTTACATAGTGTTAAATAATATCACAAACAGTAAAATTAAGAAAATATCAAAGCAAAACATTAATAAGGTATACAGATAATAGTCTTCAAGCTAGTGGTACTTTTCAAAACAAAGTGCAAAGGAATTCTTAATTGTTTACACCGCCAAGTAGTCTCACTTTTAATTTGATTCTTGTAACACACACGACATTTCTTAGTAGGTTTTCTTTTATTATGACTCATTAATTTGGCAATGACTTGTACCAAGAAATTCTAAGTAAACAATATGCAATAGTGACTTGTGATTTTCACAAGTGATAAAAGTGTTGCCAAATTCAGTACACTAGAAATTTTAAACTAAATTAATTATCATATTTAACAGTAACTTTAATCGCATGACGAGTGTAGCTCGTCATTGTGCGGTATGGAATGAAAAACTAATGACGAGCTAGACTCGTCATTTTACCGGAAGGGGTTAAATAGCAAAATCTTGTACTGTGAACGCTGTTTTGTCAACATTTAGTAAATATAGTATATAACTGCGAGATGGAATTCAGTGCGCATTGAGTTTCCAGTTTGAAAGCTGCTTCTTAACTGAAAAAAATTGTGAATCCCTGACTTTGAATCAACAAAGTTTTAGCAAACTTACTAGATACACATGTTATCTTCAAAGAGAAGTATTCGCCCAATTTGAAGAGCATAAATAACATGGTTTGATAGGTGATTGATAAGGCAGGAAATTTTTTTCCTTCGCGGTAGGGAAGAAAATAACTAGTTTTTTCTACTGAATCAACGGTAGCATTTTTGGTTGAGCGGTAAAAAAAGATTTTGCATTCTGTAAACATATGGCATGCTCTTCGCTTGGGTAGCTTCCAAAATTTAACCTGCGAAAGATTTACCAACGGAATGCCTGACAAATGATATAGTTTATGAGAATACACCAAAGATTATGGTTTTACATAAGTCGAGAAATTATGCATTATGGCTTCATTTAGAGAAAAAAAAGTTATTTGTTTCTCAGTGCATAACATTGAGCAATGTGCATAAATTTGAGAAATTAACCTATTATTCATCTAATTTTTGTTTTCACAAACTAAATAATGCGAATGAGTTACGCATGAGAGTTATCATTAAAGGTCACCTTGTTAAACTTACAGGGCATACAGTCTAAAACGAATAACAATTTTCGGAGATATGACATAGCATTATACACTGTCTACCAATAAGTATTTGGACACCTATGCAAATGACGATATCTGCTGTTCTGAGGTACGTCACAGCCTCCGACGGTATACATAATGTGTAGGGAACAGCACCGGCATTAGTCGCATGCAAGATGCCGCGCAGTTCGGAGATCTCTGATATCGAGAAAGGTATAATTATCGGGTATCACAAATGTGGCCGATTCTTAAGGGACATATCTAGTGATCTGAAGTACCCAAAATCGTGAGTGGCCTATGTGATTAAGAAGTGGAAGGTGAGCGGTGATTGTCGGAATGTGCCCCGAGTTGGCAGACCAACGAAACTGGAAGATAGAGACCGACTAGTGCTGTCCAGAGAAATTCGAAAGAACCGCTTCCAACCGATGGCCCTTATCCGAAGAGTTTTAACAGGCATTCGGGAATATTGTTTCAATAACTACCATCCATAAGGAAGCACATCTGCTTGGTTTACATGGTCGTGTTGCTGTCCATAACCCTTTGATCACAAAGTCCAGCCGCTCTACTCGGTTAATGGGGTGCAAAGCACATCGAAATTGGACTGTAGATCAGTAGAAACAGGTTCTTTGGAGCGACGAATCAAGGTTCACCCTTTACCATTCGGATGGCAGGGTCTGATCTGGCTTCTGCCTGGAGAACGTCTCCTGCCAGGACGCATTGTGCCAACTTTCAACATCGGCATTGATGGAATTATGGTCTGGGGGTGTTTCTCCTGGTATGGATTGGAACCCTTGGTGATTCATGGTAAGCTCAACGGCGATACCTACTGCACTATTTTGGATGACAATGTGCTTCTTACGTTGTGGCAGTTTTACGGGTTGGATCCCTGTTACTTTCAGGACGACAATGCCAGCTGTCATGTTTCGAGGTTAACCAAGGCTTGGTATGGTGCCAATGGAGTTCATCGAATAGACTGGCCTGCCCAGAGCCCAGACCTGAACCCTATCGAGAACTACTGGGATGAGTTGGATCGCCGAATTAAGGGGTGCACTACCCGTACAAAATCGGTGATGGAACTTGTGTGACTACTCAAAGCCGAGTGGAAGACAATACCACTAGCTGTAATATAAAGACTTGTGGAAAATATGCCTCTCGTGGACGCTGCAATGACCTCTCGGGGAGGATCTACCAACTATTGATTTCGAATAAAGTTAGTTTTCTTTTCTATCACAGGTGTCCAAATACTTATTGGTAGACAGTGTATATATACATATATGCACACACACACACACACACACACACATATATATATATATATATATATGTGTGTGTGTGTGTGTGTGTGTGTGTGTGTGTCCAAAAATTGTAAATGCATTTTTTTTTTCAAATATATATTCAAGGGCTTTTAAATATATAAAAAGCAAATCTCAAATTTCATTCAAATTTCACCTC
>CM063506.1:112773032-112810532 GCA_032207245.1 Pardosa pseudoannulata | reverse complement strand
ATAATTCTCATATCAAACGGAAAGAATTGTATCATCTTTTTACTTTAAAATAGCATATACTTTACAACATGTCATTTATGTATGTCATTGTATCAAACTTTCTAAATTTTGTCCAAAAAAATAAGAAAAGAAAGAAATACAAACGGTGTTTAACAAAATCACTTTTTCTGTCAGTGGGTCTTAACCCTTGAACTTTTTTTTATTTGAAGTTACCCTAACATTCGGTATGATGTTTACAAATTACTTTCTAGAAACACAACTGTCGTGTATTGGAAATGATTGCGTGTCATGTAAACATGATATATTACTACGTAAATGCAAGATAGATAGGATACTTGCCACATCACGTATCACTCTAAGTAGAAGTCAAGGAATCAGATGTCTATTGCATTAGGAGAAAGGAACATTTTAAGGCATTCAATCGAAGGATTCCAGTGATTAATTGACCCGAGTAGGCATTGCTTCATCAAATTTAAGGTATTTGCATTTATTGATTTTTAAACTTTGTCATATGCATCAAAGAGTTATAAAACTTTTTTAAGTAATTATGGCCATTTAATCCATGCATCGTGAACTTCTTCAGTTCTTTCGTCTTCCAAATACTGAAGCGCTTATCACTATTAGATCTTCATATGTTACCTCTCCTTCGGCATATCCCTTTAATTCAGTATTGTCTTGCGCTTCAACATATAATTTAAACTCACTGTAAAGCGAGCATTTCTTTAAATTAAATCAATATGCTCAATATTGTTATAAGATTCAATATTGTTCTCGAAATCTTTGAGAGTTTTTCCCATAAGCCTTGCATACACTTATTTGTTACATCATCTCCAGCCGATTTAAAACTTTTAACACCGTAATGTGTAAGCTCGAGTTAACTCGAGCTCGCTAAACTGGCCAAACTGTACACACTCGAAGTAATTCGAGCGGAGTTGTACTTTATGTTACTATAATTTTTCACACTCGAATGCAATCGAGAATTGAAAACAATGTGAAAGAAAAAAAACCGTTTTTTTTATATTTATTATTTACATGGGATTGTAAACTATAAAGTTACTTATTCAAGTATTATATATATATATATATATATATATATATATATATATATATATATATTATATATATACATATTCATATATATATATATATATATATACACATATATATACATATATATATATATCTATATACATATATATATATATACATATATATATATATATATATATATACATATATATATATATATATATGTATATATATATATACATATATATATACATATATATATTTACATATATATATACATATATATACAATACATATATATATACATATATATATATATATCATATATATATACATTAATTATATATATACATATATATATTATATATTATACATATATATATACATATATATATATACATATATATATACATATTATACATATATGTATATATATATATATATATATACATATATTATATACATATATATTATACATATATATATATGCATACATATATATATGTATATATATATATGTATATATATGTATGTATATATATGTATACATGTATGTATATATATGTATGTATATATATGTATATATACATATATGTATATATATGTATGTATATATATGTATATATACATATATATATATTATATATATATACATATATATATATATATGTGTATATATATATATATGTATATATGTATATATATATGTATATATATATATACATATATATATATATATATATATATATATTCTAAATTCAACGTTCCAAATTGTGTTTTTACTTTAAAAAAAATTTTTTGGCCGGCTTTTTAAAAAAAAAACTGCATTAAGGGGTTAATGAAATCTAAAATACTGTACTGTGGAGATTTCCCGAATAAAAGGTCGTAAGTACGAATAATTGTTGAGCAAATACATTGTAAAGTGAGAAACACCAATATTAATATTGCTTTGTCGAGTTTTAATTCATAGATTATTTACAATTTATTTATAATATATTAACCGAAAACGTTAAGTATCATTGATCAAAAATAAAACGAGGTGAAATGTTTTGTACCCTATCACATATAACTTTTTCTACTGTGTGTCATTGCAAGACAATAATACATTATTTAAATTTTATCATCAATTATATGAAAAATTTCTTTATAAACCTCTTTATGCGTACTTGTATTGTTAGGTACAATAAACGTCACCTTAATATGCAACGTTACAATTTTATCAAAGGATAAGCAACACATCCCAATGTACAGAATCTGTAATTTTCATGTCTGATTTATTAAGATCATACATAAAATTCTTTAAGGCATTTAATTATAAAAACAAATATTTATCATACTGGTCTCATTCTACGGGCGAAGAAAAATTACCGTAATAAAAATTTAGATTATTCTCGTGAGCAAAACAGATGTTGGTTGCAGGGAAAGAGGTTGTAGGAAAGGGAGAGAGCGAACTAATAAGCTATCATGATTGTGAGATAATTTAGAAGAGTATTTTATATTGCAAAATCATAACATCATTTCAAGTATGATATATTTTGAATGCAAATAATTTTGTTTTTTAGCATTATATGCTGCTAGCAGTTTTAATTTTTCCATCAGGTTTCACAGGTGAGGAATTATAGTGGACATTATACATTTCAAATAATGACTTTTTTAGATTTTTTTAAAAGAGTTTATATTTTAATAAAGTAATATCAGAGAATACATTTAATATTACTCCTGTTCTCACCAAAAAGCAATTATGATTCCCAGTAAACATTTATATTGCTTTTATCAGCATGTGAATACTGATAATAAAAGTAATATAACATGAAAGTAATATCAACTGATTTGTTAAAAGTTCTGTTCTCTAGGGTTTAATCCAACAAACTATACTTTAATGCTGAGATACTCTACTTTCTAAATGCTTGTTCTGCATATTTTGATATTGCATCATCGAAATAGATATTTAAGTTACACTGTTTTCGATTGACAAAATAGTTATTGTAAACTATCGTATCATACATCACTGCAAGTTGTCGTTGCAGGCCGGACCACCAGCATCCTTTTTCCTAAGGACACTGACTGTACTATACAAAACTCCCCAGCGTTACAGCCCACATAGGGCCATGGTTGTATAATTCCTCAGTGCAAGTTGTCGTTGTGGCCGCACCATCCTATCTTCTTTCCTACGACACTGACTGTACTATACAAAACTCCCCAGCGTTACAGCCCACGTACTACCAAGGCCTAGATTCCAGTCCAGGGGTGTGAAGCATATGTCCCTATTAGGTGGTCTACCATACATGGAAATCCCGGGGTTTAATTTCCAAATTTACTACGTAGCCCGTAGGTAGACAACCTGAGGTCCAGTTTGCAAACATGTTCCTCAGTTTGTCTACCTACTGAAGGGATGAGAAAGGCTGAGTCATCCTTTCCCATACCGAGGATCGAGCCTAGGACCAGTGTCTAGGAAGCCCGAAACTCTACCCCTACGCCACTGGGCTTTCTGGCTCTACTGTACTCTAGAGACTTGTATTTCAACAAATACTTTTCAGGAAAAAGCTCTAGAATGACATTTTGATGCATATAAACCCTAAGTTACACAACTTGCTTTCCACTTATAATTCCTATTGCTTACTTAAATATTTACTACTGCTAAGTAGTTTTAAGTAGATAAAAAATTTGTATCAACTGACATTAAATATAAGTTTGTTTAGTGATTTCTTCTTTCATGACCGGGTCATAGCATATAGAAATTAGTGATATGTCTTGGATGTGATCCAATTGACGTTTTGAAAGGTTTGTAAATTTGTGTTCCATTACTGCCGTTATGCTAACTATGTAAGGGAGGTGGAAGGAAAAAAATAAGTAAAAGACAGAGGAATGGCCACAACTAACATATTTATTTTGACTTTCAAAAAATGTAAATCGGTAACAATTATTTTCATTCTTAAAGATCCGTGGTTATTAGGAGGTCTAAAATGCAATGGCACCTGGAGAAGAACAACAAATTCAGAAATTTACAGGATACATAAGGAGCCAGACGTAGTAAAATTCGTATCTATTCAAAGATTCAAATGGTGAAGCCACTTGATAAGAATGAACGAGCCACCAAGAGGGATCTTGGAAGCCAAACCATCGGGAGCTCAAAAAAAGGGAAGACCTAAGATCCGGTGAACTGACTGAATTGAAATAGGCTTAAAGTTCTTACAGTGAAAAAATGGAGGAATATATCCATGAAAAGTACAACCTGGAACATGATTGTGCAGAAGGCCATGATCCACCCAGGGCTGACGAGCCATTGATGATGATGAAAAAGATTCACGATAGCTCTGACAAGGCTAAGACATCGATCACATAACCGAACAGTTGCAATCTTGAGGCTTGCGCTGGCCAAACATCCACTATGTTCATCTATAGCGAATGGGTCAAGTTAAATAGGTTCTTAGTGGCAATGTCCTACAAATTCTGAAACGATACCTGTGAAGGTGGCAGGCTGAACCTGGTGGTTTTCTGCTGTTTCACTGCTTAACGAAAAAAAAAGCGAAAAAAAGAAAGAAATCAGTTTTTTTTTTAAATTTGAACTTGTCTTAATCTTACTCCTGTTAGAATTTATATAAATACAGCATTTATCAAAAATATACATATCTATATCAGTTATTGAGTTACACTATGTTTTTGGAAGTTCACTAAATATGTAAAAATCCCCATATAGCCTTCTTTTTGAATACCTATATTACGTAAGACGTAATACTTTAATAGAGGCGCAATTTTTTTACTTACTGCACGGATTAGTTTAAAATATAAAATGCAACCTTGAATGTATATGTTTAACAAAATGCCAGAATTCAATCTGAATTCATTGAAATCATATTCCTGTTAGCATTTTTTTAATAAAGATGCTAGTAAAAATTTATAGGTACCTCTGTAACTTACTAAGTTGCACTATTGTTTTTTGGAAGTTCTCTAAAATAGGTAGAAACCATTTATTCAGAACGCTTAACACCGATTTTAATGCTTGTTAAATATTATAATTTAGTACTATTTAAGCATTTGGAGAAGTAGCAGAGTTACGAAACACTCGGGAAAGTTAGTTTAATTAATTTTTTGGTTTAATCTGAATTCGTCTGACTTGTACTGCTGTTAGCAGTTCTTTAATGAAGTATTTATAAAAAAGTTTTAAATATGCTTCAATTACTGAGTTACGTTATCGTTTTATGAAAGTTCGCTAAATTATGTAAAAAAAATGCCAAGTACCTTTTTTTAGAGGGCTTTTATTTCACATGGCACATTTTTAAATTTTGCACGTAGTAGTTCAAAAGTCAAATACCCCTCTGAGGATATACGTTTAAAAATATGTCAGAAATTAATCAGAAATTGTCTGAATCATATATCTGTTAGAATTTTTTAATGGAGTATTTAATAAAAATGTATCAACCTCTCTGTCAATTACTGAATTTCATTGTTGTTTTTGAAAATTCGTTAAATATATAAAAGCACATATACATTTTTTAGGAGGATTACCATCTGTTTTTAATTTTATTAATATTATAATCCCCTCTATAATAATAGCCTAATAGCCTCAGCTGTCCTCAAATTTATGAAGCGGTTGGACCCGGAATGGATAGAGGCATCCATATTGGATTCTCGATGAGTTAGGGTTAAGAAAAATCAAAGCGGTAAAGTTAAACTTCTCCTAAACTATCTATCTAATTCTAAAATAAATAGATATAAATATGCTCCATATCATAGCAAAAAATACTGTCGTCTTTAAAACATTCGAAATCCACCCCTTCCCCCCATTTCGAGAGTATAATGCTTTTATTTCAAGCCCTATTTTCCCCGGTTAACAGCAGGTGTTACATGTATCAATTTATCATATAATAAGTACTTAAAAATAGCATTTTTTTTCGAGCATTATGAAATCACTCCTTTAAACATCTCATTTAATCATTTGTTATTTTCAATTATTTGAATAACGTCTTCGTTATTTTCATACGTTTTATCACTCAACTTAGATATTGCATAAATAATTTTCTTTTATATTTGGCTTAAATAATAGATGAGATACATAAGTGATAATTTAAAATTTAATCATCGATTACTTTTTGTTGCAAGGAAAATTTTATCAGCGATATTAACAACAAACTATTTTCATAAAATTCTAGGAGTCTATTTCACGAACTAATAAACATCTAGCGTTTAAGTTATATACCTTTGAAATTTAAGAAATATTTTCGGTTGTGTTTTTTTTTATACATAACCACACGGTTTGCAATCGATTCACTAAATTTTGGACACTCAAAACACAAAAAACAAACTAATTTCTTACCTGCCTCATAGGGTACTTTATAATTTTGGAAAATTAAAAATTTTACTGACCCCGTCATATGATGAGCTGTATGCTAGTATTACATAGGACGTAATAGTTCTATGGAGACGCAAGTTTTTAATTTTACACGGAATGGTTCAAAGTTTTATTATGACCCTGCGTTATATATGTAACAAGAGCCCTTTATGTGATACAATGAAAAATTACGAGGGATCAAAGTACCGCACAATCTAGTCCTGGGGTATCTCAACTTTACTGAATTACACTTTTGATTTTAGAAATTCACTAGAATATGCCAACAAACACAGTATACATTTTTAGAAGGTTTATATTACATAGAACGCAATAGTTCTATGGAGACGCAACTTTTTAATTTTACATGGAGTGGCTCAAAGTTTTAATACGATCCTGAGTTATATATGTAAAAAGAGCCCTTTACGTGATATAATGGAAAATTACGAGGGATAAAAGTACCGCACGATCTAGTCCTGGGGTATCTCAACTTTACTGAATTACACTTTTGATTTTAGAAATTCACTAGAATATGGCAACAAACAACGTATACAATTTTAGAAGGTTTTATACATAGGACGCAATAGTTCTATGGAGACGCAACTTTTTAGTTTGGTTCAAAGTTTTAATACGACCCTGAGTTATATATGTAAAAAGAGCCATTTATGTGATACAATGAAAAATTACGAGGGATTAAAGTACCGCACGATCTAGTCCTGGGGTATCTCAGCTTTACTGAATTACACTTTTGATTTCGGAAATTCACTAGAATATGCCAACAAACACCGTATACATTTTTAGAAGGTTTGTATTACATAGGACGCAATAGTTCTATGGAGACGTAACACGTTTTAATTTTACTCGGAGTGGTTCAAAGTTTTAATACGACCCTGAGTTATGTATGCAAAAAGAGCCCTTTATGTGATACAATGAAAAATTACGAGGGATTAAAGTACCGCACGATCTAGTCCTGGGGTATCTCAGCTTTACTGAATTACACTTTTGATTTTAGAAATTCACTAGAATATTCCAACAAACATCGTATATATTTTTACAAGGCTTATATTACATAGGACGCAATAGTTCTATGGAGACGCAACTTTTTAATTTTACACGGAGTGGTTCAAAGTTTTAATACGACCCTGAGTTATATATGTAACAACAGCACTTTATGTGATACAATGGAAATTACGAGGGATAAAAGTACCGCACGATCTAGTCCTAGGGTATCTCAGCTTTACTGAATTACACTTTTGATTTTGGAAATTCACTAGAATATGCCAACAAACATCATATACATTTGTAGAATGTTTGTATTACATAGGACGCAATAGTTCTATGAATACATAATACGTTTTAATTTTACACGGAGTGGTACAAAGTTTTAATACGACCCTGAGTTATGTATGCAAAAAGAGCCCTTTATGTGATACAATGGAAAATTACGAGGGATAAAAGTACCGCATGATCTAGTCCTAAGGTATCCCAACTTTACTGTCAGCGATAAAAATGCAGTCCGTGTGAGCGATTACAAAATCAATTATGATCAATAAACCCCTACGCATCTACAAAGATGTCAAAAACAGTCTCCTTTTTATTATTTTTTTATGAAGACGAAAACCATTGTCTATAGATTGTGCCCATACAGAACTGGTAGGAAAGGAAAAACTTAATGAATCTGTGTGGAACCAAAAATAAATTAAGACCCCAAAACGCAGACGATTTTAATTTCTCACCAAACTGATGGATTCCAATAGGGGTTGACGTCCTCCCCCTTTATTCACTTTTTTGGTATTTTTCGAGGCCCTTTTCTCATATTCACGCTCAGGCGCTTTCAAACAAATCGCGGGGTGCGAGTTAATAACAGAACGTCGAAAAATCGAACAAAAACTCTACCTTTCAAACGTATTTTTTCTCTAAATTAATGCATTCAGATCCCTTTTGTATTCCTCCCCCCCTCGCTTTTTGGAATACGCCGCGGCTTCCCTCCCCCCTTCCATCCAATAATAAAAACTAATTAACTGGCGTTATTTATAATACTCACTTCCCTAGATCTGAGGGTTCCCCCTTTTTTATGATCCCTTTTGCCTCTCTCTTTCTCTCTCTTTTCCCCTGCATCCTTTTCCGTCAGAGGATGAGTGACCCTCCCTCCCCTAGATGGCGCTCATCATCTCGCACCCCCCGCTCGCATTGTATAATAAACCGCAGACTATTACCACGATACCATCAGATTTGTCTGTCACTATAAATCAGGTTTCAATTTCAAGAGAAGGACCAGCGCGCATTTTCATAAATCAGAAACGCGCTTGGGTAGAGGGGTTCAAGGGAAGGAGGGGGGTGCAGAGAAAGAGAGAGAGAAGGCATGGTGGATAGATGAATCGACAGATAGAACGAGGGAAAGAGAAAAGATAGGGTGAAAACTTCAGAGGGTGGGTAGACAGTGCAAGGTAAATCATGCTTCAAGACGAGCTCATTTCGACAGCCATCAAAGGCGTCCACGGGCGCAGAGGGGACTGTTTACAAATTAACGTTTTAAGTAATGCTGCCGGTGTCTGTGGACGCCAACTACTTTAGGTTAATTCTCAACCCTGGTGTGACCGCTTCTAAACGGTGGTTAGCGAGGTGACACAACCGTTAACTGCCAAGTTCTGTAGTAAGAAGCTATTACTTTTCAGACGTTGTAAAACTTTTTATATTCCTAAAATATCCTTATTTAAGCAGCTTTCTCTGAACAGAGCTGTATAAATCGAGGTGAATTTTTACCAACAAGAATCAAAGAATGGGGATGCAAGCGCTGCGATGCGAAGTTCAATGATTTGGTAGCGGCAACAATGATTTGGTTACAATGATTTAGTCCATTAACACCAGAGCACCCTTTGGAGTTGTTTCGAGTCCAAGTCAGGTCTATCATGTTATAAAATTTAAAGATATTTATCTATATATCTGAAATAGTCTTATCTTTAATATTTATCTATCTGTCAATTTAACTATCCATTATATCTAATCTCTTTGTCTACCCTTCTCTCGCTCTAGCTCCCAATTTATCTATTTTTCTCTCTAAATTTAGATACATAGATAGACAATCAGGGAAAAGAGTGGAGAATTATATATAATATGTATATAAATATATATATATATACATACATATTCACACACTTTAGTGACAAATCTATTCTAAGTACATTTTATAAATACATTAATACATTAATATAAATACTTTAGAAATATGGCCTGGAGAAATATTAAAATACAAACGAACAAACTTCTTAATATTCAAAGATAAGTCACTTTAACGCTAGACATTTATTACTCCGTGAAATATACACATAGACTTTTATGAAAATAAATTATTGTTAATACCGGTCATAAAATTTCCCTTGCATCAAAAAATGATCGATGATAATAGTAATTATCACATATGTACCTAATCTATTATTTAAGCCAAATATAAAAGAAAATTAATATCTAAGTTCAGTGATAGAACGTATGAATATAATGCAGACGATATTTAAATAATTTAAAATAAGAACTGATTAAATGAGATAGTTTAAGGAATGCCGCCATAATGCTAAAAAATGTCATTTTTACCTATTTATTATGTGATAAGCTTAACAACCTGCTTTTAGCCGGGGAAAATACTGCTTGAAATAATGGCATTAAACACTCGAAAAGGGGAGAAGGAGGATTTCGAACGTTTTAAAGATTTGCTTTGAATTTTGCTAATCCTAACTCATCAAAAATCTTATATGGATGATCCTGTCCATTCCAGGTCCAACGACTTCATAAATTCGAGTACAGTCGGACAGGTAACTTAGGCTATTATTATATAGGGGATATACATATATCCCCGACATTCTTGGAAGAACAAAGCGAAAATTTACAGTTATCACGATTTTAAAATTGATGCATCACTGAGATATGGCTAGTATCCTTCTTTCCAAGCAAAGGAGGGTTAGACTTCGTCATGTAACTAACGTTTGAAACTGCGAAAACTACTTTTTTTTACTCTACATGTTATTATCAAATCAAATCCAAAATATATATACAAAATATAAATATAGTAGTCACTTTAAAATCAAATAGAATTACAGAAATTTACTTATATTTAAACTTACGCAGTTGTCCCGAAAACCAAAATAATTTTATTGTATTATTACAAAACTGACGTCATCGGGCCTAACGATGGCCGATTGGTTAGGGTGCTTTATAATAATTATAAACAATGTAAAATATTATAAACAATCTAAATAATCTTATATAGCAATTTCAATAGTTTATAAGGCCGAACGTTTTCCGATTCGTTAGGGTGCTGATCGTCGGTTCCTGAGTTTGTGGGTTCGAATCTCACTGTGGCATGAATGTTCGTAGCCGTTCGGAATCGGCTCTAAGCAGTAGGTCCCGGTCTCATTAGCCCTGGTGTGCAAAAACGTAGACTGTAGCACTCCAAGCCAACGCCATCGGAAGATCTATAAATAGGCTACATTTTCTTTTAATAAATTTACTATTTTAAAGTTTAAAAAAAAAAAACTTCATTATAATCTGCATCTAATCTCTTTATCATCAAAAATGCTTGTTTAAGGAATTTAAGCATTTTCCCCCCCTTTTTTTAATCTATTCCTCTTTCACCATGTTATTTCATCATCCAGTGTCATTTTACTTATAAGTAGGCGTGTGAGATCGTGAGAAAACTGCTTCTGAAGGAATAAAAAAAGAATCCACGTCTTCCTTTTATAGTGGGTGTGTACTTAGTAACATCTATATAATACAAGAAAAAAGTTGCTTATGATGAATGACGAATACAAAAATCTTGCATTTTAGTAGCTAAAATAGCGTTGCCAAATAATTTGAAATTTCTCCGTTACTTGTTTTCTCTTCGATTCTATTCCATGTTATAAAATATAATAAATATACATCATCAGTACTTATTCTTAATTTAATAGTTAGGATTAAATATTCTTTCTTTAATAAATGGATTAAAATCCTCAAAACGTCAAAACATTATTTTCAAAAATATTTTGTTGTTTTACGGCGTAAAATTTTTTTGCTTTAGAGGTAATATAGTTTTAAGAATTTTAAAATTAGATGAATGTCTTTTCAACAAAGTTAAATCATTTTATCTACAAAATTACTCGTGATTTATTTATGCTAAAATTAGCATACCCAAGACTTTTAATGCAATTAATATTAAAAAGACAAAAAAATTATTATGAAATGCCGCATAATGAAACTTTGCCAATGAGATTAGTGGCTGAGTGGTCAGAGCACGTGATCCAGATTCAAAGTTTGTGGGTTCGGTGCTCGCCATAGCGGTTGATCCAAAGTATAGATTTTTAATTTAAAAATGTTATTTATTGTTGCCTTATGTTCTAGAACATTCTAGATCTTTCTTTAATATGTAAATTAGTTATTTTTCGAATATTCTGTTCGGGTATAAAAGCTGATACCCACTAGTTGTTGGCAACTTCTCGATCTTGTAAAGTTGCGAGTTGCTACTTTGTTTCAATAAATTCGTCTGTTAGGTTAAACGGTGTGTTCATTTGAATTTTCGTGACAATTGCCTTTCTTTAATAAATGGATTAAAGTCCTCAAAACGTCAAAACATTATTTTTTTAAATATTTTACTGTTTTACGGCTTAATATTTTTCTGCTTTAAAGGTATTGCATTAATTTTAAAATTTGATGAATGCCTTTTCAACAAAGTTAAATCATTTTATCTACAATATTACTCGTGATTTATTTCTGCTAAAATTAACATACACGAAACTTTTAATGCAATTAATATTAAAAAGACAAAAAAAATTGTTATGAAATACCGCATAAAGAAACTTTGCCGATGATCTCAATGGACGACATCAGACGTCAGAGCACGACATCCACACCCAAAATTTGTGGGTTCGGTGCTTGCCTTCGCGGTTGATCTACAGAAAATTTTTTAATTTAAAAATGTTATTTATTGTTGCCTTGTGTTCTAGAACATTCTAGATCTTTCTTTATTATGTAAATTAGTTATTTTTCGAATATTCTGTTCGGGTATAAAAGCTGATACCAACTAATTGTTGGCAGCTGCTCGATCTTGTAAAGTTGCAAGTTGCTACTTTGTTTCAATAAATTCGTCTGTTAGGTTAAACGGTGTGTTCATTTGAATTTTCGTGACAATTGCCTTTCTTTAATAAATGAAACAAAATCTTCAAAACGTCAAAACATTATTTTTAAAAATATTTTATTGTTTTACGGCTTAATATTTTTCTGCTTTAAAGGTATTGCATTAGTTTTAAAATTTGATGAATGCCTTTTCAACAAAGTTAAATCATTTTATCTACAAAATTACTCGTGATTTATTTCTGTTAAAATTAGCATACACGAAACTTTTAATGCAATTAATATTAAAAAGACAAAAAAATTATTATGAAACATAATTCTTGAAAATTAGCATTCTACAAAGTTAATTTTTAAAATTTAGTTCAGATTATGAAGTAATGTATTAAAATACAAAAATATAAAATTGTATCAGTATTTTAGATTTTTCACTACTTAATATATATCTGTAGATAAATTATTCTATTAATTTTAAAATTAATTGAATTCTTTTCTTTCAGCTGAAAAAGGTAAATTTCCTTACTAACAAAATTACTTGTATTTTGTTTACACTAAAATTATCATACATTAAAATTTTAGAGAAATTAGTATTAATTGAAAAAAAGATTATAAAACATAACTTCTAAAATTAGACAAAGTTAACTCCAGTAATTAAGCAACGTTAACTTTCAAAATGTGTTCATAGTATGTATGTATGGATTCGAATCTTAAAATCATAAATTCTTAAAGTATTTTACATTTTTTATGAATAAATATATTTCTGTTGATAAATTGTCCTATTAATTTTAAATTAAATCGAATTCTTTTAACATGAAAATATGAGTTTATCTTAGTAAATTACTTACATTTTGATTATATTAAAATACGTATACTAAAAGGTTTTTTAAATAATATTAATAGAACAAAAATTGTAAACCATACTTTTTGAAAATTGGCATTTAAAAAATTAACTTTCAAAATTTGTTTATATTATGAATGAATGGATTAAAATCCTAAAATACTAAATTTCTTTCATTATTTTAAATAATTTCTTCTTCAAAACTATTCCTTTAATTTAAAAATTAATCTAATTTTTTTATAATAAACATCAAATTATTTGATCAATAGAAGTACTCGTATTTTGTTTAGATTAAAATTATCATATTCGAAAATTATAATGTAATGACCAATTATTAGAAAAATAGATAAAATATAGTTTCTTAAAAATTGGCATCTTACAAAGTTAATATTCAAAATTTTAATCTCATATTGAATGAATTAATTAAAACCCTAAATGTATAACATTATTTCACTATTTTATGCTTTTCACAGCTTAATATTTTTCAGCAGTAAAAGTATTCCATTGGTTTTAAAATTAAAGCAATACCTTTCCAACATAAAAACATTAATTATATCATTCTTACAAGATTATTATACTTTATTATATATAAAAATTAACATAGACCTAAAACTCTAATGGTATGAATATTAAATGAACAAAAAATATCCTACAAAGTTAATTTTTCAGATTTTTTGTTTAGGATTATACATTTGATTTCAATGTTTTTTTAATTATATTTCGTAATTTAATAACTTATTTTTTTTATCATAACACATTTTTTTATTTGGAAGTAATTGAAACATTTAAGATGACGGATTATGAAACTAGAGTAAAGAATACTACAAACTGAATGATTTAAACATGTCTTTTAAAAATTTTTTTATTGTTATGATTTTTAAAAAAAATTATCAGCCATTTAATGATAGGGAAAATATTATGTATGCAATAAGGTTAAAAACCTTATTATTGTTATTAATATACCTCAAAAATTTATACCTCAAAAATATTCGTAACAAAATTTTATAATATAAGGCATATATTAAATGCATCTCTTATATTTAATAAGTAACAATATGATTATAAATTTATATTTAAGTCATTTAAATTACGCATGTTTTATCGGAAAGATTAAAAACAGTTGTAGTGTTTTACTACTAAATGTTCATATGTTTTATAACTGTATAATATATAATATTTTAATGTTTTTAAGCAAGTTTTATTTCAGATAAATTTTGCTTCTATTAAATCTCAATAAGAAATATAATGAAACCTTTTAAAATCAACAATTTTCAAAAGATTAATATTTTTAAATGTAGTATATATAATGTTATGAAATTTTAAAATTTTATGAGAAATTTAGAGATTAAAGATCCCTGTTATATTAATTCTTCATTAAGGTGAAACCACTAAAAGGAGGATATATCTAACGCGCAGGTATAAACCATTAATATATCGATAGTTAAGAGCGGACTTGTTTTACGTTCACAATTAATAGCTTTGAGAACACTCAAGTTGAAAATTAAGCTATGTTGCTTACCGAAGATACCCGAGCTATTATCTATGTGCGGCCCGTTCACCATTCTTTGTCGTAAAATATTCAGAAAATAGATCGAGGCATTTAAGAGGCATCTTAAAATTGACATTAACTCAAAACAGGAGATGACCCAAAATTCATTCACTCTACGAAAGGATATAGAGTTAATTATGTATTAAATACTTTCCTACAGTTTGAGGAATTAAAAAATAAAAAATTTTTCAGGAATAAAATCTGAGGAATTATTTGAGGAATATTCAGAAAATAGGTCGAAGCATTTAAGAGGCATCTAAAAATTGACATTAACTCAAAACAGAGGATGACCAAAATTCCTTTTTCTTCGAAAGGATATAGAATTGATTATATATTAAATATTTTCCTGCAGTCTGAGGAATTAAAAAAGAAAAATTATTTGAGGAAAAAAGTTTGAGGAATTATTTGAGGAATATTCAGAAAACAGACCGAGGCATCTTAAAATTGACATTAACTCAAAACAGGAGATGACCCAAAATTTCTTCACTCTACGAAAGGATATAGAGTTGATTATATATTAAATACTTTCCTGCAGTTTCAGGAATTAAAAAAGAAATATTATTTAAGGAAAACAAATTGAGGAAATATTTGAGGAATATTTAGAAAATAGATCGAGGCATTTAAGAGGCATCTTAAAATTGACATTAACTCAAAACAGGAGATGACCCAAAATTTCTTCACTCTACGGAAGGATATAGAGTGAATTATATATTAAATACTTTCCTGCAGTTTGAGGAATTAAAAAAGAAAAATTATTTAAGGAAAAAAATTTGAGGAATTATTTGACGAATATTCAGAAAGTAGATCGAGACCTTTAAGAAGCATCTTAAAACTGACGTTAACTCAAAACAGGAGATGACCCAAAATTCCTTCACTTTACGAAACGATATAGAGTTAATTATATATTAAATATTTTCATGCAATTTGAGGAATTAAAAAAGAAAAATTATTGGAGGAATTATTTGAGGAATATTCAGAAAATAGATTAAGGCATTAAGGAGGAATCTTAAAATTGACATTAACTCAAAACAGGAGATGATTCAAAATTCTTCACTCTTCGAAAGGATATAGAGTTAATCATATATTAAATATTTTTATGCGATTTGAGGAATTAAAAATTTATTTACGAAACAGAAAAAGCATTTTTTAAATAAAATAATTTGCAAGAAATTAATTATTAGAGTTAGTTCTGGGACTTTAAATAATGAAGTTGTAAAAGTATGTCTTACAAAACTGATTTTTTATTTACAAATTTGGGTTAGCATTTAAATTATTTCAACAAAAATCCAGTTACGTGAAGGCGCCTCAAAATTTACACTTTATGAATTATTTAAGTTCCAACAGTGATTTAGCTTTACAGTTTCAGAGAAGTATAGATGTAAACTTCCTGTATGTATTACATACCTTATATAATTCATAAAGTGTAATATTGCTGACTAAACTACTAAAGGTATGAGCTATTATGCATTTATCATTCTTTATACAAATATACTCAAAAAATAGATCGAGGTATTTAAGAAGCTTCTAAAATTGACATAAATTTAAAATAAGAGATATCCTAAAATTCATTCACTGTACAAAATAATATACAGTTACTTAATTACATATGAAATATTTCCATGCAATTTTTTAACTTAAAAATTTAATTATAAAACTTTAAAAGTAAGTTTTGTATAAAATTACATATAAGTAAAATCTGGGACTATGAATAATAAAATAATAAATTACATAATAATGAGTAGGGATTTTTTATCGTTCAAATTTAGATTAGCATTTTTATTATGGAAACATAAATTACACGAAGCCAGCTAGGTTAAAAAATATTAATAAGTTTCTACAAACCCAGAAGCTTATAAATCACTAAAAACCTGTATTTAACAACATATTTATTTCATAAAGGTTACTAGTATTTACTTAAGAGAGTACTTGTTTCACGTTTACAATTAACAGTTTTGAGAAAAGTGAATTTGAAAATTAAACTATTGTTTCGAAATGAAGATACCTGAGCTGTTATACATAAATTAATTGCTGAAAAATTCTGTTCATTTTCTGTCTTATCAATAGCCTATAAACCCTTAATTTTTTTATGCTTGAATTGAGTACCCTAACCTGCAGTTACCTAAAATTCACCCACATTATAGCCTATAAATTCATTCAATTCAGTTAATTTTTTTCTTTCACTGTATAACCGTCATTTGAACGTAGTCACTCACATTAAGGCAAAAACCGAAACTGTAGAATGAATCTACTGTTCCCAGACCATTTTACATCTGTTTAGAGGATAACTATAGAAACGTTTTGACTTCCACGACTTCCTTTAATAAATTCATCTACCAGATTCTTATCTTATCGATCTTTAATCTTCATTTTCGAGTTTTATCAATCAGTGAAACCTATAGAAGTCTCTTCCAAGACATTGCATGCAGCGCAAGCGTTTATTCCTTCTCGTAGAGAGGCACCGTATTTGCCAAGAAAAAAAGTGAATAAAATTAGCTTCAACTTATAGATATGCTGAGAAAGAGATAGCTCAAGTGTGACTCATGTTACAGGTGCAACATACATATCTATTCTATGCTAATATAGAGAAATAAATCTGTCAGTGTTTTGATAAATGCTTAGTGATAGTAATTTTTTGTTTGCATCATTCATCTGATCAAACGTTGCCCAAACTTCTTCCTCGTTATAGGCATTGTTAAATACTACCCATTACCATGGCTTATACGAATATTTAAAGCAAATTTTCCTTAGCCAATGGGTTCGAAATCTACTCGGCATTTAAAATATACCATGGGATTCTATGATTCTTTTGTCCTCCACATAAATCAATAGACTTTAATTCAATTGGATGTAAATTACACTTTAATAAAGCTAATAAAGCATCTTTGGAGGCTTTGAGGTAATAACTAATCAAGAATATTAGTTGAAAGAAGAGTTTAAATGAAAAATTTAGAATATGTATCAGGAAAGAGGTGCAAATTGTTGTCAACCTGTCTTTTTAAATTTACTTACATAGCAAAGTAAGGTTATATATTTAGTTATCTCCAAGGGAAAAAAAGCTGTAACGTCAATGTAAGCAGTGGATTCATTCTACATTCAGACTCCATTGCATTTCACAAGTTGTAAATACTTTTATGAGTGCTAAATGCCTAATGATAGTAATTTTGTAGTTTTTTGTTTGTATCATGCATCTGATCAAACGCTGCCCAAACTTCTTCCTCGTTATAGGCATTGTTAAATACTACCCATTACCATGGCTTATACGAATATTTAAAGCAAATTTTCCTTAGCCAATGGGTTCGAAATCTACTCGGCATTTAAAATATACCATGGGATTCTATGATTCTTTTGTCCTCCACATAAATCAATAGACTTTAATTCAATTGGATGTAAATTACACTTTAATAAAGCTAATAAAGCATCTTTGGAGGCTTTGAGGTAATAACTAATCAAGAATATTAGTTGAAAGAAGAGTTTAAATGAAAAATATAGAATATGTATCAGGAAATTTAAATTGTTGTCAACGGCTTTTTAAACTTACTTACATAGCAAAATAAGGTTATATATTTAGTTATCTCCAAGGGAAAAAAAGCTGTAACGTCAATGTAAGCAGTGGATTCATTCTACATTCAGACTCCATTGCATTTCACAAGTTGTAAATATTTTTATGAGTGCTAAATACCTAATGATAGTAATTTTGTAGTTTTTTGTTTGTATCATGCATCTGATCAAACGTTGCCCAAACTTCTTCCTCATTATAGGCATTGTTAAATACTACTCATTACCATGGCTTATACGAATATTTAAAGCAAATTTTCAATAGCAAATGGGTTCAAACTCGACTCGGTATTTAAAATATACCATGGGATTCTAGGAAACTTTTGATCTTCATATAAATCAATGGACTTTAATTCAATTTTATGTAAAATACACTTTAATAAAGCTAATAAAATATTGTTGGAAGTTTTCTGGCTTACTATAATAATTATGCAAATCGTAATTTTGTATAATTTTATACGACTAAATTTAAATAAACGGCTTAATTTGGTTAAAAATATTTATATTTTAAATCTTTTAATATCACTTTTTGTATGAGTTTTAATGATAAATTGTGTATTTTAAAAATGTTTATATATTTTATATTAAGTCATACACAAAGGGCGGGAAATAAGCCCCCCTCCTAAAATAAGTCCTAGTTACGGCTCAGAGACCAGTCAATAAAAACTTTTAATAATAGCAATAACCTAGTTATTTGGCTCCTACATTATTTTATATATGTAGCTAAAATATTTTTTATGTGTATGAAATCTTATGAACAAAATAATAATTTTAAGGGCTTTGAAGTAAAAATTTTTTAATGACAGTCGTTTGAAATTATAAAAAATTAAATATTACAAAATTATTTTAACACATTGTATGCTGGACACATACTAGTACGTTTTCTAGCGATTAATATTTGAGCGCGGGACACGTACTAGTACGGGTTAGTGTAACAACATAGTTCTTTGTGGGTACAAAAAGTAACGGTATATACAGAAAAACGAAGCCGAATGTTCTTGTCTACTACATAGATTCTAGAAAAATTTAGACAAAAACTAGTTTTTACATCAGTCGATGCGGAACCACAGAAAGGGAAGGTTAATTAAAAAATCAATTTAGATTTAAAATTAACTTTTTATTTATTAATGATATATATATATGTTTATATATATATAATATATATATATATATATATATATATATATATATATATATATATATATATATTATATATATATATATATATATATATATATATATATATATATATATATATATATATATATGTGTTTATATATATGTTTATATATATATATATATATATATATATGTTTTATATATGTATATATATATATGTTTATATATATATATATATATATATATATATATATATATATATGTTTATATATATATATATATATGTTTATATATATATATATATATATATATATATATATATATATATATATATATATATATATGTTTATATATATATATATATATGTTTATATATATATATATATATATATATATATATATATATATATATATATATATATATATATATATGTTTATATATATATATATATATATATATATATATATATATATATATATTTATATATATATGTTAATTTGTCTATATATTTTTTTATATATTTCAATATAAAATACGAAAATTTAGTTAAAAAATTAATAATTTTCGATCTATTGAGATTTAATTGAATAACTAAATTTACGCACAAAACGTTCGCTCCCGGTACAATTCCGCTGCGAAATGTACCCGCACACAATGTGTTAACAAACTAGTGTATTCCCACCTTATAACATAAAATTGATTTCAAAATTTATTAAAATTCATTCCTTCAACCATATTGATTCTTCCTAGCTATTTAAAGAAAATTCATCATAATTTCAAATCGACAACTTTCTTAGACAGATATTTCGGCAAGAATGTAGTTAACAAAATAAGAATTTTAAGTAATTCTCTCGCGTATTTAATTTTGTTTCGAATGAGCGCTTATAATTAGAAATCTATGTCACACCTATGTTTTGTTTTAATTCCAGAACGGTATAAACCGACACTTTTCCAGACTTTTCTTCGGGGGCCAATTCAACAGCAAAACTTAGAATTGGTGATGTCCCATTTACGCCTAAAATATCACTTTCCCTTATACTGTGAGATGAAATTTTGTTTCCTTCTCCAAACGGTTACCCTTACCAGGCGTATGCTAGCCGTGCCAGCTTGGTATCCCTTACCGTTGACATCATTTGTAATTGATCCCTCATTTTTGCCTGGCAAACATAACGCGGGGGCCCATATACGTCCTTCATATTTACGACGGACCTGCCAAAACGAGAGAGACGGAGCAAGATAGACAGCTAGGGAGCAAGAGCGAGAGAAGGGGTGGAAATAGAGAGAAGACGGAGATAGTACCGTTGACTTTATCACTGGGCAATAATTACCGTGACAAGAACGGCGCTCGCCTTCGAATTATGCATTGGGGAATCGCCTCTGTGATGACTTGACGAGGGATCAAGGGTTGCCTCCGATTTGGCTCCAGGTTGGCGAGGAAAATCGCCGCTGTGGATGTGCCAAACAGCGTCGATCAGTAAGGAAGCGTTAAGAAAGGGAATCTAGTATAGGTAATTGGCTATTCAATGAAAGGGAAATTTGGGATATCGGGAATAGAATTAGGATGAAATAGTTATTTATGCTTTATGGCAGAAGAAAGGCAGGCTACAGAGACAGTAATTATATTTAAATGATTATAACGAATCATTCATACATATTAAACAAACTTTTTTATTTTTATTTTTTCCAGTACAGGGAAAATTCACCTATGCGATACACTCAGTTATACGATGAAAGTTTTCGTTCCCCGGTCAAGCTACCACAAGTCCTATGTACTAAGTTGATCTCGTATGCAAATATTCAGTTGTACGAAATATTCTAGCTTAATTATTCTCGTATACGATTATTCAGTTGTACGAACTTCTCGTTCCCAAGTGAAACTTCTACAATATCTGTGTGTTAAGTTATTGTCGTACACAAATATTCAATTGTTCGAAAGACTTAGTTATACGATGAAAGTTTTCGTTCCCCGGTCAAGCTACCACAAGTCCTATGTACTAAGTTAATCTCGTATTAAATATTCAGTTGTACGAAACATTTTCGCTTAATTATTCTCGTATACGAACATTCAGTTATACGAACTTCTGATCTCAGGTGAAACTTCTACAATATCTGTGTACTAAGTTATCGTATACAAATGTTCAGTTGTGCGAAAGGCTTAGTTATACGAAGAACTTTTCGTTCCCCAGTAAAACTTCCATAACTCCCATGTAATAAATATCCAGTTGTGTGAAGTATTCACTTATATGAACTTTTAATCATGTAAAGAAGAAACAGAAATTCTTTAATTCTTGAAAAATTCTTCCTTATGTGCTTTAATTGCTTCAGAAATAAAATTTATATCTGAAATATTATATCCTTTACAGAAAAGGGATAAACAGTATTTCAATATGTCAAACCCGTTTCTATGGAATGGCCGACTGGAGTTGTTTCCTGTTAATTTTAATTCCACTGGCACCAAATATGATCCTAAGATTTCATAAACTTTGCTCCAATAAACAACAACAAGCCTCGCAGTAAATTTTGATACGGTAGATTTAGATTAATTTTCAATTCACTGTAAAAAATTTACATGTTTGGGGATATTATAACAAATCCTTGTTAATAGTCTTTTAAATGTAGTTTTCAGTATTTTGTTTTTGTAACAAATTTAGTGTTGTTTAAAATGTGTCTATATTATTATACCTATTTATAGAAGTAGAAAAAATTAGGGAGACGAAGCGTAGTAGCATAAAGATTAAAAACTACTTTTTCATTATGAAAGTTGACATGACACTTAAAGATTTATAGAAATTATAAAAACTAATAAATATAATTTTAAACTACCGTAAAAATAACTATGATCGATACTTCTTTTTTAAAAAATTATATGTTACGTCTAAAATATCTTTAAGGCCATATAACAAAGACGAAATCTAGCTAAAAGTCAGTAAGAATATCCTTTTACTGAATACATAATTTTTAAGGTATGTATGGCTGAAAATGTGGTTAATTTGGTAGCCAGTTAAAAGCTACCAGACATTTTAATTATCAGGTAGTATTATACTATTCGTGATAGGTATTCGTGTAGGCCAGGATTTGTATTTCCGATAATTCCCGAGAACAAACGCTCAGATACACAAAATTACACAATATAAAGTTAAATACACATAATAAAATTAAATATGTGGTATAAAAATTGTTATTTTGGGGAGGAACAAATACTGAATCTGAGACCACAGAAATATATAGGTTTATTGCGAAATCTTTAACGTTGAAAAAAAAATTGACAAAAGCGAAATACTTAAAGGCAAAGGTTGTACATTGATTAAAAAAAGCAAGAGATCCTAACTTGAGCAAGAAAGTGAAGCAAGAATTATAGTTATTCTACTCAACAGCAAATTGGTCACTAATTATTATAAAACAGGATAAGACTAAGCATAATTTCCTCAACATACTTTGAAGCTGAGAAGGAAATTTACTGCTGTATGGTACATAGCATAACTAAGAAATAAACTGAGTAATAACAACATATATTGCTTTTATTTTCTTAAATCACAATTTAAAATTTAATAATATATTTAATTTGTATTGTTAGGTCAATATCTAAAGGTATACATTTTCAAATTTTCCGTCATAGTGTAATTAAATTGTGCATCTCCTATATAATAATAGCCTAAGTTATCTGTCCGTCTGTCCACGAATTTGTGAAGCAGTTGGACCTGGAATGGATAGAGGCATCCATATTGAATTCTTGATGACTTAGGGTTAGCAAAATTCAAAGCAAATAAAGTTTATCTTCTCCTAAACTACCGATTTGATTCCAAAATAAATTGATATAAATATACTTCATGTCACAGCAAAAGATACTGTCGTATTTAAAACGTTCGAAATCCACCCCTTCTCCACTTTTCGAGTGTTTAATGTCATTATTTCAAGCCCTATTTTCCCCGGTTAAGGGCAGGCTATTTAATTTTTCAATTTGTTCCATAATAAACAGATAAAAATAACATTTTTTCTACTATTTCTTTAACCATATCATTTAATCATTTCTTATTTTAAATTATTTAAAATTTGTCTGCATTATTTTCATACGTTTTATCACTGAATGTAGATATTATGTAAGTAATTTTGTTTTATATTTGGATTAAATAATATATTAGGTACATGTGTGATAACTTTAAATTTAATCCTCGATTATTTTTAGTTGCAATAAAACTTTTATCGGCGGTATTATTAAATATCTAGCGTTTAAGTTATATATCTTTGAAAATTAAGAAGTTTGTTCGTTTGTTTTTTATACATAAATACACGGTTTGCTATCGATTCGCTAAATTTTGGACATTTTTTATATATACCACCAAATAATCATTGTCAATATTAAAACCTCTTCTGTCCATCCTTTAACGATAATTTCGACGTAGCTATGAAAACTTTGAATTATACTTCTAAATAAATTCAACGTGATTCTAAACTGCATTATCAGTATCGGCAGACTTTAGAGGAGTATGAAAATAAAAAAAATTGAGAGTGTACCAGATAATTCTCAGCCAATAAATAAATAATTTTTTAACTTGCCTCATAGGGTACTTTACAATTCTGGAGGCCGAAAGATGGCCTATTGATTAGGGTGCTGGCCTTCGGAACCGGAGTTCGTGGGTTCGAATCCCACTCTGGCATGGATGTTCGTAGCCGTGCGGAATCGGCTTTAAACTGTAGGTCCCGTCTCATTAGCCCTCGTGTTGCAAAAAGTAGACCGTAGCACTCGAAACCAAACCAAACCTACAATTCTGGAGAATTAAAATTTTTACTGATCCCGTCGTGTGAAGTATATATTCTAGTATAAAAATAATTAATTTCTAGATATTTTTTTTCCAAAATTCAAAACTTTTAACCAGAGACTGATTGCAAAATCGAATGCTTTCGCTATTCTGGTATCAGACTACAACTGAGAAAAAACAATTTTGCAGAAATTTACTTCAGTCGAAAACAACTTTATAAGAAACAGCCTCATATTTCCGTCTCGGGCAAAAATAAGCAATCGCTCGTGCTTAAGTCATATTACAGGTAACTTAAAATCCAAATAGAGATTTATATTCAACCAGTTTAAAGTGGCGTAACATCTTTTGTAATGAAATTAACAGCAATATTTTAGAATAAAGATACGACTTGGCTATTTCCTTCACCTGTCAGCAAGATGCGTGTATCAGGATTTTAATTGGTAAAGGTTCAAGGATGACAACGAAAGCAACCTCTGTGCATCTCGGAGTCATGCAGAGATGAGTTTACGACTAGTTTTCATTCATTTATCAAAGCGACTGAAACTTGATATGACAACTGCTTGATTTACGTCCATTTGTTTTTTCCGACTAATAATTAGAATGAAAAATCATTCGACCGGAATAGACGTGTAGGTGTGCGTGTAATTTTGTGATACTGAAAAAGGAGTTTTAAATAACGTTTGCAAGAATGAGTCAAATCAACGAATGGGAAATCATTAAATGAATAATTGGAAATTGTCAATCAAAGATGACCATGCTTTCTAAATCCAATATAAGAGGTTTTTATGCTAACCCATTAATGACCAAATCATTTCTGCTGAATATAAATGGATGAATATTTTAAATTAAAGTAATTATAGCGACATGATAGTGCGTGGAGAAAATATATTAATTATAAACAAATTTCCATATTACAGCTTACGCTAATTAGTATTATTCTCTAATTTCTAATTACTTTTAGATTGAAACATCATACAATGTAATGATTTCAATTAATGTGCTGAAATTGGGAAGTTATTTGTGAGAATGAAAAATCATAATCGATCCAAAGGATAATTATTAATTATAGCATATACTTGAAATTTTGGAATTCTATATCTCATTAAAGGGATATTCAATCCCCCATATAATAATAATAGACTAAGTTATCTGTCCGTCTGTTCTCGAATTTATGAAGCGGTTGGATCTGAAATGGATAGAGGCATCCATATTCGATTCTTGATGAGTTAGGGTTAGCAAAATTCAAAACAATAAGGTTTATTTTCTCCTAAACTATAGATCCTATTCTAAAATTAATTGGTATAAATATGGTATATTCTAAAATTATGGTACAATCTAAAATTGGTTTAATATCATAGCAAAAAATACTGTCGTCTTTTAAATGTTCGAAATCCCTCCCTTCCCCCCCTTTTCCAGCCATCATTTCAAGCCCTGTTTTCCCCGGGTAAGAGCAAGTGATTGAATTTTTCACATAATAAATAGGTAAAAAAATTTTGTAGCATTATGACGTCATTGCTTTAACCATCTCATTTAATCATTTATTTTAAATTATTTAAATATCGTCTGCATTATTTTCATACGTTTTATCACTGTACTTAGATGTTATGTAAATAATTTTATTTTATATTTGGCTTAACCCCTTCCGGTATGTTTTAATAATGAAAAACTGTTCATGAAATAACCATTTAATTTTTATTTAAAAAACTTGTTTCATTGTACAATTCTTACATATTCTTAATTAAAATCCACTTTTTACATAGTGTTAAATAATATCAGAAACAGTAAACTTAAGAAAATATCAAAGCAAAACATTAATAAGGTATACAGATAATAGTCTTCAAGCTAGTGGTACTTTTCAAAACAAAGTGCAAAGGAATTCTTAATTGTTTACACCGCCAAGTAGTCTCACTTTTAATTTGATTCTTGTAACACACACGGCATTTCTTAGTAGGTTTTCTTTTATTCTGACTCATTAATTTGGCAATGACTTGTACCAAGTAAACAATATGCAATAGTGACTTGTGATTTTCACAAGTGATAAAAGTGTTGCCAAATTCAGTACACTAGAAATTTTAAACTAAATTAATTATCATATTTAACAGTAACTTTAATCGCATGACGAGTGTAGCTCGTCATTGTGCGGTATGGAATGAAAAACTAATGACGAGCTAGACTCGTCATTTTACCGGAAGGGGTTAAATGATAGATTAGGTACATATGTGATAATGTTAAATTTAATGATCGATTACTTTTTGTTGCTATGAAAATTCTCAGCCAAAAAAACAAACCATTTTTTTACCTGCTTCATAGAGTTCTTTACAATTCTGGAAATTTAAAAATTTTACTGATCCCGTGATATGATGGGATATATACTAGTTAAAAATAGCCTTAACAAAGCTTAGCTTCTTATTTCAAATACGGCTGAAAAACAGCTTGTAGAATTTTTACGTTTTCTTAGAACGAGTTTTCCTTTCGAGAGTAGGTAGAATTAAATCTTATAAACAATCTAAATAATTTTCAAGTAATTTCTACAGTTTATAAATTTACCATTTGAATCGACATTTTATGATTTTTTGAACAGCGAGCATACGGAAGTATCACAGAGTTCCATGGTCGTGGGGACGACAAAAACAGTTTTGTTTTACCCTCTTTCCTTAACCACCAGAGGATGTTTCCTAATAGAGGTGGCGATTTTGAAGGGAGCAGTTATTTCTTCAATGGAATTCTTGAACAAAATAGCAGCCATATCAGCTAGACTTACAAATACTATTAATTTCTCTTTTTCTCAATTCGTTTGCTTTGTTTGTGTGGCCGAACGATGGCCGAATGGTAGAGTGCTGCTCTTCGGAACCGGAGTTCGCGGGTTCGAATCCCGCTGATGGCATGGATGTTTGTAGCCGTTCGGAATCGGCTTTAAACTGTAGGTCCCGGTCTCATTAGCCCTAGTGTGCAAAACAGTAGACCGTAGCGCTCCAAACCAAACCAAACTTTGTTTGTGTGTCATGAGAGGCTATCTTTATCATATTTTTTACAGTTACTTATATACGCGCTCAGTAACAGCGATAGTGCACTTGAACAGGTAGAGACATAGAAGGTTTATTATTTAACCCCTTAACGTGCACGCTCGAGTGAACTCGAGTGCACTAAACTGACCAAACTGTGCACACTCGAGATAATTCGAGCGGCGTTGTACTTTTGTAGATATTGCGCTGTGTGTTGTGGAAAAAGTATAAAGGAATAAGTATAAGAGAGTCGTTACATGTGTAATAGTTGCAATGGTACGCTATGTTCTGAACCTTGTTTCGAAATATATCACACAAAAGAAAATTTTGATTAATTTTATAAATACTAGTATTGTTATTATTTATGTTTAAAAAGTATAAATAAGTATTTTTACTGATAATAATGTTTATTCTGAAATGGGACTTCGAAGAGAAAGGTAAAAAAAAATGTCAATGTGCATGTAATATTACAGTATTCGACTGCAATGTTATCAAAATCCAAAATTGCAATAAAAATTTAGATTATTTTTGTATTTTTGTAATTTTTTGGCAAGACAACATTCTAAAATGTGTTTTTTTACATTAAAAATGATTTTTTTTTGCCTGCCTTTTTAAAAAAAACCTGTCCATTAACCCCTTCCGGTAAAATGACGAGTCTAGCTCGTCATTGATTTTTCATTCCATACCGCACAATGACGAGCTACACTCGTCATGCTACTAAAGTTAATGTTAAATATGATAATTTATTTAGTTTATAATTTCTAGTATACTGAATTTAGCAAGACTTTTGTTACTTGTGGAAATACCAGGTCACTATTACATATTGTTTATTTAGAATTTCTTGGTACAAGTCACTGCCAAATTGATGAGTCAGAATAAAAGAAAACCTACTAAGAAATGCCATGTGTGTTACAAGAATCAAATTAGAAGTGAGACTCCCTAGCGGTGTAAACAATTCAGTATTCCTTTGCACTTTGTTTTGAAAAGTACCACTATCTTGAAGACTATTATCTGTATACCTTATTAATGTTTTGCTTTGATATTTTCTTCACGCACAGTTTTTTATTATTAAATCGTACCGGAAGGGGTTAAGGGGTTAAACATAGGTGATCCACTTGCACAAAGTAGGTATCAGTTACTAAATATTTGCTTTAAATATCATTCTAAATATAAATTACATTTCAGAAAATGTGAAATAGTTTCAGTGAGTGTTGTAAGTTCATTATTCACAGTCATACATTTTTGAAAAACGATGGATAGAAGTTTCACTCTATTTTTACTTATTTTCAATCTCTTTAACCCTCAAAAGGTCACCAACATAAATTCTTTTGAATTTAAAGAAATTAGTTTATAAATGTTATGTTTAAACCTTATAAATGTGAAATATATGAAAATTTTTCTATGTATTTCTTAGAGGGATATGCCTTGGAGGATACCTTAAGAGGGTTTGAGGGGTGGGTTTAACTGACAAACCCATCGACTTTGTACAGCGAGAATATGATACTTTTTAAAAATTTTTATTATATTGGAATAACAGTATCCTTAAAATATCTGCATAATAAATAAATAATTTAACAATTTATGAGTGTGGATAGATATTTTATTTGAGATCATAAGTGAGAAAACTGGAATTACTCACTTTCCATGTACAGCAAGTTTAAATAAATATATTTCAAAAGACAAAATAAATTAAATGTAGTGCTATCATCTGTTGTAAGTTTAAAACTCCAAAAACATGAAAAGTCGAAAATTCATTTATGTTTTATAAAAGTAGAGGAAAAAATATGCTTAACAGGTGGTTTCACTTCGAAACCACTGTACGCTAAAGGGTTAAGATAAGGTGAATAGTTTGTATCTATCCGATTAAGAGATCTGGGTAGACTTTCTTTATGTTTAAAATAAATGTACGTTCTTTACTTCTAGAAAACTACTGTCTTGAACCCGAGGTAGTAATTCGTATCTTAATGGTAATTTTCTTTGTTACACCTAAATGCAATTAAGAGGCTTATAGAATTAGGTCGTTTTAGTGAAAGACAGATTCCACTGTTCCTCTCCTTGAAATACAGTGAAACAACAATATACATACAAAATATTACACCTCAATATCCTTTTTCCTTCAGGAGGTACATATTTATTTATCGTAAATTCTTAATAAATGTTTATTTATGGCTGAATCAAGTGGTTGCACATACCATTATAACGTAGTACTGTACACGAAAAATGTAAATTTTTACGGAAAAATACGACTACATGCTGAACCTCCTTTGACCGAATCCTAAATTATCTCATTAAAGCATTCGGTGATAATTGAATATTCATTTAAAGCTCCCATCTAGAATGAACTAGCCACAAATCCTTGTTTGAAACAAATTGACAGCTGACAAAAGGAGAAAAAAGTAATACTTGCGCAACGAAAATCGCCTTTCTGAAATTATTCATACACAACAACAAATCTTTCAGCAGAAATGCTTCCAAACTATTCCAGCGAAAACATGCGTATGGTTATATCAGCACCTGTCAAGTTTGGTTGCTGAAGCAAAGCGTTAGATGACAGTTCAAGTATAACCTTTAAATGTAGCGAACTCCGCGTATTTCAAATCAGAAAAGAGACACGGGCGTGACAGATGATCTCATTTGCGCTCATTTTTAGAACCAGATCAAAGCTTGATATGAGTGTTCCTCGATTTAAATTCATTTGCTTTGTTTTCTTGCGTGTTTGACTGTTTGCAGAATGTCTTTCGCTATAATTAAGGATAATGCTGGGTTCTCGCTTTCTTGAGCATTTAACGCAGGAAAGTACAGAATAAAGGCTTTTTACTGAAACAGTAGTTCTACAACTTTATATTTATTTTAGGAAGGTAGAATTGATTCATGCAACTAGTTAAAAATTGTATTATAGCATAAGCAATTCTTTTAAATGATCGGTTGGATCAATACAACAGCAAATTAGGCTTAAAATTATATACAATCTTTTTTACTATTTCTCTCTCTCTCTCTCTCACTCTTTCTCACTCTCTCTGTCTCCCTTTTCTTTCTCACTATCTCTGTCTCTCTTTTCTCTCTCTCTTTCTCACTATCTCTCTTTTTCCCTTCCCTCTCTCTCTCCCTCTCTTTCTTTCTCTTTTTTTCTCTCTCTCTTTCTCACTATCTCTGTCTCTCTTTTCTAATTCACTTTCTCTCTCTCTCTTTCTCACTATCTCTCTTTTCCCCTTCCCCCTCTCTCTCTCTTTCTTTCTCTTTCTCACTATCTCTCTCTATTTCCCTTTCTCTCTCTCTCTCTCTTTCACTCTCTTTTGTCTCTCTATCTTTCTCTCTCACTCTCACTCCCTCACTCTCTCTCTCTCTCACCCTCTCTCTCTCAGCGTAAATGTAGATTCGATATAAAGTTTCCCCTTGCAGTTTTAACTATCTTAAACGATACGCACTTAGAAGTAACATTCATTTTCATTACATGTAGCATCAAAGATATATTGAACCGTAGCATGCTCCTTTAGTGCAAGGTCGATAGGTGCAAGACAGAAAAAGAATAATTATGAAATGGGATAGTTCAGGACAAGGGTTGGCATACTTTCACAAGAGAACAACAAAGTTGCCAATGAAACAAGACAATGAAGGTATCTAAGATCCATTCATATATTTCCAAGTATTCCCGAAGCTGCATTAGTCGTGGGTTGTTCGCGATCTACAGTTGTTAGTACTTATGAAAAGTGGATCAATGACGGTGAAACCAGCAGTAGACGACATGGTGTTGGACGTCCACACGCTACCAAAGAAAAGGGTCGTCGGAGACTGTCTCGCATGGTGCAGTAAAACCGGAGCCAGACAGTGGTTCAGCTGTCAACCCGATACAATGCAGGGCCAAGTACAATAGTATCGGAGCACACTGTTCAGCGGACACTGTTGGATATGGGACTACGCAGCAAACGTCCCACTCGTGTGTCTTTGCTGACCAATGCGTCATCGTCAACTACGCCTACGCTGGGCCAGGAAACATATCGACTGGTCCATGGATTAGTGGGAGAGAGTTGCCTGGTCAGATGAATCACGGTTTGTCATTCATCAAGCCGATGGCCGTGTCAGGATACACCGTCTTCCAGGTGAACCCTCAGTGTGGTTGCTTCCTGAATGTACAGTAGGTCATACATAGGCCGGTGGTGTCGGTATTATGCTTTGGGGGACGTTCTGTTGGGCATTTCTGGCACCCATGGTTGTGGTAGAGCAGAACATGAATTTTACAGCGTATCTGAACATCATTACGGACCAGCTGCAGCCTTCATGGCCTCTGTTTTTCCAGATGGAAATGGAATGTTCCAACAGGACAACGCCCCGTGTTACAAGGCTAATATTGTGTTGGAGTGGTTCCAGGAACATGATGCTGAATTTCAGTTAATGTCCTGGCCTCTTAACTCACCGGATCTCAATCTGATAGAGCACATTTGGGATGTCATGTGACAGCAGCTCAGAGTTCAAAGACCACCAATATCTCTTATTTGCGTAACCGTTGCTTAAACATCTGGTACAATCTGTCTCCGGCCATTTACCAAGGACTTGTGGCATCCATGCCAAGCGAGTTGAAGCTGTGTTGCGCGCCAAAGGTGCGCCAACTCGTTATTGACCGGTGGTCATAATGTTTTGGCTCTTGAGTGTAGATGGGATAGTACAATTGTTCAATCAAGACCCTATTATCCAAAAATACTAACTATAAAAAAATAGCTCGAATTTTCAGAAAATGTCTATTTTAAATTTGACTAAGGACAATTATAAATTAATTAAAAGAACAGCATCTTGATCCATTCAGTAGTTTTTGCGTGATGGTTCACAAAAACAAAATTTTCTATCATTTTATTTATATAAATCACTGATTCTCAAACACCCGGGGGTCAGTGGGACAAAGTTGATGGGCATTGCACTTATTTTGACCGGTAAGGTATGATGTGTGAACAGACACAACATTTTCTATCATTCTATTCATGTATAAGATATAATAGATTAATAGCTCAATGCTTTAAGACTGAAGGACAATTGAAATCATTTCGGCTCCATGCCTATTTTTTGCAAAATCCAGTAATATTTATCTATATGTTAATGAATTTATGTATTTATATGCATATATATGTATTTCAGGAATACTACAACTGCTGGACAAGGTGAAGCCTAATCAGCATATTAGTAATAAAAATGCAGTCAACCCTCATTGGAGAGAACTGCACGTCTAATTAAAACTTTATTTTACAGCTACTAAAAACAGACATCTTTACGAATAGTCAACGATAGACAAGAGAAAGGCGCAAAAATCACTCTGCTCGAACAGAGGTGCACCCAAGAGCGAAGACAGAAAGAATTTTCCCAAGGAACAAGAAACTTTGTCGGCGAATTAAACTGTTAAAATCAGGAATAACGTGGTGACATTTGCCAGCGACAGCTGGAGAACATGTGGAAACAGAAAATTTACATATCTAGGAGAGAAAGCTTTGGGAAATGTAGAAAAAAAGAATTTTAAGTCGAGGACGCTCCTTTGAATAAGACATCCAGAGGCTTTGAAAAAGATTTTAAGGAATTAGGATGGGAGAGAGGAAGTTTTTAAGGAAATATTAAAGTTAAATAATTTTGATATATTACATATATATATATATATATATATGTGTGTGTGTGTGTGTGTGTGTGTGTGCGTGTGTGTGTATGTGTGTGTGTGTGTGTGTGTGCGTGCGTGCGTGTGTGTATGTGTGCGCGCGCGCCTCGCAGAGAGAGATTCTATATGTGTATGTGTGTGTTTCAGTCATTTCGAATCCATGTCTACTTTTTTCGAAATCCAGTAATATTTACCTATATGTTAATGCATTTATCTATTTGTATGCATATATATGTAGACTTATAGAGAGAGATTCTATGTATATGTATGTATGTATGCGTGTCAGCCACTTTCACTCCAAGACGTGTATTATTTTTGTAAAATCTTACATTTATCTATATATCAGTGAATTTCTCTATTTAAAAAAAAAAGATTATATATATATATATATATATATATATATATATATATATATATATATATATATATATATATATATATATATATATATATATATATTTATATATATATATATATATATATATATATATATATATATATATATATATATATATATATATATATATATATATATATATATATATATATATATATATATACATATATACTTTAGTGACAAATATATAGTAACTATAGTTTTAACACATTATATATATTAAGACTAACATGCATCTAATGACCTGGGTATTACACTAGAGTATAAAAATCAATTGCATAATATATATAGGTGTTTGTGTTTTATGTATACATATTTATATACATATATGATTTACATTCCCAGAAATAGTAAGAAGAACGTGTCCGTGTGTTCTAGTACTAAAAATGTCTAAATCATATATGTTTTAAATAATATTTCAGAAACATTTTCCATTATTTCGAAATCATAAAAGAGCAGCTTTTCAAAATTCCCTCTATTAAAATTTCAACATACAGCCCAAAATGTTTAATTACCTAATTACATAAATTATCTCATGAACAGAATTTTCAGCACGTCTTTGTACAACTAATATCATATCCAATACAAAAGAGTCCCCAACTATGCGTCCATATGTCCATTCAATTCTTACTGCGGCGCTTTAGGTAACACCTCAATCTGAACCTCCACAACACTGAGCTTTGCGTTTTTCAAAGACAAGCCGAAAGTGACGGATGATCTTATTTGAGTTCATTTTTAGAATGAGATTAAATAAATAAATTTATTGTTTAAACAATAAATTAAATGAATATAAATTATTATAATTAAACAATAAATTTATTGCTTATAAGGTTTAAACTTCTTCATTGACTGAAGAATTAAGTATTTCTTTTGGAATGAAATTATTTCATGATCAGGAGTCTTTTAGCCCCTTAACGTGCATGCTCGAGTTAATTCGAGCGAGCTAGACTGGCCAATCTGTGCCCACTCGAAATAATTCGAGTGGCGTTATACTTTATGTTACTATAATTTTTCACACTCGAATGCAATCGATAATTAAAAATAACAATTGTATTGATATTTATCATTTACGTGGGATTGTAAGCTATATTCGACTATTTTCTGCAATGTTTGCAAAATACAAAATTGCAATAAAATTTTTGATTACTTTTTGTATTTTTGTAATTTTCTTGGTAAGACAATGTTCTAAATTGTGTTTATTGCGTTAAAAAAATTTTAATTTTTTTGGCTGGCATTTTTCAAATAACTGTGCATTAAGGGATTAAACATAGAAATATGACTACAAAAAAATTGAAGTATTACAGAAGGCAGTAATTATATAATAATTTAGTGACAAGTATAAAGAGACTATAATTTTAATACAGTATATATTAAGAATTATATGTATCTAATAACTTAAATATAAAAATCAATTGTATAATATATGTGCGTCTGTGTGTTTTATACATACCTATTTATATTATACCTATCATGCATATTTATATAATACCATACCTATTTATTATACCTATTTATATAATATTTATATAATATCATACCTATTTATATTAGACATCATTTATATCATACATTATTAGACATTTATATCATACCTATACATATTACATTGACATTCACAGAAATAGCAAGTAACAAGTGTCCGTATGTTCTAGTTCTAAAAATATTTGTTTATATATAGATTTGTTTTAAGTAATATTTCAGAAGCATTTTCGATTATTTCAAAATTATAAAACAGCAGCTGGCATTTCAAAATTCTCTCTGTTAAAATTTCAACATACAGCCCAACGTGTTTAATTACCGAATTACATAAATTATCTCATGAGCAGAATTTTCAGCACGTCTGTGTACAACTAATATCATATCCAATGCAAAAGAGTCCCCAACTATGCGTCCATATGTCCATTCAATTCTTACTGCGGCGCTTTAGGTAACACCTCAAGCTGAACCTCCACAACACTGAGCTTTGCGTTTTTCAAAGACAAGCCGAAAGTGACGGATGATCTTATTTGAGTTCATTTTTAGAATGAGATTAAATAAATAAATTTATTGTTTAAACAATAAATTAAATGAATATAAATTATTATAATTAAACAATAAATTTATTGCTTATAAGGTTTAAACTTCTTTATTGACTGAAATATTAAGTATTTCTTTTGGAATGAAATTATTTCATTATCAGGAATCTTTTAACCCCTTAACGTGCAAGCTCGAGTTAACTCAGCGCGCTATACTGGCCAATCTGTGCCCACTCGAAATAATTCGAGTGGCGTTATACTTTATGTTACTATAATTTTTCACACTCGAATGCAATCGATAATTAAAAATAACAAGATGAAAGCAAAAAAACAATTGTATTGATATTTATCATTTACGTGGGATTGTAAGCTATATTCGACTATTTTCTGTAATGTTTGCAAAATCCAAAATTGCAATAAAAATTTTGATTATTTTTGTATTTTTGTAATTTTCTTAGTCAAACAATGTTCTAAATTGTTTTTATTGCGTTAAAAAAATTAAACTTTTTTGGCTGGCATTTTTCAAATAACTGTGCATTAAGGGGTTAAACATAGAAATATGACTACAAAAAAAATTGAAGTATTACAGGAGGCAGTAATTATATAATACTTTAGTGACAAGTATAAAGAGACTATAATTTTAATACAATATATATTAAGAATTATATATATCTAATAACTTAAATATAAAAATCAATTGTATAATATATGTGCGTCTGTGTGTTTTATACATATCTATTTATATTATACCTATCATGCATATTTATATAATACCATACCTATTTATTATATCTATTTATATAATATTTATATAATATCATACCTATTTATATTAGACATCATTTATATAATACATAATTAGACATTTATATCATACCTATACATATTACATTGACATTCACAGAAATAGCAAGTAACAAGTGTCCATATGTTCTAGTTCTAAAAATGTATAAACTATATTTGTTTTAAGTAATATTTCAGAAGCATTTTCGATTATTTCAAAATTATAAAACAGCAGCTGGCATTTCAAAATTCTCTCTGTTAAAATTTCAACATACAGCCCAACGTGTTTAATTACGGAATTACATAAATTATCTCATGAGCAGAATTTTCAGCACGTCTGTGTACAACTAATATCATATCCAATGCAAAAGAGTCCCCAACTATGCGTCCATATGTCCATTCAATTCTTACTGCGGCGCTTTAGGTAACACCTCAAGCAGAACCTCCACAACCCTGAGCTTTGCGTATTTCAAAGACAAGCCGAAAGTGACTGATGATCTCATTTGAGGTTCATGTTTTAGAATGAGATCAAATAAATAAATTTATTGCTTAAACAACAAATTAAATATAAATTAGTATAAAAAACAATAAATTAAATCAAACAATAAATTTATTGCTTATAAGTTTTAAACTTCTTCATTGACTGAAATATTAAGTCTTTTTTGTGGAATGTAATTATTTCATGATCAGTATATCTTTTAACCCGTTCACGCTCGATAATTAATGCAATCGATAATTAAAAATAACAATGTGAAAGCAAAAAAAAACAATCCATTTATTGATATTTATCATTTACATGCAATTTTAAGCAATATTCGACTATTTTCTGCAATGTTTCTGAAATCCAAAATTGCAATAAAAATTTTCCTGATTTGTGTATTTTTGTAAATTTTTTGGCAAGAAAATGTTTTAAATTGTGTTTTTTGCGTTAAAAAAATTGATTTTTTAACTGGCATTTTTCACATAACTGTGTATTAAGGGGTTAAACATAGAAATATGACTACAAAAAATTTGAAGTATTACAGAAGGCAATAATTATATATATATATATATATATATATATATATATATATATATATATATATATATATATATATATATATATATTATAGTATAGTGACAAGTATATAGTGACTATAATTTTAATGTATTATATATTAAGACTTATATGTATCTAATAAATTAAATATAAAACATATGTATGCATAACATATGTATGTGTTCGTGTGTGTGTTATACATACATATTTATATAGATATTACATTGACATTCCTAGAAATAGCAAGTGTCCATAATTTCTAGTACTTAAAATGTGTAAACCGTATTTGTTATAAATAATATCTCATAAGCATTTTCGATTATTTCAAAATCATAAAACAGCAGCTTTTCAAAATTCTCTCTATT
>CM063506.1:112670532-112768032 GCA_032207245.1 Pardosa pseudoannulata | reverse complement strand
ATGTCTCTTCATAGGATATAATAGGATGTAGAGTAACAATGTAGGCAGCTTATACGGTGCTCCTATTATAAATTGGTCAGCAAAATCTGCCACATTGTAACAGCCAATGTTAATAAAGGCTTATATCCTTGCTTGCTTTACCAAATATACCTATGTTTACCTCCAGTTTGTATAGTGGTTAGCTATTCAAATATGAAAAATCTGTAGTAATTCAATCAGAGAGCTAAAGATGTCATGCGTGCTTTACCAAATATTCCTATGGTTTCCCCTCCAATTTGCATAGTGGCTAGCGTATTGTGCTCCCAGGGCTTGGGTTCGATTCCCGAGTAAGACTTGGATATATTTTCAATGTCTCCTCATAAGATATAATAGGATGTAGAGTAGCAGTATAGGCCGCCATTATAAATTGGTCAACAAAATCTGCCTATTTGTAACAGCCAATGTTAATAAAGGCGTATACCCCCTATTGTGATAATAATACTATTCCTATTTTCAGATATAAGTATGCCGAACGATGGCCGAATGGTTAGGGCATTGATTTTCGGAACCGGAGTTCGAGGCCCAATGTGGCATGGAAGTTGGTAGCCGGTCGGAATCAGCTTTAAGCAGTAAGTCCTTGTCACATTAGCCCTCGTGTTGCAAAAAAGTAGACCATAGTTTTCCCAACCAACCAACAAGACATAAGTATTTAAACTTTAAAACTGCGTAGAGTCGTCCATTAAAATAATCTACTATTCATAAACAAATAAATAGCCAGACAGACAAAGTTTCAGTGACAGATTGTGCATGATAAATAAATTATACTTTAAAATTCTAACATACGGCAACATCAATCACCATTTAAAGCACTACCATAAGTATATTTAAAAATATTTCAATTCTATGTCGCCTGCGCACCTGGTGTTTGAATCCATTATTTTTCGCTTCGTTGACTAAGTGCAGTGACAATCTGTTTTTAATCGGTTTATGAATATTGCATGTAAATCTTAGATTAGATAAAAAAATATGGTTGATTGTTTCCACAATTATTGTTAATTAATATTCATCGTTATAAATATTACAGTGTTTACTCGAGTATAACTCGCACTTTTCTCACAAAACACAATTTCCTTATACAACGAGGAGGAATAAAAAATATGCAGTCCCTGTTATATCACCCTTTTTTATTAGAGTGACGAGTGACACACAACGTTGCCTATTTCAGTCCCTAATTTAGTTTCAAATCTCAAAATAGTCATAATCTAGTGACTAACAACGAACGTAAAAGATTTCCTCAAGAATGGAGTTTTTCGAAGATATTGAAACATGGTTGGGGGTTGATTTGTTTAATCCCCATTGATATAGTCCCACTTAAGCGTTGACTCACAATGCTTACAGTCCCTCACAAACGTTGAATTACAATCTGGAAAGTCTGGTATATCAAACTTGAAACTAAAATGAGAGGTACCAACCTCCAAATTCAACCTCCATAATTCTTCTGCCATTTCAAATTAACAAAGTCGTAAATGGTTCATTTTAAAAGATTTAATGCGGTGTAAAATACTGGATTAATCCCTACGGGCTATCAGAAACGCATGTCAGCCACATGCAACCCACCATGTAAAATGTCCGGCATTTAATTTCTTTCCAGATATTTGAGAATCAGTCTATATATTTCCGAATTCCCACTAACACACACACACACATGTAATGATATTTTTAACCTAAAAAATAACCAACTTAATTATGTCCTATCTTAACATAATTTTCTGGCGATTATATCCTTTTTTGTCAACCTTGGTGAATATCTTTGTTTTCCCTATTAATTTGGCGACGTCGAACCGCCAAACTTCTTGTTGCGTAAATACTTTATATAACTCGTGATGCTTAAACTACGTCATCCGGTATCCCCTCGTGACTGGGATTAAAACTTCTGATTGGTTGGCCCATACAACTATAAATTCGAGATGTACGTGTTTTTCGGACAGAACTCCATGAGAGAAGTTGCCTCAATTAACTATGTTCATTTTGATCCTAAAATTTCGTTGTTTTCTTGTTCAACAATGTTTTAGCCCTGGCAGCACGAATGCATCGGATTAAAGCTGGACATTCTTCCCTTTGTAATGGGACAAATTATTCATTACATATATATGCATATATGTGTGTATTCTTGTGTGTGTAAGCATAAGTATTGTATATTTTATCATGCACAGTTACACTTTAAATGTACAATTTATCAATATTCATGCAAATCTGTATGTATATAAACACATATGCTTGTACATATATACATAAATGTACTCTATGTAAATATGTACCAGTATATTTGCCGTGAGTACAGAGGAGATGAGTGCTTATAAGCTCTCATCTCAAAATACATTGTTTCATACATAATGTATAACACTATACTACCTGGTTTTCCTATTCGACACTGTTTAGTATTGAGTACTACGGTCTACTTTTTGCTACAAAAGATTTAATAATACCAGAACCAACTACTTTAAGCCAGTTCTGGTTGGCTACAAACAGCCTTACTCAAAGAAGAATTCGAGATTGCTGACTCTAGTCCAGAAAAATAGTACCCTACCAATTTCATCATTGTCCGGGTATAGTCTTATAAGGTGTTTTATTTCAATCTACATAAATCCTTACAGAAACTTTGCCTGTAAATCTAGTTTTCCCGGCTTCATTAAGAATGATAAATTTTATTTTCAGGTAATACAACTACAAAATAATAGCTTCAAATTATAATTGTTTTTTGTCTACACTTTAAATTTTAAAACTGGCAGTCCAGTGTTCCCATTCCTGTCGGAAATACTGATAAACAAATGAAGAATGACACCAAAAAATAAATAAACAAATATCCTTGTAACGTTTCCATGTATTTAATTCCATTTCACTGAAGACGTTATCGACAGTGAATTAGTAGTCGTCCACCACTATCACGCCACTCCTCGTTCCGCACTTCTTATCTCAATATGAAACTGAACTTCATCACAGCTCCTCAGAGACATCACACATGTCGCCAAAACATCGCCAAAAATCAGTCCCACTCAAAAGATACCGCCACGAGTTTACCGCCTTCGGGGGCATATAAACGGAAAAGCTGATAGAGGGGGTGGACAAAACAACGCCCCCTCAACATTAACGCCACCCCGAGTGTTCTTCCTGAGGGGCTTTTCCTCCTACCGGCCACTAGAGACTCGTACCAGTACCGCTTCGTACCGATAAATCGTTGGTACACTGTGCATCGGAGTTTCCGATAATGCCAGACAGTGTGTTCTTTTTGTTTCCTGCAGAGTTTATACATTTGACGCTTGGGATAGTCTGTGATTGCTGACGCTGGTGGCTTCAATAAGAAATAAAAAATTCACTGAGAAGGAGCTTGGTGAAAGGTGGAAATATTGCAGAGGTTTATCATTTCTACTAGATATAGACTACTTTTTGTTCTGCAACACAAACTGAGACCATGGTAGTTTACAAACTTTTATTTAACTTTTATTTACCTTTTTTACAAGCTTTTATTTAACTTGCATTGTTTATCAATCTAGGTCTTAATGTTGTCATCAATTTTTCGCCAACTTCCCGACCTCTAAATAAGTTGAAATTTTGTATTTTAATTTATCTTCGATGAAAATTCATGAATCCCTTATATAATCATAGCTTAAGTTATCTGTTCGCCTGTCCTCGAATTTATGAAGCTGTTGGACCTGGAATGGATAGAGTCATCCATATTGGTTTCTTGATGTGTTAGGGTCAGTAAAATTCAAAGCAGGTAAAGCTTATCTTCTCCTATACTATCAATCGGATTCTAAAATAAATTGGTATAAATATGCCTCATGTCACAGCAAAAGATACCGTCGTCTTTAAAATATTCGAAATCCACCCCTTCCCCCTTTTCGAGCATTTAATGCCATTATTTTAATATTTTATGCCATTATGTCAATATTTTCCTCAGTTAAGAGCAGGCAATTAAATTTATTTATTTATCACATTATAAGTAAATAAAATAACATTTTTTTTCTTGCATTATGACGTTATTTCTTTAACCATCTCATTTAATCATTTCTTATTTTAAATTATTTAAATATCGTCTGCAGATTTTCATACGTTTTATCACTGAACTTAGATATTAAGTAAATAATTTTCTTTTATATTTGGTTTAAATGGTAAATTAGGTACATATGTGATAATTTTAAATTTAATCATAGATTATATTTTGTAGTAATGAAATTTTTATCACCGATAAAAATAACACTTTTTCTAGCATTATGACGTTATTTCTTTAGCCATCTCATTTAATCATTTCTTATTTTAAATTATTTAAATATCGTCTGCATATTTTCATACGTTTTATCACTGAACTTAGATATTAAGTAAATAATTTTATTCTATATTTGGCTTAAATGGTAAATTAGGTACCTATGTGATAATTTTAAATTTAATCATAGATTATATTTTGTAGCAATGAAACTTTAATCTCCGATATTAACAACAAATTGTTTTCATTAAAGTCTAGTAGTCTATTTGTTTTTATACATAACCACAAGGTTTGACTAAATGAATTCAATGTGATTCTAAACTGTATTCACAGAATCGGGAGACTTTAGAGGGGTATGGAGATAAACAAATTATTGAAAGTGTACCAGATAATTCTCAGCTAAAAAACAAACCATTTTTTTTACTTGACTCATCGGGTACTTTACAATTCTGGAAAATTAAAAACTGTACTGTTCCCGTCATATGACGGGCTATATGCTAGTTAATAATAAAATCACATCATTCTAGATAAACTAATTCATTATAATAACATCAGTTTCCTAACCGTTTTTATGCGATATATTTAACGTTTTACAGATGATTTGCTAGCTCCGTGGTAAATTACTCGGCCTTAATTCGAGTCTCAGGTTTTGATTCAAGGTCAGAGATTTCTTTTCCTGGTTATAGATAAGTGGCGTTCACTTCCCCCACCCTCCGAAAATAGATATATCAAATATATTACTAGAAAACTTATTAGCAGAAATATCTGCCAAAATAAAATTTAAATTTTAGGTCGTAAGGAGTATGGCATTATTTGTGTGCTTAATTACAAAAGTGTATTAAAAATTAATAAAAACAGCAAATTTGATCTGATAAACAGCATACTTTGTAAAAAAAAAAAAAAAAAAACCTATCCGTTGTCTTCATTTTCCAGGGTTAATGACAACTAATCACCGATTAAACACAATGTGTTTTCATATAAGTTAATTGCAAATAAACTTCACTTGACCCTTAAAACAGTATAAAAGTTTCTTCATACCATATTAAAAGTTAATTGTTAATTTACTATAGTAACGATAAACCAATTTACTGTAATGATATTAATAACAATTTTATAGTAGTTGAGCGTGGATTACTCTTAACCAAACTGTGGTATTAACAACAAATTGTTTTCATAAAAGTCTAGTAGTCTATTTGTTTTTATAGATAACCACAAGGTTTGACTAAATGAATTCAACGTGATTCTAAACTGCATTCACAGTATCGGGAGACTTTAGAGGAGTATGGAGATAAATTATTGAAAGTGTACCAGATAATTCTCAGCCAAAAAACAAACCCTTTTTTTACCTACCTCATCAGGTACTTTACAATTCTGGAAAATTAAAAACTTTAATGATCCCGTCTTATGACGGGCTATGTGCTAGTTAATAATAAAATCACTTTAAATACTCTTTTAAAGGAAAAGTTTCCCACCTGAGGCTATTTACAACAGAATGTACTAATATTGGACTTCAAATACAATTTTTATATGAAGACTAGAATATAGCCCGTCATATGACGGGATCAGTAAAATTTTTAATTTTCTAGAATTGTAAAGTACCCTATGAGACAGGTAAAAAAATTGGCTTGTTTTTTTTTGTTTTTTGGCTGAGAATTATCTGGTACACGCTCAATAATTTGTTTACCTTTACTAACTGCATGTTAGGTCCAACTTTAATTTACCTTGTCATATTACGTGATAGGATGGAAAGCAGAGGTTTTAATGCTGACAGTGATTATTTGGCGGTATATATGAATGATGTCCAAAACTGAGCGAATCGATTGCAAACCGTGTGGTTATGTATAAAAAACAAACACACAAACGAACAAACTTCTTAATTTTCAAATATATACAACTTAAATGCTAGATAATTATTAGTCCGTGAAATAGACTCCTAGACTTTTATGAAAAGAATTTGTTGTTAATACCGGTGATAAAATTTTCATTGCAACAATAAATAATCGATGATTTAATTTAAAATTAGCACATATGTACCTAATCTATTATTTAATACAAATATAAAAGAAAATTATTTACGTAATATCTAAATTCAGTGATAAAACGTATGAAAATAATGCAGACGATATTTAAATAATTTAAAATAAAAAAAGGATTAAATGAGATGGGATGACGTCATAATATTAGAAAAAATGTTCCTTTTACCTATTTATTATGTGATAAAATGATAAATTTAATGTTCTACTCTTAACCGGGGACAACAGATCTTGAAATAATGGCATTAAACACTCGAAAAGGGGGGAAGGGGTGGTTTTGGGTTTCGGTTTGGAGTACTACGGTCCACTTTTTGCAACACGAGGGCTAATGAGACTGGGACCTACAGCTTAAAGCCAATTCCGAACGGCTACGAACATCCATGCCACTGTGGGATTCGAACCCACGAACACCGGTTCCGAAGGTCAGCACCCTAACCATTCGAGGATCGTTAGGCCGGGGTGGGGGAAGGAGGGATTTGGAACGTTTTCGAACTCGCATTGAATTTTGCTAACCCTAACTCATCAAAAATACAATATGGATGCCTCTGTCCATTCCAGGTACAGCCGCTTCATAAATTCGAGGACAGAGGAAAAGATAGACAGACAGCTTAGGCTATTATTATATAGGAAATATCATTTGGTAATCTCTTTGAAATCAAGTGGAACTACATTAAACGATAGATGATAATAGATTGATTTAAGGATTAAGAAATTCTCCGAATTCATATTCTGTTGACAATTTATAATATACCATTATTGAAAATTAAACAACCTTTAACGACCTTTAACATTAAGAAAATTCTGGGAAATGTTTATCCGAGATTGGCTCTATGAAATTATCCAAAATCAGTCTAATCTATGTCTTAACGCTGTACAACAATAATCATGTCTCGAGGGAGAACAACCAGCTATTAATGAATGCTTATAAAACTACGAGTTAATTATCCATGTTTAAAAAGACAAAGAGATAGCTATACTTGAAATACGAGCAGTGATTTTCTCCGTTTTTTGTAGCTGCATAATTGTTTAGTACTATCATATTTCCACTTTGAATTTTGAAGCCGTCTTATCTACTTTTTTTTTTCAACGCAACTCCAAGCCTATGCAAGCCTATCTTTTTTTAATTCCTGCATCTGTCTATTTTGATTATTTTGGGCAGATCACTGCCTTCTACACACAAAGTTTAGATAGAAACTAATGTGGAATACCGACTTTTATGCACTTTAAATTCAGTTTAAGGTGGCGTAGCTTTATTGAAAATCTATAAATAGTTGCATTTCATTAGTACATACGTTTTTGGACAACCTCATTCATATATTTCATTTTGTGAACTTTAAAGGTGTGTTTTGATTATTTTGGACATATCACTGCTTTCTACACATAAAGCTGTGAAATTAATGTAGAAAACTCATTTTACGCATACAAGATTCAGTTCAAGCTGGTGCAGTTTTATTGAGAAAATATAGTTACATCTGATTAGTGCATATGTATTACGACTACTATATTAAGATATTTAACTTTAGTACTATCATATTTCCACTTTGAATTTTGAAGCCGTCTTATCTACTTTTTTTTCAACGCTACTCCAAGACTATGCAAGCCTATCTTTTTTTAATTCCTGCATCTGTTCCTGCATCTGCATTCCTGCATCCTTTCGATTATTTTGGGCATATCACTGCTTTCTTGCACATAAAGTTTAGATAGAAACTAATGTGGAATACCTATTTTTATGCACTTTAAATTCAGTTTAAGGTGGCGTAGCTTTGTTGAAAATCTATAAATAGTTGCATTTCATTAGTACATACGTTTTCGGACAACCTCATTCATATATTTCATTTTGTGAACTTTATAGTGGTGTTTTGGTTATTTTGAGCATATCACTCTTTCCTACACGTAAAGCTGCGAAAGAAATTAATGTATAATGCTACATTTTACGCATACTAGATTCAGTTTAAGGTAGTGCAGTTTTATTGAGAAAATATAAATAGTTACATCTGATTAGTGCATATGTATTACGACTACTACATTAAGATATTTAACTTTAGTACTATCATATTTCCACTTTGAATTTTTAAGCCGTCTTATCTACTTTTTTTTTCAACGCAACTCCAAGACTATCTTTTTTTAATTCCTGCATCTGTTCCTGCATCTGCATCCTTTCGATTATTTTGGGCATATCACTGCTTTCTTGCACATAAAGTATAGATAGAAACTAATGTGAAATACCGACTTATACTCACATTAAATTCAAGATGGTGTAGCTTTATTGAAAATCTATAGATAGTTGCATTTCATTAATGCATACGTTTTTGGACAACCTCATTCACATATTTCCTTTTATGAACTTTAAAGGCATGTTTTGGTTATTTTGGGCATATCACTGCTTTCTACTCGTAAAGCTGTGAAAGAAACTAATGTAGAATATTACATTTAACGCATAATGAATTCAGTTCGAGGTGGTGCAATTTTATTGAGAAAATATAAATAGTTACATTTGATTAGTGCAAATGTTTTACGACAACTAAATTAAGATATTTAACTTTAGAGGTGTCCTTAATAGATATGGTTTGGTTTTGGAGAGCTACGGTCTACATTTTGCAACACGAGGACTAATGCGACAGGGATCTACTTCTTAAAGCCGATTCCGAACTGCTACGAACATCCATGCCATAGTGGGATTCGAACCCATGAATTCCGGTTTCGAAGGCCAGCACCCTAACTATAAGGCCATCGTTCGGCATGACATTAGTAGAATCCTTTTAATATATACTGTAAATTTACCTTAAAATAGTCTTGAATATGCTTAAAAATTAGTTACTGAAAGTAAACTTCTATATTCTAAAAACTCTACTTGAAATATAAGGCATACAAGGTGATGGTTCAACTGGATTTCCTGGGCCATGCCCTCTAATAGAGTGAGTTCTAACAGTAAGCAGAAAAATGACAATGAGTGTAAAATAAAACAACTAAAAGATGAAAGAAGGTAATAAGGAAATGGATTCGGGAGTTCATAACACAAGAACTGGAGAGTAGAAAGTTTAGGGATAGAAAAACACAAATATTTCTGCCGCTAGAGACATCCGTACACTTCGAGGACAAGAGATGGAATGAGTAGTTTTGTCGTTTTGGGGTGATCCAAATGGCTACGAGAGGACCAATAGATTAACTGGGAATCGTCAAATCAAATTTCTCACATCACGATGTTAGAAATAAGTGCGAAAGTTGATGTTTGGCCATCTACTTCAAATAATTAATCTACTTTTCTATTCTGCAACTTCCAACGAGACTTTAGATGGTAGTAGAAAGTTATCTGAAAGGGATAGCTTATACGATTTTTCGATCCTTACGCATACCTCAAATCAGATGCTTAGCAAAGTAGGTGGGGAGGAGGTGCGGTGTCAAAGAGGCTCAAGCACCCTCCTCTTAGAAATAGGAATATTTTCTCTCTTTTTTTTCAGATTTTCTGAATCAACAGTTATCAGAATACAAATTAACAACAAGAAATAATTTTAAAGTTTTAAAATTTATTCTTTAAAGGAAAATAACTGATTACCATATTATTAATAGGATACATATACATGACGTTTTTCATCTATGTTAAACTAAAACAAAGGAACGAAAACTAATCACTGCCTTGACAGAGAATCAGTGAAGCTATTATCCAGATTTTTACACGTAACATACCTTAGTGAGCAATAGTTTGAAACAAAGATCTTAAAAAATAAATACTAAAATCATGTTGTCACTACTTTATCGGGGGATATTATCAGCTAAATTCTCAAAACTTTCAAAGCACATTCTGTAAGGAGACTTCCACTCTTTTGCTGAGAATAACTTGCAAATCAATGATGGTAAAATGATGCTCTGTTGTTTCAGATTCTACCAGATCATTTCTGAACACCAATGTTGCTTTCTGCAGTTCACTGGATTTGCTTTCTGAACTGGTGCCGAGTTAAAACTAATGCAATCTTTAAATGCCTTATCACACATCAACATGTACGCATTAAAAAAAGAAACGGATTCAGTTTACTTAACTCTTCAGTTCAGTCAGCAGTCCTACTGCTTAGAGTCGATTTCGAACTACTACGAACATCTATGCCACCAGCAGAATTACTGGCGTTATGAAACTCTCTGGATAACCCACGTACTAAAAAAAATCAAATGTGGTATTAAAGCATAATTCTAATTTTATACCTGACAGACGATAGTCGAATGATTAGGACATTGATTTTAGGTACCGGAGTCCACGGGTTAGAATTCCGTTGCAGGTATGGCCGCTCATAATCAGCTTTAAGCAGTAAGTCCCAGTCATATTACTGGGACTAGCCGAATAATTGGCCGAACTACTTTAAACCAAAAATGACTTGATACTTAAACTCTTAGTCTAAATTTTAGTAAAATTAAAAGAGGGTCAGATTGTATAAAGCAAATTGATTATTATGTCAAAATACTTTTACCTGATTTTAGGCAATCATCCCATAGCTTTGGGTAATTTTAATTTAATGTATCTCAATTGAAAAATAATCCGTTAAAAAAAAGTTCTTATTTATCGACGAAAGTTTTTGTTTGGCTGCTTTAACTATACAAAGAAAAATGCGATAAAAACATGCTCTGGAACTTCCGTATAAGTCTGTGAAAAACACCGATATATTACTAAGAAGTTATTTCCTCATATTATCCAGAGAGGATGAAACTATACTCTCCATACTAAGATTGTCTTGTCTTTCCACACATTAACTAGGGATAATAAAATCGTATTAGTCGTCGACTTTCAGTGAAAAACATTCATTTATTACTAAAAAGGTCTTTCCTCATATTAACCAGGGATAATGAAATTGTTTTAGTCTTCGATTTTCAGTGAGTGACATCCATATATTACTAAGTAGGTCTTTTCTCATATTAACCAGAGATAATGAAATCAAGTGTGTGAGAAACACCTATATATTACTAAGAATTTATTTCCTCATATTATCCAGGGAGGATGAAACTATACTCTCCATACTAAGATTGTCTTGTTTTTCCTCACATTTACTATTGATAATGAAATCGTATTAGTAGTCGACTTTCAGTGAAAATCATCCATTTATTACTAAAAAGGTCTTTCCTCATATTAACCAGGGATAATGAAATCGTATTAGTCGTCGATTTTCAGTGAGTGACATCCATATATTACTAAGTAGGTCTTTTCTCATATTAACCAGAGATAATGAAATCAAGTGTGTGAGAAACACCTATATATTACTAAGAATTTATTTCCTCATATTATCCAGGGAGGATGAAACTATACTCTCCATACTAAGATTGTCTTGTCTTTCCTCACATTAACTAGGGATAATGAAATCGTATTAGTCATCGACTTTCAGTGAAAAGCATCCATTTATTACTAGAAAGGTCTTTCCTCATATTAACCAGGAGAAATGAAATCGTTTTAGTCGTCGATTTTCAGTGAGACATCCACATATTACTAAGTAGGTCTTTTCTCATATTAACCAGAGATAATAAAATCGTATAAGTCTGTGAGAAACACCTGTATATTACTAAGAAGTTATTTCCTCATATTATCCAGGGATGAGGAAATACTCGCAGTCGACTTTCAATGGGAAATACCCCATATATTACTAAGAACTTATTTTGGATTAAACATGGATAATGAAATCGTATTAGTCGTCAGCTTTCAGTGAGAAACACAGTGAGCGTTACTAAGGCATCCTCTCATTATCTAGGGATAATGAAATTTTATTATCCGAAGACTGTCTGCGAAAATACCCAAATATTACTAAGATCGTCTGTCTTTATTAAATATGAATACTGAAATCGTACTAGTAGTCAGCTTTCATTGAGAAAAAATTATGTATCACTTAGGTATTTCCCTGCATTAAATCTATAATGGAAATCGTTTAGTCGTCGACTTTAAGTGGGTATGGTTTGATAGTTTGGAGTGCTATTGTCTACTTTTTTGCAACGAGGGCTAATGAGACTGGGACCTACTGCTTAAAGCCGATTCCGAACGGCTACGATTCCTCAATACCACAATGGGATTCAAACCCACGAACTCCGGTACCGAAGATCAGCACCATTCGGCCATCGTTTGGCCTACTTTCAGTGAGAAACATCCATATACCAACAAGAGCGTCTTTCCACATATGAAACGCCTAACTGTTGCTGAATGAGTACAGCATTGCTCTTCAAGTATCAGAGTTTGTGAGTTAGAATCCCTCGGGCATGGTTATTCGTAGCAGTGCGTAATTTGTTTTAAGCAGTAGGTCCCAGTATCATTAATAGCAAGAAAGTAGACTGTAGCTCTCCCAAAAGCCTTCACAAGGAAAACACCTATGTATTACCACGAAAGTCTTTTCTCATATTAACCAAAGATAATGAAATCATATCAGTCGTCGAAATTCAGTGACAAACATCCATATATTGTTACTAAAAGTTTTTATCCTTATATTAACCAGAGATGGGGTTCAAATAATTCAAGAAGTTTCAATTTAGAGTACGACATTCACTTTTTTTTTTTTTTTTTTTTTTTTTTTTTGGTGGGAGGGGGTTATTAATTATAAGAACTACGAACATCCATGCTAATAGTGGGATTGAAGACTACGAATTCCGGTTACAAAAACCAATGCCATAACTATTTAGCCAGTGTTCGGCCAAATTCAATTTTTTCTTTTAAATTCAAAAGATAACAATAAAAAATAAAAAATTACATTTCTTTCACTATGAATTTATTATTATCATTACTTAAATGTTTTACAAAACAAAAAAAAAAGACTGTGGAATCTTTTAGTTATTTACATTTTCTTTGTTTTTTTCCCGGAACAACTGCAATGTGATTGTTCTTCCCTTTGTAAACAATGGCTTCTGGTTTCAATCGTTTAGAGATAATCCAATCAAACTGATAAACATTTCTGTTTGAAATGTTTTGTACTGTCAATCTGATGCATTTTTTTAATTCGGTCGACGTTGAAATGACATTTTAGTTTCGTGTGGTTTGTTTCGGAGCATTATGATTTAGTTTTTGCTACACCAAATTCAATGAGACTGGGACCTACTTGAACGATTATGAAAAACCATTCGCAATGGGATTCGAACCTACGGAGTTCGGGCCCCTAAAAAGAACGTTTTATCAATTCCAAGAAGCATTTTCAACAATGGCTAGATGTTTTACAGAACCTGCATGATGCTTGTACGCAGAAATGTACTGCACGTTATCAGTGTTCCGGGTTCCGGGAAACTTCAAGTTTCGAAAGCAGAATCAAAGCATTCCAAAATAGCACGCTAACCCCTAAACCACCTCTTGGTCTGTGGCACATATATAAATACATTTACCTATACAGATATTCACATACACACACACATACACATATTGATAATCATATCTACATTTACATTATATTAGCAACTCTTAGTACAGTGGTGTGAAAACTTAAGCAACACGTTGGTTTTTTGCCTTAACTCCACAAGAAACCATCTGAGAGACATGAAATTCAAAAATGAGGGAGAGTATTATGCACATAAAGGGTAAAGAAAGCATCTGCGCTGAAAAAGGAATACAATGCATACGGTATGGAATCAAACAAAAACAAGCTTTATTGAACGCATAGTATCGTGACTCATTGTCTATCCAAGAGGAAGAACAACAAGTTGATGTCCCTTAATATAGAATGCGCCCTTCCCTAACTGCAATGGTTGCTTCGCACAGTCTCCGCATACTCAGAACCAGTTGGTCCAATACTTCTTGTGGTAGGAGTACCTATTCCTCCATCAGTATTTGTTTGAGTTGTTGGGTGTTCTCCGGAGGATGTAAGCGTGCTGCAATGCGTCTCCCTAAAGCCTCCCACACCTGTTAGACGGGATTTAATTCAGGGGAGTAAGCTGGCCAATTCATTCGAGTGGTATCTTCACTTTCCATCAGCTCATCAACAGCAAGAGTCCGATGATTGAATGATTGATTAACCGTTTGGTGAATAATTTCGAATTTGAAAATTTCGACTTTCTTTAATATTGGGGGTTAGACAGGTTTTGACTTAAGATTAGTAATGAAAAGGTAAATGGAAAAAAATAATTTTTACTTCTTTCGATACTAAAAATTGATTTTAGGTTCATATATATGTTAGATTAACTGTTGGGTAAATAATTTACAGCTTCTAAATACTGACTTTATATTGTGAATTATACTTGTTACTGTAACACGAATCAAAACTCGTGTTGCCGAATGACGGCCGATTAGTTAAGGTGCTTTCCTTCAGTACCGGAGTTCGTGGGTTCGAATCTCACTGTGGCATGGATGTTCGTAGCAGTTCGGAATTGGCTTTAAGCTGTTGGTCCCGGTCTCATTAGACCTCGTGTTGCAAAAAGTAGACCGTAGCACTCCAAACCAAACCAAAACTCGTGTTACGTATATTGTAAATACCGAAGAAGTTAAACCTCAGAAAAAATCGTAGAGGTTCTTGGTCAAACAACAGAAATGATTAGTTCCTGAATTGTAAGTTTCCTTGGGTGAATACCATTGAAGAAATAATGTACCAACGTACCAAAGGCAAAGTTTGTTCAAAAATTGTAGTATAATCGTGGAGGTAGAGTGTGACTGTAACATCCATTTAAGCACTTCAAATTTAATGAGAAATCTCTCGAATAAATTGGCAATTTGCCCTCGTCATACTATGACGGGTGTTTTACTAGTCTAAATATTAATGTAAGATTCGCCTATGATACATAACTTAACACAGATATACATAATTCAATACAGATTTAAACATTTCTAAAAGTTCATTTCTCGAGAAAAAAAATGTAAAGACTAGATTCCTTTCACCACTTGGACTTGTGGTACAAACAGTTCTGCAGTAAAACAACAATTGTATTCTAACTTACATAATTTGATTACGAACGTCAGTGGCTTAAATTTCGTCGGGCTATACCTAAATCCATAAAACTGGATAGATTATTGGATATCTAGATTGCAGCACAAAATGGCTTAGTATGACTTGCTGTTGAATTACATATATTCAACAGTTTGTATGATTTAATAAAAAATTCTGTTAATGCAGGTAACTCATAGTTATATGCTTATAATAACACTGAGAGTTTCAGTTCTTTCTGAAACACTGGGTCACTCAACGCAATTTAAATAAACGCCCGCTCATAAATCGTGCTTAACAAATCAATTATTCTCTCACTCAGCAGAATTACTCAGTGTATTGTTCCGAATGGCACGGATTAATGGAGTCATTTATATTAATACGCAGTACAATTATTTATTAAGTTAGTCGCATAAATTTATAGTATGTAAACATGTTACGGAAAGGAGTCGAAATAATCTCGCTAGCCAGGCCCAGATATATTTGTTTGGTTTGGAGTGCTACGGTCTACTTTTTGCAACACGAGGGCTAATGAGACCGGGATCTACAGTTTAAAGCCGATTCCGAACGGCTACGAACATCCTTGCCACTGTGGTATTCGAACCCACGAACTCCGGTATCGAAGGCCAGCACCCTAACCAATCGGCCCAGGCCCAGCTATGTGAAGGGATCTGACAACCAAGTTTGAAAAATAACCAAAATTGAAATTTTGCAGCAATTTCTTTAAAAAAAATTTTTAAGTTATCTTCATAACGATATTTTGTCATCCCCTATATATTAATAGCCTAAGTTATCTGTCCGTCTGTCCTCGAATTTATGAAGCGGTTGTACCTGGAATGAATAGAGGCATCCATATTGGATTCTTGATGAGTTAGGGTTAGCAACGTTCGAAATCCACCCTTTCTCCCCTTTTCTAGCATTTAATGCCATTATTTCAAGTCCTATTTTCTCCGGGCCGTACGATGGCCGAATGGTTAGAGTGCTGGCCTTCGGAACCAGAGTTCGTGGGTTCGAATCCCACTACGGCATGGATGTTTGTAGCCGTTCGGAATCGGCTTTAAGCAGTAGGTTCTTGTCTCATTAGCCCTCGTGTTGCAAAAAGTAGACTGTAGCACTCCCAAACCAAACCTATTTTCCCCGGTTAAGAGCAAGCGATTAAATTTATCAATTTGTCACATCATAAATAGGTAAAAATAACATTTTTTTCTAACATTATGACGTCATTCCTTTAACCATCTGATTTAATCATTTCTTATTTTAAATTAATTAAATATTGTCTGCATTATTTTCATAAGTTTTATCCCTGAACTTAGATATTACGTAAATAATATTCTTTTATATTTGGCTTGAATAATAGATTAGAAACAAATGTGATAATTTTAAATTTAATCATCGATTATTTTTTGTTGCAATGAAAATTTTATCACCGGTATTAACAACAAATTTTATCTACCTCCAGGGTGTAGTGGAAATGATAGTTTCATTCCTTTACTTCCATTAATTACTGCGGAAAAAATTTGGGAAGAACTTAACGATAATTTCGACGTAGCTAAGAAAACTTTGAATTATTTTTCTAAATGAATACAACGTGATTCTAAACTGCATTCACAGTATCGGGAGACTTTAGAGGAGTATGAAGATAAACAAATTATTGAGCGTCTACCAGATAATTCTCAGACAAAATACAAACTATTTTTTTACCTGCCTCATAGGGTGGTTTGCAATTCTGGAAAATTAAAACTTTTACTGATCTCATCATATGATGGGCCATATGTCAGTCTACAAATAAATGGCTGAAAAGCCAATAAGGTATAATCCAGAACAAAAAATGAGAAAAATAATGCATTTAGTAATACTCTAAAAAGGTAATTTTCATTTAATTATTCAATGTACACTGGGCCTTATTAAAACACAAGCTGATTGGACCCCCTGATTATTGTTGAAACGCGAAAATTCTACATATAATTTTTGAAACTTAACTTAATAAATCGACAAAATTTAAATATCTCTCTGGTGAATTCTACAATGAATATTTCCCAAAACTTTACTCAAATGTATATAAAAGTAAATGATAGTTTATCTTTTGGAAATTGTAAAAACCAAAGATGTCGAATTTATATTTTTTGGTACTAAATTTTTTCATAGTATGATGTAAAGAAGTTGTAATTCATACAAATGGATTGAACGTTATAGTAAACTTCCTTTGCTAGCCCCAGATTAAACACCAAGACTTTGGGTCAACTTTGTCTTGATCAGGCCCTCAATGCGCAATTTTGTCTTAAATTTCTAAACAAAACATGTTTTTTTTTCTGTAAATTCATATATAATAACAAAAAAATACACAAAAAATCAAAACTGAACTGTGCTTTTTTGAAATTTGAATTTAATCAATGTATGAAATTTCATTCAACATGTACGATGGTATTTTTCCTCTTATATCATATTAGATATAATATAAACAATATGTACAAAGTTATTTTTACATTAGTTTACACACATGAGATAGTTTGAAATAGTTGTTCTTATAAAAACAAAAACAAAAAAATACATCACATTTTTCCCAATTAACAGATCATAATTTTCCACATTTGGTACATTTGCACCCTTGTTTTGATGCCAAAAAATATCAGAAATATTCTATCCTATCTGTACCAACAGCAAAAGGTGGAACATATTTTTACTAGTACTTGGCATAATATTTTCGATGTCATTGACATCAACAATATTATTACGACCAATGTTCAAGAAATCATTACGTTCTGAACGACTGCTACCATCAGAAATATCATCATTTCCTTGATTTAGCATATAATTAGTATCAGCTGTGTTATCATCGCTGTCAAAATCCAATCCATCTTCACCCTCATCAAATCCAGGTTGGGTTCAGGTCGTCCATTTACTTTTGAGTCAGAGTTTTCCGCGCCATTTTCTATAAAAGTAATTTATTAGACATGTATAAATTTATGATACACAATATTGCAATACCTTTTTATTATTAAAAAAATAATATGAAGAAGAGCGATTCTATGAGCGATATTATAGGTTGCATACTTAAAGAAGGAATTGTTGAAACCAAAGATGTAAAACTACTTTTAAATGCTGACACATTAATAATTAATGTGCCAATATGGTCAGCAGAAATTGATTAACCCATTAATGCACAGGTTTTTTTAAAAGGCTGGCCAAAAAAAATTAATTTTTTTAATGTAAAAAGCACAATTTAGAAAGTTGAATTTAGAAAAAATATATTTTTTATACATTTTAATAAGTAAGTGTTATAGCTTAAGATTCCATGTAAATAATAAATATCAATAAAACGATTGTTTTTTTGGGGGGGGTTATTTTCTTTCACATTGTTAATAAAATTTAACTTCTCCACTATAATTAACACTAATAGATATCTGTAAACGCTAATAAATCTAACGATTCTTAACTAAATTGTCATTTCATAAAATAATGTCAATCAAAACATGTTCAGACATAACCATAGTTAAAAAAAAACGAAAATCTTCACTTCTTAACCCCTTCCGGTATGATTTAATAATGAAAAACTGTGCATGAAATAACCATTTAATTTTTATTTAAAAAACTTGTTTCATTTTACAATTCTTACATATTCTTAATTAAAATCCACTTTTTACATAGTGTTAAATAATATCAGAAACAGTAAAATTAAGAAAATATCAAAGCAAAACATTAATAAGGTATACAGATAATAGTCTTCAAGCTAGTGGTACTTTTCAAAACAAAGTTCAAAGGAATTCTTAATTGTTTACACCGAAAAGTAGTCTCACTTTTAATTTGATTCTTGTAACACACACGGCATTTCTTAGTAGGTTTTCTTTTATTCTGACTCATTAATTTGGCAATGACTTGTACCAAGAAATTCTAAGTAAACAATATGCAATAGTGACTTGTGATTTTCAAATATAAAGTGTTGAAATTCAGTTTACTAGAAATTTTAAACTAAATTAATTATCATAAACTATTTAATCGCATACAGTACTTGTTATTGTGCGGCATAAAAAAACTAAAACAATTAAAATTTTACCTTAATAGCTAAGCAATCATTCTTCAGAGAGGACCGAAAGGTATTCAAAAAGGTACTTATTGGATGCAGATCACTTTTATTAAAAGTTCTGTCAGGTAAATTACTGGTAAGTTAATATTTTTTGCTTATGTCAATAAAATTTAACTTCCCCTCTATAACTAACACTAATAGATATCTGTTAATACTAATAAATCTAACGATTCTTAACAAAATTGTTATTCCACAAAATAATGTCAATCAAAACATGTGTTCAGACATAACCATAGTTTAAAAAAAATTAAAATCTTCACTTCTTAATAGCTAAGCAATCATTCTTCAGAGAGGACCGAAAGGTATTGAAAAAGGTACTTATTGGAAGATCACTTGTATTAAAAGTTCTGTCAGGTAAATTACTTTTAAGTTAATATTTTTGTTTATGTCAATAAAATTTAACGTCCCCACTATAACTAACACTAATAGATATCTGTTAATACTAATATATATATATATATATATATATATATATACTATATATATATATATATATATATATATATATATATATATATATATATATATATATATATATTAACTAAATTGTTATTCCCCAAAATAATGTCAATCAAAACATGTGTTCAGACATAACCATAGTTTAAAAAAAACGAAAATCTTCACTTCTTAATAGCTAAGCAATCATTCTTCAGAGAGGACCAAAAGGTAATCAACATTTCCTCTTGGAGCTAATACATTCCCAGTGTTTCCCTCTCCCACCCCCCTTTTCAAAGACTGAACATCTGTTCGAACGTCTGATAATTTATTTACGTTTCTAAAATTATCTAAAATATTTTCCATTCAAGGTGCTGTAGATTTTTTTTTCTTCCCAAAAATATCTGGATTGATTGATTATCTTTTTTTTTTCTCCTCATAGACTTTTAGGTGTGGCCTATGTAGCTTCACGCACCGGAAGCAGATATATACGGCAACAAAAACTTTTTCTCACGTACTTCATATTTGAGCTCATCCGCTACAAATACTAATGGATTCCATCCAAGAAACGTTGAAGTCCGTGAGAAGCAGTCACAATGAGAATTTTAAAATGTCAGTTAAGTTTATTAAAGTGCCAATTTCTCATAGCATTTCTCATTCCAGTGGCGTGGATCAGCATGATAGGGCGTGCCTCAAGCTAAGAGGGCTTTTTTCCGTATGTTACGTGGTTTTATTGTGTTTTTTTAACTGATAGCTCAATAAATGCACATTTACTTACACAAAGAGAATGCTTAAAGACATGATTACTAATCATAAAAAGAAATGCCAAATGTTGTTGGCTGATACTTAGTAATGAGTTATTATTGAAGTTGAATGATTTGAATCAAAATTAACACATTGTGTGCGGGAACATTTTGCAGCGGAATTCTATCGGTAGTAGTCGTTTTGAGCATAAACTTAGTTATTCAGTTAAATCTCAATAGATCGAAATTTATTTATTTTTTAATTTTCCAATTTTTCGTATTGTATATTGAAATATATAAATAAATATATAAATAGACAAATAAACATATATATATATATATATATATATATATATAGATAGATAGATAGATAGATAGATAGATAGATAGATAGATAGATAGATAGATATACATACATATCATTTTTGCAAGGATAAATAAAAAGTTAATTTTAAATCAAAATGGATTTTTTTTAATCAACCTTCCCGTTCTGTGGTTTCGCATCGACTGATGTAAAAACTAGTTTTTATTTGTTTAAATGTTTCCAGAATCTATGTAGTAGGCAAGAACATTCGGCTTCGTTTTCCTGTATATACCGTTATTTTTGTACCCACAAACTATGTTGTTACACTATCCCGTTCTAGTAAGTGATCCGTGCTCAGTATCAATCGTCAGAAAACGTAGCACTAGTAAGTGTCCCGCATACAATGTGTTAACAGCTTTGCTTTAGTATTCAACCTCAAAGTTCTGATATTTATCCTTTTAAGGCTGTTTTGCCTAAGGAAGTATTAAGAGTTGAGGGTTATAATTGATGTTATTCTGTTTGATAATTTAAACTGTTCTTTTGTTAGGCATAACTCCGGTATAAAGGCTTTTAAAGGGATTTTTCTGTCACCTAAGATTCAATTTGCTACTGGATATCAATTGTACTATGAATAAGCTCTAGTACTAGCATTTAAACTTCCATTAAGGTTCTTCCTTTAGCAACAAATGAATTACTATATATATTAGTAATTCCATTAGTATTATGAAGGCAGTATTAAGAGGGGAGGGTTATAGTTGATATTATTCTGTTTAGGTAATTTAAACTGTTTTTTGTTAGGCATATATCCGGGATAAAGACTTTTAAAGGGATTTTTCTTTCACCTAAGATTCAATTTACTACTGGAGAGAAACTGTAATATGAATAAGCTCTAGTACTAGCATTTAAACTTTCTATAGTTGCATCAAATGGTTCCATTAAGGTTCTTCCTTCTTTAGCAACAAATGAATTACTATATATATTAGTAATTCCATTAGTATTATGAGGGCAGTATTAAGAGGAGAGGGTTATAGTTGATGTTATTCTGTTTAGGTAATTTAAACTGTTCTTTTGTTAGGCATAACTCCGGTATAAAGGCTTTTAAAGGGATTTTTCTGTCACCTAAGATTCAATTTGCTACTGTATATCAATTGTAATATGAATAAACTCCAGTACTAGCATTTAAACTTTCTATAGTTGCATCAAATGGTTCCATTAAGGTTCTTCCTTCTTTAACAACAAATGGAATTACTATATATATATATATATATATATATATATATATATATATATATATATATATATATATATATATATATATTAGTAATTCCATTAGTATTATGAGGGCAGTATTAAGAGGGGAGGGTTATAGTTGATGTTATTCTGTTTAGGTAATTTAAACTGTTCTTTTGTTAAGCATAACTCCGAATTAAAGACTTTTAAAGGGATTTTTCTGTCACCTAAGTTTCAATTTACTACTGGAGATCAATTGTAATATGTATAAGCTCCAGTAGTAGCATTTAAACTTTCTATAGTTGCATCAAATGGTTCCATTAAGGTTCTTCCTTCTTTAGCAATAAATGGAATTACTATATATATATATATATATATATATATATATATATATATATATATATATTTATATATATATATATTAGTAATTCCATTAGTATTATGAGGCCAGTATTAAAAGGGGAGGGTTATAGTTGATATAATTATGTCTAGGTAATTTAAACTGTTCTTTTGTTAGGCATAACTCCGGTATAAAGGCTTTTAAAGGGATTTTTCTGTCACCTAAGATTCAATTTGCTACTGGAGATCAATCGTAATATGAGTAAGCTCTAGTAGTAGCATTTAAACTTTCTATAGTTGCATCAAATGGTTCCATTAAGGTTCTTCCTATTTTAGAAACAAATGGAATTACTATATATATATTAGTAATTCCATTAGTATTATGAGGGCAGTATTAAGATGGGAGGGTTAAAGTTGATGTTATTCTGTTTAGATAATTTAAACTGTTCTTTTGTTAGGCATAACTCCGGGATAAAGACTTTTAAAGGGATTTTTCTTTCACCTGAGATTCAATTTACTACTGGAGATCAACTGTAATATGTATAAGCTCTAGTAGTAGCATTTAAACTTCCTATATCTGCATCAATTGGTTCCATTAAGATTCTTCCTCCTTTAGCTACAAATGGAATTACTAGACATGAACCTACACATGAGATGTCTGTTTTCATCTTTAGGTAGGTCTCCGCGTAATAATTCAGCTCATTCAGATAACAATATGAACAATTTTCTACTGTAAGTTTAGTGTAAATGTAACTGCAACGTGTCTCAGCCAGCAATCAAGACCTATCTATGTCACCTACTGCCACCCACTCTCAAAAAACTCCAACTAACGTAGATTCACCCAAGCACATTAGCATCAGTTCGCAATGAATCAAGTCCATTCATCTTGTTTTTTGGTATATCCACGATTTTCATTTCTCGGAATAGTCGAAAGCAACCTTGTCTGGTTGCATAATTAATGATCGTCAGCATAATGAATGGACGCTAGGGATTCCTCCAAAATTAGAACAATCCTCTTCTTTTGAACACATTACAACTATAAATCAATCCTCCTTTATTGATACTACACTAATGAAAAAAAAATGCACTCGTGATATTAGCTGTTTGCCATCAGAGGAAAGGGCGTGCTTTTTATCCTTGGCGTCTGTCAAACTTGTCCAAATTCTGACCATGAGGTACAACGCAGGCGCAAGCTACCCAAATGTTCCTGCCACAATTCATCAATCATACCCAAGAATGAAGTGTCAGAACATTCAGTTCCTATGGAGCTACATTAGTTTAATGCATAATAATGGGTTCCATTCCGGTAATGTTAATGAAATTTTACCGGAGGTATTTCAATGACAACAGTTCGCACAATTATTGATGTAATCACAATTATAGATTATTAGTACAGTTATCGATTTAATCAACGATTTCACAATAGCTGAAACAGTACCAAAAAAAAAGGAAGTTTGTATACAAATATAATTAATCGTACAATTAAAAAAACCTTTTTGTTTTCAAAATTGAAGTAAATCTATTTATTTTATTTTTCTAGTGTACCTACTTTGTGTACTTAGACTATGTTTATATATTAACACATTGTGTCCGGGTACATTTAGCAGCGGAATTGTACCGGGAGCGGGTGTTTTGTGCGTAAATTTAGTCATTCGGTTAAATCTCAATAGATCGAAAATTATTTAATTTTTAAAAAACTTTTTCTATTTTATATTGAAATATATAAACAAATATATAAATAGACATATATATATATATATATATATATATATATATATATATATATATATATATACATATAAATTCAAATACATATATAATGTATAAATATACATATGTATAATATCATTTTCGCAAGGATAAATAAAAAGTTAATTTTAAATTTAAATTGATTTTTTTAATCCACCTTTCCGTTATGTGGTTCCGCATCGACTGATGTAAAAACTAGTTTTTATTTGTCTAAATTTTTCCAGAATCTATGTAGTAGATAAAAACATTCGGCTTCGTTTTCCTATGCACACTTGTATGAATGTGAAATAATAAGTTACTAAGCCTGGTAAACGGTTTTATATTGAAGAGGAAAAACAAAATTAAAATAAATAAATTAATTAATTAAAGTTGTCACCTACATTATTATGCGCCTTATTAAAGTGAAAATTAAGCACCTTTTCTAATTATCTTTTCACATGTAAGCAAAAAATTTGCACATTTCTTTCACCTCCAGAAACTTGCTATTGTACAAATAAATCCATTTGAAGATGCGTAGAAAAGTTGAGTCTAAAAGATTATGGACCATAATCAATTCCTGGAAATTTTAATTATTTTAGAAAATGCTTAATAATTAGGGTATTTTCTATCATATGCACATATGTATACATGTTAAATAATAACTTACTGAGCCTGGTAAACGGTTTTATTTTGTAAAGAAAAAACAAAATTAAAATAAATAAATAAATTATAGTTGTCATCTTCATTATTATGCGTCCTATTAGAGAAAAAATTAAGCACCTTTTATAATTATCTTTTCACGTGTAAGCAATAAATTTGAACATTTCTTTCACTTCCAGAAACTTGCTATTGTACAAATGGGTATTCCAAACTTAAGACAACCAAATCCATTTGAAAAAGTGTAGAAAAGTTGAGTTTAAAAGATTATGAACCATAATCAATTCCTGGAAATTTAAATTAATTTTAGAAAATGCTTAATATTTAGGGTATTTTCTATCCTATGTATACATGTGAAATAATAAGTTACTGAGCCTGGTAAACGGTTTTATTTTATACAGGAAAAACAAAATTAAAATAAATAAGTAAATAAATTATAGTTGTCACCTACATTATTATGCGCCTTATTAGAGTGAAAATTAAGCACCTTTTCTAATTATCTTTTCACATGTAAGCAAAAAATTTGCACATTTCTTTCACCTCCAGAAACTTGCTATTGTACAAATGAGGTTCACAACTTAAGCGAACCAAATCCATTCGAAAAAGTGCAGAAACGTTTAGTCTAAAAGATTATGGACCATAATCAATTCCTGGAAATTTAAATTAATTTTAAAAAATGCTTGATAATTAGGGTATTTTCTATCCTATGCAAATCCATTTTAAAAAATGCAGAAAAACTTACTGAGTCTAAACGATTTTATGGAATAATCAATTAAAATAAATTAATTTTAAAAAATGCTTGATAATTAGGGTATTTTCTATCCTATGCAAATCCATTTGAAAAATGCAGAAAAGATGAGTCTAAAAGATTATGGACCATAATCAATTCCTGGAAATTTAAATTAATTTTTGAAAATGTTTAATAATTAGGGTATTTTCTATCCTAGGCAAATCCATTTTAAAAAATGCAGAAAAAATGAGTCAGAAAGATTATGGACCATAATCAATTCCTGGAAATTTAAATTAATTTTAGAAAATGTTTAATAATTAGGGTATTTTCTATCCTATTCACACACATGTATGTTTGTGAAATAATAAGTTACTGAGCCTGGTAAACGATTTTATTTTGCAAAGGAAAAACAATTGACTTAATTCACTCTGGTTGTGAAACCCTCATGTGCTATTCATTTCTTTTTTACCTTGACTAGCTGTAATTTCTTTACCATCCATATTACGTAACATAATAAGGAACTGCAATCCTCTCTCTCAATGCGTTTCTATTCCAAGCACATTATATAGAACGGGAATATAACGATTCATTAGAACTAAGTCCGGAATACAAATATCCGGCCGTTTGATACCGCACACCTCACATATCAACCCGTCACCCCAATAAAGAAAACGGAAAAAAATAAAAGCCAAAGCACTTCTCCGCCAGAAATGCTAACAAAGACGCCAGAAACTAGCGCAACCTATTCCTTCCGAGTCCTCCACCAAATGAGTCGGACAGAATTAATCGGAAGACAGAGCATAAAGTTTCTTTTCCCCTCTCTGTGGACCAATGGCCTGGAACACCTTGATGACTCCTGGTCAAGATTTATTTAAATGCTGGAACATGAGTGGATACCAGATAGTGCAGATGCCTTTAGCCATAGCGGTCCTTATGCCCTAGCAGTTACATGGTAGGATGGCCAGAGGCGCAATACGGATGAATGAAAGCGTTCTTTTACTGTCTTGCTCCTTTAGAATGTCTCCTAAGATGTGGAATTCTTTAGAGTGTTTTTGTTCCATTAGCTGATGTGGTGAAGAATGGGGTTCGGGTATTGTTTTTCGTGTAGGTGTCCTTTCTGGACCATTCGAAGGTCAGAGTAGCTTTTGGATTTTTTTTATTGTTATTACAATATAACAACACTTATGCGCACAATAGAATTATCGTTTTAGAACAGAGATTCCCAACGTTTTCTAAGCCCCCACCCCCTGTAAAAAATAGAATTATACCGCCTTTTCTTCCATAATAATTAATGTACCTAATATTAAAGTACCTAATATGAAACTTCCTTATTTTTAAAATGCTTCTAGCGACTTCATTTGTTACAGAATTTTACAAAATGTTTACCAAACACTCCTAATATGCCTTAATATGAATAAGGGTATCAGTTTTAAATTTTTAATTTATTCAAATTATTAAAACTAAATTTAAATTTAGAAATTCATTAATTCTTTATGAAAATTTAATGTGCAAATAAAAATATATTCCTCTCATATTAACTATGTAGATTAGCAAAAGTAATTTATCATGTGCCAGAGGCTAAAGTTTCTTAACACTCTCTGAATGTTGGAAGAGCTGATTTGGTTTGGTCACTTTTGCACACTAATGTTAATGATTTGGTTTGGTTTGGTTTGGAGTGCTAGATTTGCAACACGAGGGCTAATTATAAGTTAATGAGAGATAGAGGACCAAAAGGCTACAAACATCTGCACTGTATTGCGCGAATTTAAAAGAAGAATTTACATTCATGTTGTTCCTTTTGAAAGATCTTCAGGGTATTGTTTTACGTATCCATTTGACATTCTAATTTTAGTCCTATTGTTCTTTTTTTTTCTTGCAATTTTGAAAAGTGGAATAGTAATTATATAAAATTGTAAGAAAATTTACTGTTGTCGCAATTATTTATCCCTGATTACGCAGAGATAAAACTGGCCTCACCTTCTTTTTTGCTAGTTCCCTTGTTCTGGTCCTTTTTCAAGGGATTTTGACATTAATTGATGGGCGGATTAAAGGTCTGACAATTTGTAGCTGTTCGAACAATGACTACATGGGTTGGAGAAGTAGAGAGGGGACTAAATGTGTATTTTAGCAACATTACAGACCTTTATAGGAAAGACAACCCAAACATACAGAAACTGGACAAAACTGGAAAAGTGGAGTAGTAGCTGTGTAAAATTGCAAGAAATTTACTTCTTTCCCAATTATTTATCCCTGTTTACAGAGATAAAACTAGCCTCGTCTTCTTCTTAGTTCCCTTTTTAAAGGGATTTCGACAGTAATCAATGATCAGTTTAGAGGTTCTGACAATTTGTAGCTGATTTAAGAATAACTACATGGGTTGGAGAAGTAGGGGGGGGGGTCTAAATGTGCATTTTAGCAACATTACAGACCTTTATAGGAAAGGCAGCCCAAACATACAAAAACTGGACAAAACTGGAAAAGTGGAGTAGTAGCTATGTAAAATTGCAAGAAATTTACTTTTTTCGCAGTTATTTATCCCTGTTTACAGAGATAAAACTAGCCTCGTCTTCTTCTTAGTTCCCTTTTTAAAGGGATTTCGACAGTAATCAATGGTCAGTTTAGAGGTTCTGACAATTTGTAGCTGATCGAACAATGACTACATGAGTTGGAGAAGTAGGGAGGGACTAAATGTGCATTTTAGCAACATTACAGACCTTTATAGGAAAGACAACCCAAACATACAGAAACTGGACAAAACTGGAAAAGTGGAGTAGTAGCTGTGTAAAATTGCAAGAAATTTACTTCTTTCCCAATTATTTATCCCTGTTTACAGAGATAAAACTGGCCTCTTCTTCTTAGTTCCCTTTTTAAAGGGATTTCGACAGTAATCAATGATCAGTTTAGAGGTTCTGACAATTTGTAGCTGATTTAAGAATGACTACATGGGTTGGAGAAGTAGAGAGGGGACTAAATGTGTATTTTAGCAACATTACAGACCTTTATAGGAAAGACAACCCAAACATACAGAAACTGGACAAAACTGGAAAAGTGGAGTAGTAGCTGTGTAAAATTGCAAGAAATTTACTTTTTTCGCAGTTATTTATCCCTGCTTACAGAGATAAAACTGGCCTCATCTTCTTCTTAGTTCCCTTTTTAAAGGGATTTCGACAGTAATCAATGATCAGTTTAGAGGTTCTGACAATTTGTAGCTGATTTAAGAATGACTACATGGGTTGGAGAAGTAGGGAGGGACTAAATGTGCATTTTAGCAACATTACAGACCTTTATAGGAAAGACAACCCAAACATACAGAAACTGGACAAAACTGGAAAAGTGGAGTAGTAACTGTGTAAAATTGCAAGAAATTTACTTCTTTCACAATTATTTATCCCTGTTTACAGAGATAAAACTGGCCTCATCTTTTTCCTAGTTCTCTAGTTATGGTCCTTGTTAAAGGGATTTCGAGAGTAATCAATGGTCAGTTTAGAGGTTCTGACAATTTGTAGCTGATCGAAGAAGGACTACATGAGTTGGAAAAGTAGGGAGATGGCTAAATGAGTATTTTACCAATATTACAGACCTATATAGAAAAGACAAAACAAGCATACAGAAACTGGACACTGAAAAAAAATGGCTGGAAAAGATAAAGGGTTGTAATATGAACTGGGATGAACATGGGATTCAGTCATTAGGTTAAAAAACTGATTGAAGAGCCATTTACCAAAAATAACCAACCTTTCTTAAATCGATTTTTTTTCCTTTGAAGAGGGATTGAACATCTGGCCAGCATGTGTTTATCATAACCTAAAGCTCTACTATTCCTGGAATCATTTGCAAGACTGGACTCTGTATTTTACTAAGCCATTAAATAAGCTTCGTGTATTCTTAAATAGGAAAGGCATAATTTGAAAGTGTTAATTCTAGAGAATTCATACAAATCTCTCTTGTACTTGTAGTTTATTATCGGTCTAACGAACGATTTATGTAAATAAAATTTAAGTGACAGATTTAACTACAGGGAAGGCCTAGGGAGTCTAGCTAACCCATCTTTCTTGTAAGTGATAGAATAGGTGCGCATTGAATAAATACTTGCAGCCCTCGACTTTTTCAGATTTACATATTAGATAAATGTTTAAAATTGTTAGATTGAATCTCATAGAGCTCCTCTGAATTGGCAAACATCCTGCGAATTATTAAGTACTTTTTATATTTTTTCTTTAGTTTTAATTTTTAAGTATAGAAGCTTTATATTTTGGGGGGAATAAAAGAATGATTTGAATGGCTATTAAAAGTTATTAAAAATTACTTTAATTAATAAGATCCTTAAGAAATGGGTGCTCGAAGTTCTTAATTTTAAACAATAACCCTGAAAAAACATTAAATAAAAATTGTGATTTCTTTAAAACATTTCTCGTTAAATGTGACACATTTCGTTTAATACAAGATTTCCATTCTTGGTATTTTTTATTTCATTTGATTTCATAACTAACAGCCAATTTTCGCTGTTTTTATCTTTCCACTATCAGCTTATAAGGTGAAATAGCTATTTTTGAATAGTAATTCTTGTAATTTTCGATTAACAAAAATTTCTCAAAGTATACATTCGCGATTAACTTTTGTTTAATAATTTACAAAAAAAATTAACTTTGGGTGAAAAAATATCTTTGTAGTTTAATCTTTTTGCCGCTCTCAAAAAAATTTATCTTTGGGATAATATCGTATTTTGTAGAAGTAAGGGGTGGCAAATTTTGACATCTGTCCAAATTTAACTTCCCTCTGGGTGGCAGATATATAAGCTACGCCACTGTTTTACAATCGTACAAAAGAGCTTTTGGTAATTACAAGGATTTTTATACCAATTTCAGTTTTCTATCTCAAAACTTGGTACCTTTAAACTAATGTAGAAGATTTTTAAAAGGGTGAGAGCAAGTTTTTAAAGAGACACTTTTTATATAAGAATTGTATGTTTTATTACTATACATAATCGTGTTATTTGTTTATTGTCTTTTACTAATACCTATACTATATATTTTAACATTATAATATTATCTAAATAAAGCATTTCTTTATGAAATATAAAAATTTTGTATACCTAATATTTTCTATTAATAACTTAAATTTATCTATTAAATTTTCCACATATATTTTTATATTTATATTATGCTGAAGCTATTAAAATTGTTTCATGTTTTAAAATTAAAGGTGTGGTAAATGTAACAAAACTTTTTTATTAAAATATTAACTCACAGTTATGAAACTTTACATGTTTATAAATCGGAGTATAAGTAAATCAATCCCATTAAATTTTATCTATTTAAAAACTGATGTGATTAAAGATTATTTACTATGAATCTTTCTTATTTTTTAAAATGCTTCTAGCGACTCAATTTCTTAGAGATTCTTGAAAAATGTTTACCAAACATTCCTAATATGTCTTAATATAAATTTGGGTATCAGTTTTAAATTTTGAATTTATTAAAATTGTTAAAAGTAAGTTTAAATATAGAAATTCCTCAATTCTTTATGAAAATTCAGCGTTCTAGAATGCCACGTGTCATATTGGTGAAAAGGAGCTTGTTGATTGGATGTTAGGATTAGTCCCACCCTTAGTTGCAAGATCGGTGTACGTGTTTGAATTTCGAGTCCCGGTCTCATTAGTCTTCGTGTTGTAAAAAAAAATACACCGTAACGCTCCAAAACAAAAAATAATGTATTGTTTTTGTTTATTCAATTTATTCATTTCTTATCCGACTAAGAAAATTATGCATTGAGTCGAAGGTAAAAAAAATTATTTTTATTTGGGTGAAAGGCTTTTACATAAAGTGAGCCCTCGTAATTTAGGAGCGGGAGCCAAGCAGATGATCCTAAGGCTTGGTCTACTACCTCCAAAGGTATAGTTTGAACCATGAACTATTTTTAAGTGCCTTAGCTGCCATTAATGAACAAGATGGATCTTTGGCCAGCTCGAGCCTTGAACCCACAATTTTCTGGTTATAAGAACCAGTCTTTAACACGGCTAACAAATTCATTGCCTAGGACTGCCGTGAGAAAAACATCGATTTATAGATGTTTATTTCTGCATGGAACATCGTTAAATAGAGGGGACATTAACATATTGTATTCAAATTACCCTGGACCACAAAAACATATCTTTGTAGAGTAATTCACTGTACAAGATGTTGTTATTGCGAGGTTTTTCTGCATTACTATTAAAAACTTAACACTGATAAGAATCGGTGGCTCGAAAAAAAAAAAAAGATTTAAATGTTTCGATTAAATCACATGTTTTACCTTTGCATTTTGAAACTAATGCACTTTTTGAAAGATAAACATTTATTAAAATAAAATTTATAATAACAGTTAGAGCTTATTGAAAACTTTTATTATTTTCTATTTAATTTTTACATCGTTATTTAGAGGGAACATTAACATATTGTATGCAAATTGCCCTGGACCACAAAAAATCATCTTTGTAGAGGGATTCACTTTACAGGATGTTGTTATAGCAAGGTTTTTCTGCATTACTATTAAAAACTTAACACTGATAAGAATCGGTAGCACGAAAAAAAAATATATTTAAATGTTTCGATTAAATCACATGAGTCACCTTTGCATTGGGAAACTAAGGCTCTTTCCGTAAGATAAACATTTATTTAAAAAAAACTTATAACAACAGTTACAGCGCATTTAAAACTTTTATTATTTTCTATTTACTTTTTTCCGATTATATCTGGAATAAAAGTTGCGCACATAAAAATAAATGTAAACACTTTCGTCGAAGAAATTTTTATATAAGAGCTCACAACAAGAAATGTCTAATGAATACTTATTCTTCTAAACTGCTAAGATAGTCTAATATACAACAGAACACAGAATTTATAAAGACGAAATACAAAGACACAGATTACATGAATATCTACGAGTTTTCCCATGTGTTCTTATCTAAGAAAAATTTTTCTCTACAGTGACGGATATAGAAAAAAGGATTTTGTGAGAACTACCCACTCAGTTTTGTTTTATTTGTTATGAATTTTTAGTTTCCCCTAGAGAGGAAGTAACTTAAAAATTCTTTTGATTCTGAGTGAGGTTATAATTTAATGCTGATCTTTCAATGAAACATTTTAGAACATTATTACAAAAACATACAATGAATTAGAAATTTTCTAGGCTTGATGATACCCTTGTAGTTGAAATACCAATTCCACTTATCATAAAAATCTTGACTTATGCAACAATGGAGCTATTATATTATGAAATTTTAGTTACTATATTGTGAAATTTTAGTTTTCCCTAGGGGAGAAGGAACTTAGCAATTCTTTCGATTCTGAGTGAGGTTACAATTTAATGCTGATCTTTCAATGAAACATTTTAGAACATTATTACAAAAACATACAATGCTTTAGAAATTTTCTAGGCTTGATGATACCCTTGTAGTTGAAATACCAATTCCACTTATCATAAAAATCTTGACTTACGCAACAATGAAACTATTATTATGAAATTTTAGTTTTCCCTAGGGGAGAAGGAACTTAGCAATTCTTTCGATTCTGAGTGAGGTTACAATTTAATGCTGATCTTTCAATGAAACATTTTAGAACATTATTACAAAAACATACAATGCTTTAGAAATTTTCTAGGCTTGATGATACCCTTGTAGTTGAAATACCAATTCCACTTATCATAAAAATCTTGACTTATGCAACAATGGAGCTATTATTATGAAATTTTAGTTACTATATTATGAAATTTTAGTTACTATATTGTGAAATTTTAGTTTTCCCTAGGGGAGAAGGAACTTAACAATTCTTTCGATTCTGAGTGAGGTTACAATTTAATGCTGATCTTTCAATGAAACATTTTAGAACATTATTAAAAAACATACAATGCTTTAGAAATTTTCTAGGCTTGATGATACCCTTGTAGTTGAAATACCAATTCCACTTATCATAAAAATATTGACTTATGCAACACTGGAACTATTGTTATAAAATTTTAGTTACTATATTATGAAATTTTAGTTACTATATTGTGAAATTTTAGTTTTCCCTAGGGGAGAAGGAACTTAGCAATTTTTTCGATTCTGAGTGAGGTTATAATTTAATGCTGATCTATCATTAAAACAGATTAAAACATTATTAAAAAAACATGCAATTGTTTAAAATTTTTCTAGGCCTGATGATAGCCTTGTAGTTAAATATCAATTCCTCTTATCATAAAAAATCTTCACTTATGTAACAGTGGGACTATCTTCAAAATACTTTTAATTCCGAAAAATATTGACAATGACGTACTCAAGTTATTAATTTGGGGGTTCAAATCCCTCTTATGTACCGATAGATTAAAAAACAGTCCCTAATTTTTTAAACTTTTTAACACATTGTATGCGGGACAAGTACTACTACGTTTTCTGACGATTGATACTTGATCACGGGCACGTACTTGTACGGGTTAGTGTAGAAACATGGTTTGTTTGTGGGTACAAAAACATATAGTTATTTAAAAATTTTCTAGGCTTAATGACAGCCTTGTAGTTGAAATACCAATACCACTAATCATAAAAATCTTGAATTGTGTATCAATGGAACTATCTTCAAAATACTTTTAATCCCGGAAAATATTGACAATGACGACACAATATTGACAATGACACACGAGTTTGGGACTACAAATCCTTCCTAGGTACCTATAAACTAAAAAACAGTCTATAATTTTTTGAACTTCTTAACACATTGTATGCGGGACACGTACTAGTACGTTTTCTGACGATTTATATTTGGGCGCTGAACACGTACTAGTATGGGTTAGTATATATATGTATAAAATGTAACAAAATTCTTCCATAATCTGCATTCTTTTTGCTTTCTTGTTTGCAAGTTTATCAATAACATTTGATAATTCTTAATTCTCGCACTGCCTCTTTTCCATTGCCAATAATATTATCTAACGAGATAAAGACAATACACTTTGCTATCAAAATTATACATAATGACTTACATTTTGTCTTTTATTACAAATCCGGTTGGATTTTGTTATTTGATATTTCTGAAATATTTTAAGCAAGAACTTTTAACACATTGTATGCGTTACACGTACTAGTACGTTTTCTGACGATTGATACTTGAGCGCAGGACACATACTAGTACTTTTTCGGACGAATGATACTTGAGTGCGGGACACATACTAGTGCGTTTTCTGGCGATTGATACTTGAGCGAGGGACACGTACTAGTACGGGTTAGTGTAACAACACAATTTGTTTGTGGGTACAAAAATAATAGTATAGACAGGAAAATGACTCGAATGATCTTGTTTACTACATAGATTCTGGAAAAATTTAGACAAATAAAAAACTAGTTTTTACATCATTAGTTTTACGATTGCTCTTTTCATTTTTTATACTGTAAAAATGTTTATGTCTAATATAATTCGAAAAAATTAAAACTATATAACACTATTTTAGATTTTCATATTTACGATACTATTAAAATTTTATCCATAAAAAAATATTTTATTTACAAAAAACTATGGTTGTTATTTATAACTATATTTGATATATATTTCATATAAAATACGAAAAGTTGGTTTTAAATAATTTTCTCTATTGTGATTTAACTGAATAACTAAATAAATAAATTTTGATTAACACAATGTGTTAACAAAATTTTAGATTTACGAACTTGTATTTTGACGCTTGTATTATATTTTGACTATAATAATTTTTGTCAAATTATAATATAATTTGCACTTGTATCATATAAAAATTTCACAAAATGGCTGATGAACTACATAAAAAATTTAATAGTCTGGGGTACTTTCGTCTAAAACCCCACCCACAAAAAAACTCCGTGTACACCACTATTGACATAAGTCAAAATTTTCAGAATTTTCAGTCAAAAATATTGACAATGACGTATACAAGGGAGGAGTTTGAGAGTTTAAAACCCCTCCTATAAACCGATAGACTGATAAAAAGTCATAATTTTTTTAAATTTTAGCATAAAGAATCGTCTAGATTTCGAACTTGTATTTTGACACTTGTATTATATTTTGACCGTAATATATTTGTCAAATTATAATATAATTTGAAATTGTATTATACAATAATTTCACAAAATGGCTGGTGAACTACATAAAAAAATTTAATAGTCTGAGGTACTTAAAGAGGTCTAAACCCCACCCACAAAAAAACTCTGCTTGCACAACTATTGACATAAGTCGAAATTTTCAGAATTTAAAGTCAAAACCAAATAAGGGTATTACTTTAAATTAGAGATATATAACATAGATATTTCATAACATTTCTGTGATAGTATTGTTACAAATATCAAAATATGTTTTTAAATATTAAATATCCCATGCAGTTTTCAACTGTATTTATCACAACATTGAAAGAGATATATGAATTTACATAATCAAATTGTGATACAAAATGCCAGCATACACAATATAATTTCCATTTCAATATAAAATACGAAAGGTTGGTTAAAAAAAATGAAATAATTTTCGATCTCTTGAGATTTAACTGAATAACTAAATTTATGTCCAAAACTCCCGCTCCTGGTACAATTCCGCTGCGAAATGTACCCGCACACAATGTGTTAACACAAAGTATTGTCTAGATTTACGAACTTGCATTATATTTTGCTTATAACATTTTTGTCAAATTATAATATAATTTGCACTTGTATTATACAATAATTTCACACAATGGCTGGTGAACTACATAAAGAAAAATTAAATAGTCTGCAGTACTTTCGTTTAAAACCCCACCCACAAAAAAAATTTGTGTACTCCATTATTGACATAAGTCAAAAGTTTCAGAATTTACAGTCAAAAATATTGACAATGACCTACAGAAGGGAGGAGTTTAGGAGTTTAAAACCCTTCCTATAAACCAATAGGCTGAAAAAAAGTCCCTAACTTTTTAAAATTTTTAGCATAAAAAATCGTCTAGGTTTACGAACTTGTATTTTGATACTTGTATTACACTTTGATTGTAATATTTCTGTCAAATTATAATATAATTTGCACTTGTATTATACAATAATTTCACAAAATGGCTGGTGAACTATATAAAAAAAATTAAACAGTCTGCATTACTTTCGTCTAAAACTCCACCCACAAAAAATCTCTGTGTACGCCACTACTGACATAAGTCAAAATTTTCAGAATTTTCAGTCAAAAATATTGACAATGACGTATACAAGGGAGTAGTTTGGGAGTTTAAAACCTCGCCTATAAACCGATAGACTGAAAAAAAGTCCTAATTTTTTTTTTTTTTAATTTTAGCATAAAGAATCGTCTAGATTTACGAACTTGTATTTTCACACTTGTATTATATTTTGACCATGATATATTTGTCAATTTATAATATAATTTGAAATTGTATTATACAATAATTTCACAAAATGGCTGGTGAACTACATAAAAAAATTTAATAGTCTGAGCTACTTTCGTCTAAAACCCCACCCACAAAAAAAACTCTGTACACCATTATTGACATAAGTCGTAAATTTCAGAATTTAAAGTCAAAACCAAATAAGGGTACTACTTTAAATCAGAGATATATAACGTAAATATTTCATAATATTTTCTGTGATAGTATTGTTACAAATATCAAAATATGTTTTTAAATATTAAATATCCCATGCAGTTTTCAACTGTAGTCTTATCAACATAATCGAAAGAGATAATATGAAAGCTTTACATAGCAAAAGGGCAAAATTGTGAATATTAAAGCATATTTACACAATATAATTTAAAATTCAATATAAAATACGAAAAGTTGGTTAAAAAATTAAATAATTTTCGATCTATTGAGATTTAACTGAATAACTAAATTTACCCCCAAAACGCCCGCTCCCGGTACAATTCCGCTGAGAAATGTACCCGCACACAATGTGTTAACATAAAGTATCGTCTAGATTTACGAACTTGTATTTTGACGCTTGTATTATATTTTGACTATAATAATTTTTGTCAAATTGTAATATAATTTGCACTTGTATCATATAAAAATTTCACAAAATGGCTGATGGACTACATAAAAAATTTAATAGTCTGGGGTACTTTCGTCTAAAACCCCACCCACAAAAAAACTCCGTGTACACCATATTGACAAGTAAATTTTCAGAATTTCAGTCAAAATATTGACAATGACATACACAAAAGGATAATTTAAAACCCCTCCTTTAAACCGATAGACTGATAAAAAGTCTTAATTTTTTTAAATTTTAGCATAAAAAATCGTCTAGATTTACGAACTTGTATTTTGACACTTGTATTATATTTTGACCATAATATATTTGTCAAATTATAATATAATTTGCACTTGTATCATATAAAAATTTCACAAAATGGCTGATGGACTACATAAAAAATTTAATAGTCTGCAGCCGTAGCCAGAAATTATTTTTAACCAAAAAAGACATTTTATTTGTGAATGATACTTCAATTGATGAAAAAAGCATGTATTTCTGAATACAGTGCTGTATTTGATTATAAGAGAGTAACTGCCCATGTTTATATAAACGAGGCCCATAGCACAAAAAAAATGTAACATTTTTATCATAAAAAAGTCTTTCGAACTTTAAACCTGTATCCTTCCCCTTTGCATTTGGTCTGATATTTCGTCAACAAAACATAAAAAAAAAAAAAAAAAAAAAAAAAAAAAAAAAATCTGTGTAAACAGTTGATATAGTCAAATTTTCAGAATTTAAACAAACCAAATAAGGGTAGTACTTTAAATCAGATATATATCACATAAATATTTAACCTATTGACATAAGTCAAAATTTTCAGAATTTTCAATCAAAAATATTGACAATGATGTACACAAGAGAGGAGTTTGAGAGTTTAAAACCCCTCCTATAAACCGATAGACTGATAAAAAGTCATAATTTTTTTAAATTTTAGCATAAAGAATCGTCTAGATTTCGAACTTGTATTTTGACACTTGTATTATATTTTGACCATAATATATTTGTCAAATTATAATATAATTTGTAATTGTATTATACAATAATTTCACAAAATGGCTGGTGAACTACATAAAAAAAATTTAATAGTCTGAGGTACTTTCGTCTAAACCCCACCCACAAAAAAACTCTGCTTGCACAATTATTGACATAAGTCGAAATTTTCAGAAATTAAAGTCAAAACCAAATAAGGGTATTACTTTAAATTAGAGATATATAACATAAATATTTCATAAAATTTCTATGATAGTATTGTTACAAATATCAAAATATGTTTTTAAATATTAAATATCCCATGCAGTTTTCAACTGTAGTCTTATCATCAACATAATCGAAAGAGATAATATGAAAGCTTTACATAGCAAAAGGGCAAACATTGTGAATAATCGGAAAAGCATCCAGCATACACAAAGAATCTCAATGTGTGAGAAACGGGCCCTCGGCTGGTGGCATGTTGACGCCTGGGCGTGTAAGACTGGGGACGAGGATACGTATCAATCTTTCGGTGCTTGACATGTCCCACTCCTTTTAGTGGTCGTTAATCATTAAGTCTTCTATCTCTCTAATAAGTTGCGGCTTCGAGAATTCCAATCTAGGAGCAGGGGAAGTGTGATGAAGAATTTGAGTCAGGTGCCCCGACATTTTCTGAGACACCCTTCTTCACTTGTTGGTTGCCGACTTGGCCCCTTCCATGACAAATTTGGTGACATCAACGTTGGTGACATGCAAGGACAATTAGGTCCCGACTTCAAGTTCCACCTATTATGGGTGAACATTTGACGCATAATGAGCTCTTTAGCAGATGGGGTAAAAAAAATGCATGAAAAAAGAATGGCACGTAGGTTAAAGAGATGTCACCAATGGGTTTCAATTCGGAAAATGGAAAGGATTCCTATATCTAACTTTTCTTGTAGTTTATTCTTTACATTTTGTCATTCTGAGCAAGTTGTAGGCAATATTCCGAATGAAACTTTATCCCATTCAACAACTTGCCTTGAAAACTTCGACTTCATATCCACAATGAAATATTTTTTTGTGAACAATTTTATAGGATTCTTATTGACAGACTTTTTTTTTACTTTCGAAACATCTATGTCTTTTAATGAGAAATCAGAGGAACTTTGCAGCTATAGACGATATCTGAATTCATGTCTCCAAAAAAAAAAAATTAAAGCGTTTAAAAAAATGCTGCGTAATATAAAGTCTAAATTGCGTATAAAAACCCAATTAAACTACTTTTTGCAGGTTGGTTGGTTGGTTTTGAAGCGCTACGGTCTACTTTTTGCAACACGAGGGCTAATGAGACAGGGACCTACTGTTTAAAGCCGATTCCGAACAGCTACGAACATCCATGCCATAGTGGGATTCGAACCCACGAACTCCGGTTCCGAAGGCTAGCACCCTAACCATTCGGCCATTGTTCGGCGACTTTTTGCAGGAGATTATTAGAATTCAGTCTATGTCCCAAAAAACATAATGAAATATACTTATATTTAAAACTTAACACCCCAGATAATATTTTGTCTTTCCAGTCCCAGATGCCGAACTATACCCGAATGATTAGGGCGCTGATCTTCGGAACCAGAGTTCGTGGGTTCGAATCCTACTGTGGTATGGATGTTAGTAGCCATTCCGAATCGGCTTTAAGCAGTAGGTCCCGGTCTCAATAGCCTTCGTATTGCAAAAAAGTAGACCGTAGCGCTCTAAAACTCCAAACTAAAACCAGTCCCAGGTCATTTTACAGATCTCTATTTTAAAAAAAAAGCATAAAAAAGACGCTTAACTACCACACACAAAAAACTAGAAAACAAATTATTTTTAAAGTACAATAACAATGTATATTCAGCCATAAAACTGCAAAAAATTTAACCTAATATTAAGTACTATAAGTATTATTGAAAACAATTAAATACCCGTTACTATAAATTTTACCGTTCATTAGATTCTTGTTTTTTAATATAGATGTAATAATAAAAATATGTAAAACCTACAAAACACAAAAATTACATTAATTGTTTTACGCCCGGTTTATTTCCTTGTCTGAGATTTTCTACTCTTTTGGAAATTTTGGTAGAGCCTGTTTGTGTTTGTTATATGCCTCCTAGGGTGATTTTAATGATGTTCGATTATCAGTAAAATGCAATAACCTCTCAGTATTTATTTTAAGACATTTTCTGAATACTGACATCTATTGTTTGAGTTTTCTATTTAAGTTTCATTAAGAAAAACCAAATTATTAATCATAGTGAAAGGATCTTAGTATAGAATCCGAAGTTCAACCAAAAAGCTTTACTTTTTGGCTACAATTCTATATTAAACAAAAGCATTTCAGATACAAATAAAAAAAATTTCCCCTTTGCTTTCTAACTGTAAACCATTGAATAAACTTCATCCTATAAGTTTTTAATTTAATTCGGTTCATATTCAAAGACTAAAGGTAACAATTGTATTTTTCCCTTCCTTTCTAACTGTAAACCATTGCATAAACTTCATCCTATAGGTTTTTAATTTAATTGTTTCATATTCAAAGACTAAAGGTAACAATTGTATTTTTCCCTTGCTTTCTAACTGTAAACCATTGCATAAACTTCATCCTATAGGTTTTTAATTTGTTTCATATTCAAAGACTAAAGGTAACAATTGTATTTTTCCCTTGCTTTCTAACTGTAAACCATTGCATAAACTTCATCCTATAGGTTTTTAATTTAATTGTTTCATATTCAAAGACTAAAGGTAACAATTGTATTTTCCCCTTGCTTTCTAACTGTAAACCATTGCATAAACTTCATCCTATAGGTTTTTAATTTAATTGTTTCATATTCAAACACTGAAGGTTACGATTATATCAAATCTACAGAAAGTAAGAATTCAGAACTTCCTGGGACAAGCCCTCTAGTTCTGATTTATCTAGAAATTAGAGTAAAACAACCATTAAAATGATTTTGGTTATGATACTATATTCCCCATTTGGTATTTCTATTAGAATAGGGTATTTTTGATATTTTTGGGTATCTTTATTGGCGCATCCATCCGAACGAAAATAGGTTTGGTTTGGAGTGCTACGGTCTACTTTTTGCAACACGAGGTCTAATGAGACCGGGACCTACAGCTTAACGCCGATTCTGAACGGCTACGAACATCCATGCCACTGCGGGATTCGAACCCATGAACTCCGGTACCGAAGGCCAGCATCCTAACCCATCGGTCATCGTTCGACTCCGAACGGCAATGATAGAATACAAGTTTAACTGATTTGAATTTTAGATAAAACAACCGTTGTTCACCGTACCTAATGAATTTAATTTCACATTGTTAAATACCAATAAGAATTAGTTGCATTTACTGCGTAACGAAAAATTTGCTCAAAGAAAACCAAATACCAAAGTGATATAAATTAAAATATAGACACAGATTAGATAAAAAGTTAACCAAGTTTAGTGTTTTATCGCCAAGTTAGAGGGGGCACTCTGTTTTGATATCACCCCCCCCCCGTAGAATACCTTTTTATTTATTTATTTATTTTTTTTTCATGAAAACAGACAGGTTAAGTGGTGCTTATATTATTTTAGGATTTCTGCTGATGTCCTAACGAAGCACAGCAAATCTTCACCACTTATGTTTACATATGCTTGTAGTGCTGTGAATAAGGCTGAAAAATTGTTATAAGGTCAATTCTCTATATTTAAGCAAATAATTTTAAACTTTCAGTTTATTGACGAGTCTTACGAAAAGTCTACTTTAATACATTGTATACGGGACACGTGCTAGTACGTTTTCTGACGATTGATACTTGAGCGCGGGTCACGTACTAGTACGAGTTAGTGTAACAACATGGTTTGTTTGTGAGTATAAAAATAACGGTATGTACAAGAAAACGAAGCCGAATGTTCTTGTCTACTATATAGATTCTAGAATGTAAAAATGTTTATAAAAAACATAATTCGAAAAATTAAAACTATATAGTACTATTTCTATTTGATTTTTCATTTTTACGATACTGTTATAAATTTATCCACTAAACAAATATATTTTGTTTAAAAAAATCTTATGGTTGTTATTTATATATTTCTATTTATATATTTGTTTATATATTTGAATATAAAATAAGAAAACTTGGTTAAAAAAATTAAATACTTTTTGGTCTATTCAGATTTAACTAAATAACTAAATTATACGCAAAACGCCAGCTCCCTGTACAATTCCGCTGCAAAATGTACCCGCACACAATGTGTTAATATCACGTGTAGATAAGTAAATGCTTAAAGAAAGAGACCCATCTTTTTCTGACAATTCATCATTAAATGATACTGATTTCATTTTACTGGCTTCAACTACCTGTATTCGTTTTTAAAAATTGAATTTTATGATTCTATGCCCCGAAGGAGTATGTTTTCTGAAGAGTTCAACAGTCAGGTTAGTGGGTATTATTATTATTTTAGAATTTCTGCACTAAATGTCTAATAAAGTAAAGCTAATCTTGTATTTTTTCATTAGTTTACATATGGTTGTACTGTCTTGAATTGAACAGAAAGATTGATTGACACAAGGTTTATTCACTATATTTCACTATATTTTGAACTTCCGGATTTTCGAGAGGTCTCACAAAAATTCCCATTTGTTATCACAAGTGAATAGGTGAACACTGATTGAAACAGACGTGGGAAAATTCTTATCTTTTTTTTGACAATTCATCAATGAATATGACTGATTTCACTTTACTAGTTTAAATTTTCCCGTATGGCGTTTGCTGGATCGGGTGATATAATTACTAGTTTAAATTTACTAGATTTAATAAAAGAAATAATTTTAAGTTTCTATCTCACGATATTTTTCGTGAGAGCAGTGAGGACAATTGTGGTGAAATTCTTTAGGAGTTCCCGCACCTTTGTCGTAAAGAAGTATAGTAAAACTTACATTCTTTTCGTTTGTCTACTATTTCTGTACTGTTATGAAATACACAGAAAGATTGATAAGAGGTTTATACACTATATTTAAGCCAACGATTTTGAGCTTCCGGTATTTGACGAGTCTCACAAAAGGTCTAGTGCCACGTGTATACAGGTAAACACTGATTGACAGTGAGTGAGGAAATGCCCCACCCTTTTGGGCAGTTCATCAATGAATGATATACACTTGACATTGTTATTGACAGCATGGTAAGAGCAAGCACATTAAAAGAGTCGGACACAAAGGGTAGGAGAATCATCAATTTTGAGAGACTTGTATTCACTGAGACAGGTGATAAACAGAATCCCAATACCATTTGTATGAACGAAAGTACACCAATACTTCGTATTTCTTACATTTAATCTTCCCCTTTCCCATCCACTGTATACAAATCCTTTATCTACAGCTGTAATCATCAACAATGTATGGACCACCAGAAAACGGATGTTCTGATTGTTTATCCCTATACAAATATTTTAAGCTTAAGAGTCTTTAGTATAGATTTCTGCAAAAGGAAATTTAAATCTGCAAACTGTAAGAGTTGAGGCACCACATGTGTAAACATTATAACTTTAAAAAAAAAAAAAAAAAACAAAAAAAAAAAAAAAAAAAAAAAAAAAAAAAAAAAACCTCGGCAAATTTGATTTTGTAAACTGCATTCTTTATTTTCTATATATACAAATCCTTTATCTACAGCTGTAATCATCAACAATGTAAGGACCACCAGAAAACGGATGTTCTGATTGTTTATCCCTATACAAATATTTTAAGCTTAAGAGTCTTTAGTATAGATTTCTGCAAAAGGAAATTTAAATCTGCAAACTGTAAGAGTTGAGGCACCACATGTGTAAAAACATTATAACTAAAAAAAAAAAAAAAAAAAAAAAAAAAAAAAACCTCGGCAAATTTGATTTTGTAAACTGCATTCTTTATTTTCTATATAAAAAAATCTATGTTCTACGTGAACCACTGCTGATAACAATTAACCGTTCGACAAGTTCTACGTATTTTGTGATAGTTAATTGCAAATTAGCTCATAACTAATGAAGACTCTTTGGTATAAATTTCTGCAAAAGAAAATTTAAATCTGCAAACTGTGAGAGTTAAGGCACCCCAGGTGTAAACATTATAATTTTAAAAAAAGTCTCAGCAAATTTGATTTTGTAAACTATTCTTTATTTTCTATATAAAAAAATCTATGTTTCACGTGAACCACTGCTGACAACAATTAACCGTTCGTCAATTTCTACGTATTTTGTGATAGTTAATTGCAAATTAGCTCATAACTAATGAAGACTCTTTGGTAGAAATTTCTGCAAAAGGAAATTTAAATCTGCAAACTGTGAGCGTCGTGGCACCACAGATGTAAACATTTAATTTTAAAAAAACCTGAGCAAAATTTGATTTTGTAAACTGCATTCTTTATTTTCTTTAAAAAAAATCTGTATTCTACTTGAACCACTGGTGATAACAATTAACTACTCATCAAGTTCTACGTATTTTGTGATAGTTAATTGTAAATTAACTCATAACTAATGAAGACTCTTTGGTATAAATTTCTGGAAAAGGAAATTTAAATCTGCAAACTGTGCGATTTGAGGCACCACAGGTGTAAATATTATAATTTAAAAAAAAAAAAACCTCAGCAAATTTGATTTTCTACATAACATTCTTTATTTTATTTTATTTTATTTTAAATCTGTATTCTACGTGAACCACTGCTGATAACAATTAACCACTCTTCAAGTTCTACGTATTCTGTGATAGTTAATTGCAAATTAACATCACCTCACTTTCAAGAACACAAAATTCCCCATTTATATCATGCTAAATTAATCATCAATTAACTCATTTATAATTTACAGTTGGCTGGAGGTCTAGACCAGAACAACTTTCGGAATATGTTTTGTATAGTAGTTTAATATCTATTAATCTTTTGATACTAAAGGTATTTGAATAAGACACTGATTTTAGAAAAAAATCTCAAAACAATAGAACTAATTTTATTGACATCAGTCTTAGTTATTATTATTATTATTATTATTATCATAATTATTATTTTAATACTGAGCTAATGAATTTGAACGAGTCATAACAAACACTTAAATATGGGTGCACGCATTATTTCTATTTAAATTACATTTTAAATTTCAAATTGAAGATACTAAGAAAATAATGAATTGACGAGTATTGATAGACAATTTTTAAGACTTATAAGAGGAGTTCACAACCAGAGGGACACAAGTTCATTTTGAAAAACACTGAAATTGAGTCCTAAAGTGTCACAATTATAATTTCTGGAAATTTCAGCTAATTTTAAAAAAGGGTAATAAAAAAGGCAAGCATTATATAAAATTTTGAGGTTTTTCTTTAAAGATAAACATTTAATGTGCCAAATTTATTTAGTGAAAACTCTTTTTATTACAGATATATATATTTTTAAAGTACTTACACATTTTTACTAGCATAATTAGCAATGATGGCAATTTATTTCATTTTCCCCTGAATTTTACCAGTTTACAGAATAAATTTTGAAAAATACCTGAGTTTTTTAGGTTCTATATTTTTTCAAGCCTATAACATTTCTACCAAAGCTAAAAAAACTTTAAAAATGTCTATAAACTGATATTTTTTTATACATATTAATGCTGATTTTTCGATAAATAAAAAATGTTTTTTTAAACATTTTTAATGAACTTATTTAAGAATTTGAAGTAGTACTAATGTTTAGTATGAAGCTGATTTTACTGAGACACTATTTCATCTTACTAGACTTCTACGTTAGTAATTCTGAGGTATTCTGAGGTACGCTAGTAATTCTCAGTTTGTAAATGTTTATCAGTGATAATTACTTTTGTTGGGATTTCACTTAAAACGCCTTGGAAAACTATTACAACGTGACTAATAGAAAACTGACGACATCCAAAATTCAACATTCTGCTGAAGTAACGACAAACAAGTGATGACACGTGTGATTGTTATTTGAAAGTAAGATAGGATAAATCTAGCCACTTTATCTCCGTTTGATTTACTTGCGAAAAGCGTAATTTGACAACTCCTGGTTAAAGCAATATTTTGTGATAGCAATCAAATCATTGGTTTGGTTTACTTTGGATTGCTATGGTCTACTTTGCTATACGAGGGCTAATGAGACCATGCAAATCATTGAAAAACCAGTACGTTTAAAAAAAATTTTACTTTTAAAAGAAATACTTGTTAATTTCACAATTGATTAGAATTTTTTGTACATATCAGCTATTCCTTTTCTATATTAAATTAAAATGTTTATTAATTTTTTATGAATGTTTTTGTTGTGGGGAAGGAATTATAATTGCTTGGATATCTAGCAATTTCGTAGACTTTCTATTTGAAAAAAATTATTAAAATTTTGGCTTTGCTACTTTAAGTTATGTTCGTAGAACCAGTACATAACTTACAAAAGTTTAGCTATTGAAACTCATCATCGTTTACTTATTTAAATCTTCATTACCGGCTATTCCTAGTACGCAGGAAAGTTGAAAATCTAGACAAGGTCTGTAGCTGAAATAGTTTTTGTTAAATTCTAGAATCATCTCGCGAGCAAAGCTAAATTAAAATGTACAACACTATTAAGAATATGAAGCAATTACAATTCATTTTGTGTTTCATTTAAACTGTTTGCTAGAGTACAGTTTCAAATTCTTTAGTCCGCACACAAACCTAATATTCTTAAGTTACGTGCCTTAAAACAACAAACCATACTCCCTAGTCTTTCGGCAAAGGAACAGAAGCGCTGTTATTTCGTGAAATGAACATTAACTTTTATGAACCTGAAATGCACAGAAATGAAAACGATTCAGAATGGGCACGTTTATGTTGAACGGTAATATATGCTATTGATGAAGTGTGATTCCATGTGCAAGTTCATTATTTGTATTCCACATACAGCTATGTAATTTTATGATTAAATAAAGGAAATATTAGCAACCAAAACCTTTCCAAATCTAAACTGACCTTCATTGAACCTTAAATGCAAATTTCGTTTAAGTATTGGATGGTATTAACACAAGGTTTTTTTTTTTTTTTTTTTTTTTTTTTTTTTTTTTCAAAATGCATAATGGCTTGCAAATATTCGGAGACACTATTCGGCTTGACTAAAAAACTGGGTTCCCCCGCCAACTTGGCGATAATGGTTTAAGTATGCTCGCCTAACATTTTCTCCTGATCTCACCGTGTCTAAACAATCTGTATCGATATTATAATTTATATGATATTTGCATCCAACTCTCCTTGTGTAAATCTTTTCTTATATATTAAAAAAATTAGATATAACAAACCATTAATGGTTCACTATGCCTGATTTTTAATAATTTGAAGCTATTGAGTTTGTAAATTGTTAAGGGATTAATTGCCCATAATTATAAATGTTCGGTTTTCAACTCGTTTTCCTTAATTAAGTAAGAGTATATAATTCTATTACGATGGCGCACTGTGTATTTATTAAAGCCGCCAGAAAAAAACAAGTAATACAATGTTTGGCTGGATTACCTTTGTGTTTTAGTAAATATCGCCAATATTTTCGCCAAATTAGCCAAGGGGATCCCAATTCTTAAGTAGTCCCCAATATTTACATGCCTTCAGGTATTCTAAAATGCATAAGGTTTTTGATATATTTAGAGTAAATCGTGAGAACAAATTAAAAACAGATATCTACTAAAACTGCTGTTTTCTATAAGACAAATCTTTGTTTCGCTGCATATCTGTTCTTATCAGTCATTCATTTTGACAATAACCTTTTTGATAGATCTGTTGTCTCGACCACTGACAGCTACTGGTATCTACCAATACTAATGTAGACACTATGGTTTAACCAATCCTTTACCCTCATCTTTGTGTTTTATCTCCTATCAAAATCAGAGGTCATTAATTCTAGAACACCTGCTCTGTACTTCGGTACAATTCTGTACTTTAAAACCATCCTCTAGAAGAAGTGGCCACAAAAACTTAGAGGTTAAAATAAATTTAATTACAATAGTAATTCTGTTTGACAACGTGACAATGTACTCACTTCTCTTTTGATCAATTTTCCGTTTTCATGATGATTGTGGAGAAAATTCAAGGGACTGTTACAAAAAAAATAGGGGTACGTGACAACAGTGTAAAAGGCAGAAGACTGCATAGTGAAGAAAATTTTTCTAATAAGGGACTAATGTAGACAAATTCAAATGAATGCAATAACATAAAATGAAAAAAAAATTCAAACGTAAAACCATTATATAAAGAAATATTTAAAAGCAAATTTAGTTCACTTCTTATTCAATTAGTTTCATTCAAGTTTTCAAAAGTCATTCAAATTTAGCAAAGTCATATTGAAGAAAAAGTTTCTAATAAGGGACTAATGTAGACAAAAATTTCAGATGAATGCAGTAACATAAAATAAAAAATAAGATCATAAAACCATTAAAGAACTTTTCATTTCAAACCTAAAACCATTATTTAAAGAACAATTTAAAAGCAAATTTTAGTTCACTTCTCTTTTGATCAATTTTCCGCTTATCATGATGATTGTTGGAAAAAATTCGACTGACTCTTACAAAAAAAGGGAGGGAGGCATTAAACATGACAACAATGTAAAAGGCAAAAGACTGCATAAAGAAAAAAGATTTCTAATAAGGAACTAATGTAGACAAATTCATATGAATGCAATAACATAAAATAAAAAAAAATTCAAACATAAAACCATTATTTAAAGAATTATTTGGAAGCAAATTTAGTTCACTCCTCTTTTGATCAATTTTCCGCTTATCATGATGATTGTTGGAGAAAATTCAAGTGACTGTTACAAAAAAAAAAAAAAAAAAAAAAAATGGGGGAGGGGATTAAACTTGACAACAATGTAAAAGGCAGAAGACTTCATATTGAAGAAAAAGTTTCTAATAAGGGACTAATGTAGACAAAAATTTCAGATGAATGCAGTAACATAAAATAAAAAATAAGATCATAAAACCATTAAAGAACTTTTCATTTCAAACATAAAACCATTATTTAAAGAACTATTTAAAAGCAAATTTAGTTCACTTCTCTTTTGATCAATTTTCCCCTTATTATGATGATTGTTGGAGAAAATTAAGTGACTGCTACAAAAAAAGGGGATTAAAAGTGACAACAATGTAAAAGGCAGAAGACTGCATAGTGAAGAAAAATTTTCTAATAAGGAACTAATGTAGACAAATTCAGATGAATGCAATAACATAAAATAAAAAAAAATTCAAACATAAAACCATTATTTAAAGAAATACTTGGAAGCAAATTTAGTTCATTTCTGTTTTGATCAATTTTCCGTTTTTCATGATTGTTGGAGAAAATTTAAGTTACTGTACTTACACACACACACAAAAAAAAAAATGTTTCTTAACAAACTTTTTTAAAACTAGCTTTAAGATGAAATTACAATTAAAAATAAATTTAATTACAATAGCAATCTTGTTTGACAAACGTGACAATGTAAAAGGCAGAAGACTGCATATGAAAGAAAAAGTTTCTAATAAGGGACTAATGTAGACAAAAAATTCAGATGAATACAACATAAAAAGAAAAAAATTTCAAGCATAAAACCATTATTTGAAGAATTATTTGAAATAAAATTTAGTTCACTTCTCTTTTGATCAATTTTCCGCTTATCATGATGATTGTTGGAGAAAATTCAAGTGACTGTTACAAAAAAAGGGGGGATTAAACGTGACAACAATGTAAAAGGCAGAAGACTGCATAGTGAAGAAAAATTTTCTAATAAGGGACTAATGTAGACAAATTCAGATGAATGCAATAACATAAAATAAAATAAATTCAAACATAAAACCATTATTTGAAAAAATATTTAACAGCAAATTTAGTTCACTTCTCTTTTGATCAATTTTCCGCTTATCATGATATGGCTGCTGGAGAAAATTCAAGTGACTGTTACAAAAAAAAAAAAACTAGGATTACGATTAAAATAAATTTAAACGTGACAAACGTGACAATGCAAAAGGCAGAAGACTGCATATTGAAGAAATAGTTTCTAATAAAGGACTAATGTAGACAAAAAATTCAGATAAATACAACATAAAATTAAAAAAAAATTTCAAACATAAAACCATTATTTAAAAAACTATTTAAAAGCAAATTTAGTTCACTTCTCTTTTGATCATTTTTCCGCTTATCATGATTGTTGGAGAAAATTCAAGTGACTGTTACAAAAAAAATGGGGGAGGGGATTAAAATTGACAACAATGTAAAAGGCAGAAGACTGCATAGTGAAGAAAAATTTTCTAATAAGAGAGTAATGTAGACAAATTCTTATGAATGCAATAACATAAAATAAAAAAAATCAAACATAAAACCATTATTCAAAGAACTATTTAAAAGCAAATTTAGTTCACTTCTCTTTTGATCATTTTTCCGCTTATCATGATTGTTGGAGAAAATTCAAGTCACTGTATTTACAACAAAAAAGTTTTTTTTTTAAACTTTTTTAAAACTAGCTTTACAGTAAAATTACGATTTAAAATAAATTTAAATACAATAGCTATCCTGTTTGACAAAAGTGACAATGTAAAAAAAGGCAAAAGACTGCATATTGAAGGAATAGTTTCTAATAAAGGACTAATGTAGACAAAAATTCAGATAAATACAACATAAAATTAAAAAAAATTCAAATATAAAACCACTATTTAAAGAGCTATTTAAAAGCAAATTTAGTTCATTTCTCTTTTGATCAATATTCCGCTTATCATGATTGTTGGAAAAAATTAAGTCACTATAAAAAAAAGTTTTTTTTAACAAACTTTTTAAAACTAGCTTTAAGTAAAATTACAATTTAAAAATAAATTTAATTAAAACAGCAATCCTTTTAACAAACGTGACAATGTAAAAGGCAGAAGACTGCATATGGAAGAAAAAGTTTCTAATAAGGGACTAATATAGACCAAAATCAGTTACAATAAAAATAAAAAATTTTAACATAAAACCACTATTTAAAGAGCTATTTAAAAGCAAATTTAGTTCACTATCTTTTGATCAATACATTTATATGATGATTGTTGGAGAAAATTCAAGTCACTGTTACAAAAAAAAAAAATTAAACGTGACAACAATGTAAAAGGCAAGGACTACATATGAAGAAAAATTTTCTAATAGGGACTAATGTAGACAAATTCAGATGAATACAATAACATAAAATAAAAAAAAAATTCAAACGTAAACCATTATTTAAAGAAATATTTAACAAATTAGTTCACCGTTTTGATCAATTTTCCTTACTATGATTGTTGGAGATAATCAGTCACTGTATTTACAAAAAAAAAAAAAAAGTTTTTAAAACTTTTTTAAAAATAGCTTTACGTAAAATTACGATTTAAATAATTTAAATCATTCACTGTTTGACAAACGTGACAATGCAAAAGGCAGAAGACTGCATATTGAAGAAATATTTTAATAAAGTAAAATGAGACAAAAAAATACATATACAACATAAAATTTAAGATTTTCAAATTAAAATTATTTAAAAAGCTATTTAAAAGCAAATTTAGTTCACTTCTCTTTTGATCAATATTCCTCTTATCATGATTGTTGGAAAAAAATTCAAGTCACTATATTTAAAAAAGTTTTTTAACACATTGTGTGTGGGTACATTTCGCAGCGGAATTGTACGGGGAGCGGTCGTTTTGCGCGTAAATTTAGTTCTTCAGTTAAATCTCAATAGATCGAAAATTATTTCATTTTTCAAACCAACTTTTTGTATTTTATACTGAAATATATAAATAGAAATATATAAATAACAACCATAATATTTTTGTAAAAAAAAAAATATTTTTTAGTTATTTTTCCACTAAATATATGTATAATAGCATAGTAAATATGAAAAATCAAATAGAAATAGTAGTATAAAGTTTTAATTTTTTCGAATTATGCTATATATTAACATTTTTACATTATAAAAAATTAAAAGAGCAATCATAAAAATAATATTGTAAAAACTTTTAATTTGTCTAAATTTTTTCAGAATCTATGTAGTAGACAAGAACATTCGGGTTCGTTTTCCTGTATATACCGTTATTTTTGTACCCACAATCAAACCATGTTGTTACACTAACCCGTACTAGTACGTGACCCACGCTCAAGTATCAATCGCCAGAAAACGTACTTGTACGTCTCCCGCATACGATGTATTAACAAATTTTTTTTAAAACTAGGTTTACTTATTTAATAGGACACATGATTAACTTCGTACAATTCAAAAGTAATATCGATTATTTGTGAATGATTAACATAATACATAAAACCAAAACCAAATGTGGTACAATAAAAATAAAGTTATTGTAAAATAATGGAAATTCATATCAGTCACAAGTATGACACTACAAGTTATTGGGGAGAATATCACCAGGGGAACAGAACAGGTTTCTCACGTTTAAAATGGTCTTGAAAGCTTCTATTTATCATACCGTCATATTGTTCCTCAATCCGAGTTTCCTCTTACAAGAATCATCTGTAAGGGAATGTCATCTGTACAGTAAGATGTACGACAGCTTTAAATGTAATCAGTCTTGCTTCATTTCTTATTGGTCACTTAAACGATTGTCATGGATTGGTCTTTTCAAAGAAACCAAGCTTTTCTCTAAACAGATGGCTTTGATCACCTGGTCTCGGTAAAAGCATTCAACCATCGTACCTTTATATTCATCATAACTTATAGAGGTATTTACACTAAAAGATAAGAAGAAAAATGCATGCACTAACTGGAACTGACACAGTCATACTTCATCAACTGAAAAAATTAATTTACATTGTCTATGAAATATATTTACATTGTCCAACCATCTTACTTGATTTCTTCCTGTTACATATAGGACATAAGTTATTTATAAAAAAAAGTACAAATCAGAAAAGGAAAAAGAAATCACTATTTCATCATTTTGAGCTTTTCGATAAATGAATTTTTTCTTTTATAATAAGCAAGTACTTTAACTCTTTACAATTTCATTTTTGTTCAAATTTACATTAAAAAATGTACCATTTTGTTAAAAAATTTTATTATTAATTTCACAGTTATATATAAAAATGTTAAAATTTATATTTAGTATTTTTAAGCATTTTGGACAAATTTTTAACTTAATGAAAAAGTTTTTTTGTAATGTCATTTTATTATATGCCTGAAAAGGAAAGTTACATTTGCTTTGTAGATATACAAAAAGTATATTACTTTAAATTTTCTCAACAGAATGAATATTATCATAGTACAACTATTACAGTTTTACGATAACGGTATCAATGGAAAAATTACGGTCGAACTTACAACAAAACAAGATTGCACTATGCCTTACGGCTTTAAGTAGGAAGGGTTAAGCAGAGGATACACGTAATGCATCAAATCTATCTATCTATCTATCTATCTATCTTCTATCACATATATATATATATTATATATATATATATATATATGTATATATATATATATGTGTGTTTTTGTGTGTGTGTGTGTGTGTTATTTTGTTATACACATATGTATATCAAAACAAATACACGTATAACACACTGTATTAAAAATTGTATACACAAATTGGCTTTTCTGACATTGATACTTGAGCTATGGCACGTAGTGTACGTTTTCTGATGATTATACTTCGAATAATATAGTATTAGTGTTTAAACATTTGTTTGTGGGTACAATTTCCTTTTCAGGAAAAAAAAGGAATGTTATTGTCTACTACTTAGATTCTGCTATTTAGACAAATATATTTTTAAATCAGTCTCAAAATACAGAACAAGCTTGATTAAAAAAAAATAATAATTTAAAATTAACTTTTTTATTTATCTTTGCAAAATATTTTATATAGTATATTTATATATTAAAAAAAAATATATTTTTTATATCTTTATTATTTTTCATTAATATATATGTGTTTATATATTTCAATATAAAATACGAAAGTTGAAAAAATTAAATAATTTTTTGTATATTGTTTTTAACTGAATACAATTTTGTGAAATGTACCCGCGCACGTTTTAAAAGATATGTTAGATTAAAATTTTCACACACGTGAAAATAAAAGTTTTGAAAGTAAATATATGCAATGCCTTTAAAGGAAAGTAATAAAAATGCAAAATATTCACAGTTTTGTTATGGGATTGTGAGAGGTTTCCCATCCCTGTTCTATATAGCAGTTCAAATTCTATTCTGCTTAAGGTTGCAAGTTTTCTCGAAGTAAGCATAGGTTCCTTTCTCGTTTAACTGTTGTAATTATTTGTGCTGAATCCTTATAGGATGTATGTAGATTCCGTATATAGTCCTATCACAAATAAAGTAGACAAAATATCTACGTTGTGTAACAGTACAAAATAAATAAATAGATATGGGCTTTGATTACAGTTTATTTTTTTTCTCTCTTTGCGAGCGTACTATTAGATTAGTTATAGTAAATTTTCGAAAAAAAAGTACATTTGAGCCTAAAATCCTTCAGAATATAGTTTCTTTTCTTTAACTACAATAGAGGGTAAAATATTTTGCTCGGAGCTGTAGAGAAAACTAAAGAAATTGTAGCTTATTTATGGTCAAACGTACTTCATGTGTCTCTTATTTTATTTTTTTTTTCATCATTAGTTCCTCACTATGAAAAATCCCAATAATTAAATGTCTTTTGTACTTTCAAATTATTGACAGGATTTTACAAAAACTAAAGTTATTGTAGCTTATTTATGGTCAAACGCACTTCATGTGCCTCTTATTTTTTTTAACTTTAGTTCCTCACTATGAAAAATCCCAAAAATTAAATGTTATTGGTACTTTCAAATTATTGCTAGGATTTTACAATGGATTCTGATATAATCACTAAAAAAAAAAACACATGTGTTTATTTACTTTTTGCCTGACCTGTACATCACATATGATAAAAACATCTAATGCTTTATACGACTGTACATCACGTGATACACAATGATATAAAATCTGTAAAATCTTGTATGTAAAGTATAGTTCGTTGTGTATCACATGCTATATACAAGTGTATAAAGCATTATATATGCATATCACATGTAAAGCATAGGATAGGTTTGGTTTTGGGTGCTACGGTCTACTTTTTACAACACGAGGGCTAATGAGACCGATACCTACAAGTCTTTTTACAACAATTTGTATTTTATATGACAGCATATCTTTGAAGCATGGCCTACAATTTGTATGTCGTATCGAAAAGAGACTTACAGTTTAAGGTTCTAGTGACCTTAAATTTTTATTTTTAATACATAATGCTTTTGAATGCATTATTAATGTATAATTATATAAATATTTCCTAGGAATGGAAATTAATTGATGTAATAATATTTTTTTCTACACTAGAAAGATATCATTTATATAAAGAGTAGAAAGGAAAATTTTTTAATCCAATAACTACAATAAATTTCGGTTTGGTTTTGGAGTGCTACGGTCTACTTTTTGCAACACGAGGGCTAATGAGGCCGGGACCTACAGCTTAAAGCCGATTACGAACGGCCACGAACATCCATGCCACTGTGGGGTTCGAACCCACGAACTCCAGTACCGAAGGCCAGCACCCTAACCAATCGGCCATCGTTCGGCGAAGTGTTGGATAGAAAAAAGGCTAAACATCATCAATAGAATAAGTATAACAGAAAATAAAACCTATTTCTTCTGAAGAGGATTAATGAAAAGAATCGAATTTTCTTCAAATGTTCAAATTTAAAATTTTTTCAGCCCCCAAATTTTTTTTTAAATCTTATTTACTGATGAAAATTTAAACAGTGTTTAACTATGAGTCTTTAATATTTGAGATTTGAACTCGACCAGGGCACTTAGCAAACACATGGATACATTTTGTACGCATTTGATCATAATCCACTTGTTGATATACATGAACTTTACTTCCTTTCCCACGGGAGATGCTGTATGAGAACCAATATTCTCCCCGAAAAATGCTCGACAATCAACGATCTGAATCAACTACACCAATCTAATCTCTACAGCATGGAACTTACATGTAATTTCCACTTCACCAAACGCAATAGAGTACGGGGGAAAAATAAATAAACAGCAGCGAAACAAACCGTAGACAGAAACAAAATTCCGACACACAACTGCTCGATTGACCAACAGGATTATAAAACAAAAACGCGATTTCATGCCTTAATACTGTTCAAAAAGCGGCTTCCTCTCTAAACCCTGTAGTCTCAATTACATTTCGTCCTGCTTGGCAACGGTGTATTCCCTCAGCAAGAACAACAGCAGTTTTTTTTTTTCCTGAAGAAATACAAAAAAAAAATACTGACTGCAATATTGGCTGTGCATCAAGAAAACAGGAATTTCTTTCTTCTTAGAGTTTCGCTTCAATAAAAATAATAAGTGTAAAATCAGTCCTTTAAGTCGAAGCAAAAAATTGGAACCCGGAGAGGTACAAATTTTTTTTTTTCTCTCTCTCGCTCTCTTATAGCCATGTTCCTTAGGAAATAAATGGATCCAAAAAGCGAATTTTTATATGCTTCCATACTTTCATCTCAATCCTCTTTATATATATATATCTATATATAAATATCTCATTTTTGAAGTGTGATCATGTGAGGTGGCTATAGGGCACGGGGATTTTTTTTTTTTTTTTTTTTTTTTTATACTCGTGGTTAAAGACGCAAGAAAACCCCCGCGTCCAACGAACCGTTCAATTTATTGAATGGCTTTTTTTTTCTTGCTATTTCACACCTTGCAAAGTCACTCTCTTTTTTTTTTTTACTTTTTTATTCCATATTTTTACTTTACCACCGCTGCCTCCCTCCACTACGCACTCACATATATTCTATTTTTTATTTATTTATTTTATCCTCCAACCTGTTACTTGATCGGAGGAAAAATTTAAACTTCGCTTGCGGTGGAAATGAAAGAAGGAGTTAAATTTTTATATTATTTATTTTTTTTTTATTCGTGTTCTCTTTTTCTTTTACCACTCGTTGAATTTTATTTCCAATTTTATTCGATAAAAAAAGGGGGGAAATAGACACTGTTTAGAAATTAAGTGTTCAGTCAGTAGAGTAATGTGTATACAATTCTTTCTGGATTTTTTTATCTTGAAATATTTTTTTAGAACCAAGTGAAAGTGGATATAAAAATTAAACTATACGTAAGATTCTTTCTATAGCGAAATCCCCATACAACAAATTTCTGTTTATAACGAAATTTTTAATTGCAATGTATTTTAATACTATTTAAATATTTTACCTCAGAGGATACCCAGGGGTGCAAAGGGCATATGCACCCCACAAAATTTTATAACTTAATAAAATTATATCAGTTCATGAATACAAGGTTCAGACTCTTTCCACAGAAAAAAAATTAAGCACTTTTTAAGCACCTTAATTTTCATTGTACTATAACTAACCTACAGCTAAAGCTTAAAAATTGAAGCTTTTCATGAGCTTTATGATTTGTAAAATGACATTAAATAACATATCGATCAATTTAAGAATTTTACTAAACACAATTGTTAATATCTCATGCTTTATGTTAAGACATCTTTCTTGCCTAACATGAATTTTAGAACACCAATTGTCCTTATTGATCAAATGTCCCTCCCCTCCCTAAAAAAAAATCTGAAATATTTGTAAAGTTAAGAAAGTACTATCTGTGGTGGAAGATCAACAAGTTTCACATTATAGCAACAGTATTTTTACAGCAACATAGATGTAAAATAAGATAATAAAAAGTATTTCTGTATTATAAACAGGTAAATATATTCACACACACACACACACAGGCAGACAGAAAAGAAGATGCAGTATCTGCACTAAAAAAGGTTTAATTATGGCATACTCAAAACAAGATTCAGGAAATTATCAATGCTATTTTTAAAAATGTAACTGAAGAACTATTTCCATTCATAATAGAAGATGAGAACCAAAAAATATAGGAAAGGGGAAAAACTAAGAGACTATGTCTAATTTTGAAATTCATTTTTCTTTTCTTCTATACATTTTTTTAACTGGTCTAACTCTTCTTTCTTATCTTTAGCTTTGTTGAATCGATTGACAATTAATTACCAAGGGAAATAAAAATTCAGCAACCGATATTTGGGGAAAAATAAGCACTTTTTGAGCACTCAGAAAAAATTATAAATTTTAAGTCTACGAAAAGAAAATCAAGTACTTTTTAAGGACTTATTACGGACCTTAAAAATGAATCTACAAAATAAGCACTTTTTAAAGATTTTTAGCACCCGGCCGAATCATGGAATAGTTTTCCTACGGAGAAATTAGATTGATATGATGTATTCTTTAGTTTTTACATAATGATAATGCTAAATTAAAGTATATTTTTTCATGGCAATTATAAGCACCTGTATGAGATAATTTAGGGGGGGGGGGTTCTGAGATAAAAATGTATGTATACATGTGTTGTATTTACATATTTAAGTGTTAAATTTAATTTAAAGAACTGACTTTACAAAATAGGAGGAAAGACTCAATCCCCTTCTGCACTTTTCATATGGGTGCCCTTGTTGGCAAAGACAGGGCCTGATTTCCGACAGGGCAAAAGGGGCAAGCTCCCAGGCCCCCAGTCAAAAGAGGGCCACCAGATTAACTGCCATTTCAAGTTAAAAATGTGATGTGTATGTCTAAAATTCACTTTAATTTATCGGCAATTTCTTTTTTTTTTTTAGTTTTTAACTTATTCAGTATCATTAGGGAGATTGCTCTCAAATGTAAGTGCTGTCAAAAAAATGTAGAACACGCAGCTACATTCTGTTTTAGGCAGGAAAATTCCTCTGGTAAGGACTTACAAAATTCTAATATACGCTTTACTTTCCAGGATTTTTTTTTTTGTAACTTTTTTTTATAATTTTACTTATTTCATAATTTTCATTTCATTTTAAATTAATCTTATTTTACTAACTACATTGGTTAATTAACTTTAAAAGCTCTGCGGGCCCTAGTTAAAGCATCACTACATATAACAATCACCCCGTAGGGGAGCCGTATAAATGGGTTTGCCCTGGGCCCCCATTTCTGTAAGTCGGGCCCTGTTTGTTCTCCTTAACAGTAATTTGTATTAAAAGTAATAAAGAATTCGAAAAATCGGAAAAAATTATATACAATGCAACATCATGGAAATCCTTTAATGAAAACTTGAAAATATTACTTTACAGATGTTTACTTAGTATTTCTATCTCGAATTTTTCAAAAATACAACTGATTAAACTGAATTTAAACTTAATACAGTTTAAGTCCATAGAAAAATTGTGGTAACTCAGTCGACAAAAGCAGCGATAGCGTGACTGGAGAGTTGCGGTTTAAAGCTGGAGTCGGCTTAAATTTTGGTTTGGTTTGAAGCTTTAAGGTGTACTGTTTTGCATTCGAGGGCTAATGATTTGGTTTGCTTTGGTTTTGGAGTGCCACGGTCTACTTTTTCCAACACGAGGGCTAATGAGATCGGGACCTACTGCTTAAAGCCGGACGGCTACGGACATACCACAATGGAATTCGAACCCACGAACTCCGGTACGGACGATCAGTGCCCTGAGGAGTTAGCTTAGGATCCACTGTATCCATTAAGGGTGACTGGGGCTCATGAAATGTGTTCGTGGTCTAAGTTCTCACACGATACCTTTGGGGTTGCCATGCCAAGCCTCGTGGTCTTGTACTTGGTCCCTGGTTCTAAATTACGAGGACCTACTTGAGCCGGTGCTGTCAACGCCTCGCACGTCCCCGGCTGCACTTTCTGAAGTCTGCTCGCCGCATTCTATACCTGCCCGCCTATTTTTTGCCCCCTTTGCATTAATTCGTGTGGCTTGTGACCCGTATGCTTGGATCGTCCAAATGACATTGGCAACAACAAAAATTTCGTAAAAGGAGTGATTAACTGCAGTATTATCTAAAGCCATTAAAAGAAGTATGTACCAATTCCATTGGAAAAATAACGATCATTTTAATATTTCATATCACTGCAGAAAAAAATTCATATCATCATCAAAAATCTCTATTAACGAAATTTGTTTTAAAACAAATATGATAAAATAAATTTTGAATCTATTTGATCGAGAATATTGAATTCAGTTCGTGATAATGATAATTCGTCCTAAACAAGTTCATCTTTATGAGGTTTCACTGTATATTTGACCTAATAGATGAACATCTCTGAAACAAACAAAAAAAAAATTGCTTACATGTCTTAAAAAAGGAATTTTTTTTTCTTTTAAAGAGAGAACACAGCTATGAAGTAGAAAAAAGAAAAATATTTCCTTGCAAACAATTAATTCCTTTCCTTTACATATTTTTTTTCCAATTGAATTTGCTTTAAAATAAACCACCCATTTGAAAGTTATCTTTCCTATCAACAACTACATTCGGCATATCAGATTTCACAGAAGGAAACACTACCGAGGCAGTATCAATCCCCAATAATCGAATAAATAACATATCTGTTACTCCCCTTCCCCCTCGTGATATTATCTAAACCAAAACCCTAACGCAAAAGCCAGTAAAAACTGCAAAGAACCACCCTCTCTCCCCATTTATTAGCATCACAGGATATATCCCTCGAAAATCCCTCTCCTGCAAACAAAATCGCCATGATTAAACGGGCACTTCAGGCTGGCCGACTCCTGCTATCTGTCACCAGGAATATCCCGAGACGCTCTTGGTGCTGCAGAAAAGGATGCGTCGCATGGCCTGGACGCATCTCTCGAACGATTACTTTGGAACGTGAGTACAAACGGCTTGTGCGTGCAGAGAATTTGATTGGCATCGTTCAGAAAGAAGGAAGGGGTGATTCATATGAAGACCTACAGCTCTGGTGGGTGCTAAATATGGTGAAAATCGGTCTGATTTATAAGGGGGTTTTACTTCGCGCCTCAAGTTATAACTGTATTTCCAAAAGGGCATTGTTCACACTGTCAAATGTTAGGATATTTCGATATTTTTTCTGACTTGCATTTCTATGAAAGGATATTATATATCTATACATAAATACACATGCTTATATACATATGTGAACAGTGTATAGGGTATATCTAGAGCACACAAGCATTTGTATACATATATCTCTATGTTATACATATGTGCATACACTTACACCTCGATGTTAAACTTGTTGCCGAATGACGACCGAATGGTTATGTCGCTGATCTTTGGTACCGGAATTCGTGGGTTCAAATCCCATTGGGACAGGATGTTCGTAGCCGTTCGGAATCGGCTTTAAGCAGGAGGTCCCGGTCTGATTAGAACTTATGACCGGTTTAACGGCCGGTGTGCTTTGGACCAAGACAGGTCTGAAGTTGAGAAAATTGGACAACACGATGGTCTGAATTAACTTCTACTACAGTTGACTTCATAAAGTGGTCAACAGATAAAGACTAACACATAGGAACCTCAACTTCCTTAACAGTGACTTTCTGCCAATCCCTTGAGTGACTTTATTCCCTCCACGACAAGGCAATTTTTAATTTCAATTTTTTCATTGCTTTTTTTTAAAACTAAGCATGCAGAATAAGCGCAACGACGAAGACTGATGGAAACGGCAGACTAAATTTAAATCTAAATGTATAAACACACTTTTTTTTGTTTGTTTGTTTCTTTAGGTGGCCTCTACAGTATGGCCAATTGTTCACCATTCTAGCGTTGATCCTAATGGTGACTTGGACGATGGTTCACAGGTGGCATACACACACTGGGCCCCTAAATAAGAAGAGCGCCTGGCTTGCAGTGGACCATAGTGTGGAGGTTTTGTTTAGGTTTTGCTGAACAACTACGATGACGTTCAGTTCCATGGTCATGGTTTAAGCCAGACGATGTGAACCAGTGCAACAGTCAAACACGAAGCTTCGAATGCTTCATAGTTTTCATGCCAACCGATAACTTTGTTGCATCGACCGCACCAGTGCAATGTTGTCCATGACGGTTTATTTGACTAAAGGCAAAATCGAAAAGACGATGTTTTAGAACATGAGGTATTTATTTATTTACACTAATTAAATGTTCGATGAGTTTAATTCCGATTTTTTAACAATATGAAAGATTTTGTGATGTACATGTAGGAACAGTAGCCAGAAAGTAAAATTTCAAAACGAAACGCTACTTAACTTTGAACGCGAGCAAAAGGAAAAAAATGGCTCTATTATTAACATGATTTTTATTCTTATTTAACGATCTAAAGATTTTAAATGAAATGTTTTATGATTGCTTATTGCTTTAGATCTAATCGAAGATACGTTTTTCAAGAATTAGAGAGTAAGTTTTATGTTTATATTTATTTTTTGTTTACCTTCAAAAAAAAATGTAAAACAAAACGCGTTAACTCTTAACAAAGAAAACTCTAATTTAAAAAAAAATCTTTATTATTATTTGTTAAAATCAAAGATTTCCTATAATCTAAAGAATTCATACGTTAATGTATCAAATGTTAAAAATAGTATCTCACCAAAGTCGTTTAACGGCTAATTACTTTTTAAACGGAGAATTGTGTCCCCATTGATTGCGCCATGTTAATCGCAGTTAACCATTAATACTTTGACAAAATTGGCTATATAAACCTAATTCTAATTAAATGGTATATCTCTTTTTGCATTTTATTTACAAGGTCAGAGTATTTTTAACATGAAAATGGATAAAGTCTTTGATTAATTGGTAATGAAATGGACCAACTCGGTTTGCAAGTGGAATCTTCCGGCAAGTGCAAAAAAGCATTCCAATTTGGAGAATCTTTTCAATTTTATTTGCTAATAATGAAAATGGTAGTAGTTTTAACAGTTTTTTTTTTTTGTTTAATTTGACGTTTTATTATTTAATGGTAGTGCGTTTTGTTGATAGTGCATGGAGTTTGTTTTTCCAGCACTCACCAGTTCGTCGAGTGTTACTCAGAGCTACGGGGTTCTATTACTTTGATGCACGAGGATTGCGATGGTCATCTACCTAACGGATATCTAAGGTAAATACATACTAATTCTTTTTAAAATGTAGGGGAATTCTTACACTGTTTCTGCAAGACGAAGTCTATTTAAGAGAATGGTAACTTTAAAATATCGAATTGTTTAAATTGGCTCATACTATAATGAACAACATAAATGAAAAATTTGAAATCTGTATTATCGAAGTTTCTAAATTTATGAGTATAATTTCATTTATAGGGGCCTTTTTACTAATGACCACTATAAATGGCTTTTATTTCCATGTTTATTTTCTTACAAATTCCATGGATTCTAAAGTTTTTCTATTCATTTTGTGTTGAAGATACAAGCAGTAAGTTTTGTATGGAGCTTTTTTTTATAATATATAGGATAGCACTGTGAATAAACAAAAAGTAGCTACATTAGGTTATACACTGACAATAAAAAAAACTGCCAAAATGCTTGGTATCAATGTATCAGTAATGTTTTTATAAAATATAAATCTAGAGATATCTAAAAAATCATTTATACGCATATGTAGAGAGTTTTAATAGACCTCAAAGAGGATTTTAGAGCAAAAATATTAATATTTGAGGTATTAAAAACAGATAAAAAAAAGGTCTTGCTAGTGTCAATAGCTTTTTTCTTGACCTGCTTTAAATTGGATCCTTAAATACAAAATGATTCCAATATTTACTGTAGTACTTCGAATAAACTTGTTTTCTTTTTAAAAAGTATCATGTCCCCTTAAAACTGAACGGGTGTTGGGTGAATAAATATTTATGATCGACAGCATGTCCGTTACGTTTTTCTAAACTAGTTAAGCTGAACAATTCGTAAAGTTGTTACACCTGTATTTATAAATGAAATATTCGTAATGTTTTCCTTGCTTTACAATCTGTCACACTCATTTGAAAAGTCTTTATTTTAATGAGTTCAATTTACTGAAAATACAAAAGCCATTTCTAAGTATGCAATGCTGTCAATGAGGCATCGGGAACACTAATTTGTTGAATTTTTATCTTTCTTTTTAATGGAAGTAATAATTTCTTTCCTTAAAAAAACTAAGTGTATATTTTTTTAAACATTTTTATTTTATGCGGAAGTGATTTTCTTAAATCTCATCTAGAGACTGAAAACACTGTATATTCTTCATGGAATTTACCTTTTCCTTAATAAATTAGTTTTAAAATGTTCTGCATGTGTTGGAATCTTTTTATAAATATCTCCATCGCTACACAAATAATGATTCTAGTTGACAATAGGCATTTTGTATTTGTACGGCGATGCATTCTAGCTATATTACAAGGCTAAATGTTTGTATTCTGTAAATAAATGTATATTAATAGGTTTTCATTTTGAATTAAACTTTTATATGGGTATAAATTCTTTTAAAGCCTTTTATTGTATGTCCATTAACAAATTGGCTTGACTGAAGGGCAGGGTACCCCCGCAACTTGGTGATAAAGCACTGAGCATCGTAGCCTAACATTTTCATTTGATCTCGCCGTGTCCAAACAGTCTATCTATATTTTAATTTATATTATATTTGTATCCAGTTCTTCTTATGGAACCCATTTCTTGTATATTAAATGCGTATAATGCTTAAAAATATTAGATTTAATAAACCATTAAAGATTCACTATGACTAATTTTTAATAATTTGCAACTGTTGACTTTGTAAACTGCTAAGGGATTAATTGCCCTTAAATGTAAATACCCACTTTCTCGGTGATTTTGGTTACTTAAGAAAATGTTTATAATTCTATTACATACAGTGGAACAATCTACATCTATTAAAGTCACCCAAATACTAGTATGGGATACAGTGTTTGGATGAAATACCTTTGTGTTTTAGTAAACATCGCCAATAATTTCATCAAATTTTCCAAGGAACACCCTATTCTTCTTTAGTACCTTTTTTTTCAGTGATCATTAATCTATAAAACAGTAGCCATTCAAAATTTAAAGAGCGCTACTCTAGATTTTATTTTTAGCATGGAGTCAAAAATTAACATTTCAAAATTTTTAAGGTAAGAGAGCACTTTAAAACTACGATCTGACAGATTTAGCACAAAAAAGTTGGTAACGCTTTGATCAATTTTTCACTAATCGGATCGACACCTACTGCCTAAGGGCACAGATGACAACTCGAAAGTGTTCAACCTCCTATTCATCCTCATAGAATTTGGTAAAAAATAACAAATTTCACATTTTCAAAACATTTTCTTCCTATACATTACATTTTATTTGGTAATTTACCTTTGTACTTTAACTACATTTCTCCCGCGTTTGTAAACATATCTGTGCTAATATTAAGGACTAGCATATAGCCCGTCATATGACGGAATTATTAAAATTTTTAATTTTCCAGAATTGTAAAGTGCGCTATGAGGCAGGTAAAAGAAATGGTTTGTTTTTGGCTGAGAATTATCTGAAACACGTTCAAAAATTTATCTTCACACTCCTAAAGTCTCCCGATACTGTGAATGAAGTTTAGATTCATTTAGTCAAACAGTGTGGTTATGTATGAAAAACAAACATACAAACGAACAAACTTCTTAGTTTTCAAAGATATATAACTTAAACGCTAGATATTTATTAGTCGTAAAATAGACTTTTAGAGTTTTAGACTTTTATGAAATGAATTTATTAATACCGGCGATAAAATTTTAATTGCAGTAAAAAATAATCGATGATTAAATTTTAAATCATTGCATACGTACCCAATTTATTATTTAAGCCAAATACAAAAGAAATATATTTACGTAATATCTAAGTTCAGTGAAAAGGAACACGATAATTAAATAATTTAAAATAAGAAATGATTAAATGAAATGGTTAAAGAAAGACGTCATAGAAAAAAGTTTTTATCTATTTATTATGTGATAAACTTAATAGCCTGCTCTTAACCTGGAAAAATAAGGCTTGAAATAATGGCATTAAACACTGAAAAAGGAGGAGAGGGGTGGATTTCAAACGTTTTAAAGACTTGCTTAGAATTTTGCAAACCCTAACTCATCAAGAATCCAATATAGATGCCACTATCCATTCCAGGTCCAGCCGCTTCATAAATTCGAGGATAGTCGGATAGATAACTTAGGCTATTATTATATAGGGGATAATTGGATTTCCTTAATAAACAGATTGAATGCATTGTATCGTATTTTGAAATATATTTTTACTAACGTAACTACTAATGGATAACATCAGTAGCATTTGCTTTTGTATGTTTCTTAGTTTTGATTAGGTATCTGAAAGCTTCCATATCCTTGTGTAGCCCAAAAGGTTTTTAAAACTTGACTGCCGTAGTAGTCACCAGTGTCCGGCACTCTACTTGATTACAGTGCCGTGGAGGTGACCGGTGACGCAGCAGATACATAACAAGTACATAACAAGTTGACTGTCATGGGGGTCACAGGTGACTATCACCAAGAAAACTGCTTTAATCCCTTCCCTGTTTTGCCCGTATGCCGTACGGGTACAGCTTTCGGGCCTTTACTGATTTGCCCGAACGGCGTACGAGCAATCCGATTTCTATTTCGCTTGCACTGTTTCGGTCGTATTTTTTCTAATTTTAGTAACAAATTATTCGTATAGAAAGCAAAAGTTGTGTAGTAAATGATAGTTTGCAGTTTATTGTATTTTCAATTCTGATTGGATCAAAAGAGCGGGTGTTTTTGGCATGTTTTGTAACAGAAGACGAATTATCTTTCAGTATATAGCTTTCTGGTTATATTTTACTAACCGCCTGATAATTTTATTGATGTAAGAGTTGAATAATATATTTTTACTTTTAAATAATGTATAATTCAGAGCGTATGGAGCTAATTTCTTGTGATTCGAACTGCGACTCGGAATCAAACTGAATTATCTGTAAATGATAGTAGCGAAAGTTTACTAGATGACCTGGATAGTAGTGACTCTGATATTAGAACAGATGGAATAAGTCAAGCAAGACAATTTTTTAAAATTAATTGTAATAATCCTTCGGATCCGTCTCCTAGATTTGCTTTCACTGGAATTCCAAAAATTAACTTGGATATCGATGAGACTAAAGGTAAACTTCAGTTCTATGATGCTTTCACAGAAAGAAAAAAAAATTATAATAAATGTTTAAAAATATTAGAAATTTTAAGTTTAATAAGATATCTTTTTTTAAAAATGTAACATGAACAAAAAAATGCAATAAAAAATGTGACATTTTTTTGACCAAATTCTGGAAAAAAATGAAACAGTTAAAGGGTTAAGCATGATTTTATAACTCATTTTATCAGCCGCAAATAATATTTTAGTATAATATGCATCGCACAATGAAAAGTTCACTTCGGTGATTTGGGCTAACCATCGAAAATGCGTCTGGCAGTCAACGTGTCAATAGGAAATTCAAATTTCAATAACTTTCGAGTATTTTTCACTCGTTGCAATAATCCTAAAAGTTTTTATACATATTGAAATTTCATGTTTAAGAGAACTAACACTAAAGTCTTACAATATGTGAACACAATTTTAGTCAAATTCTTTGCTGTAGTTCTTCCTAGCTGCTTTTAATGCTAAAGAATGAGAGTTATCACTTAGCAATCGAAGCACAATTTTTGAAAAAAAGGACAATCGTAACAATTGCCTACCGCACCGAGGGATTTGCCTAGTACTCAATTTCATTTTGAGTCGGTGGTTTTTTCTTATCTGTTGGGTTTTTGATAATTTAACACGTTGACTGCCATTAAAGTCACTGGTGACTAGAGTTGTGAGCAGTGGGAAAAAACCCAGTTCAAACCCGGGAAAAAACCGGGTTTTTTGGAAAGGGAAGTTTGAAAATTTGCAAAACATGGGAAATTTGAAGTATTTTGATGTCGCCTATTCCTATGACACGATAAGAACCGCCATTTTTTTCTGTTTTTGTTGCAGACCACAAAAGTTGATATTTTCACAAAATTTAACTATTATATGGCATGAAAAAAAAATTGAATAATTGGGATTAACTAACTCTATTTGGCAAGGTATCATGTTTAGCATGAAAGTATGATTATATTTTTTTTGAGAAATATGCAATATTTTTATTATTACATAAATATTAGGCAATAATCTGTAGTGTCACAAACCCATTATTTTTCTCACACACACACACACACACACACACACACACACACACTCACTCACTCACACACACACACACACACACACACACACACACACACACACACACACACACACACACACACACACACACACACACACACACACACACACACACACACACACACACACACACACACACACACACACACACACACACACACACACACACACACACACACACACACACACACACACACACACACACACACACACACACACACACACACACACACACACACACACACACACACACACACACACACACACACACACACACACACACACACACACACACACACACACACACACACACACACACACACACACACACACACACACACACACACACACACACACACACACACACACACACACACACACACACACACACACACACACACACACACACACACACACACACACACACACACACACACACACACACACACACACACACACACACACACACACACACACACACACACACACACACACACACACACACACACACACACACACACACACACACACACACACACACACACACACACACACACACACACACACACACACACACACACACACACACACACACACACACACACACACACACACACACACACACACACACACACACACACACACACACACACACACACACACACACACACACACACACACACACACACACACACACACACACACACACACACACACACACACACACGCACGCACACACACACGCACGCACGCACGCACGCACACGCACGCACGTACGTACGTTTAGCTTAAAGCAATTTACATAATAAATAATGATAAAAAATAATATTACAAGTATTATATTAGCAATTAAAGTTGAAGCAACCAGTTATGTGTTTGATAAGACTGAAAAGGTAATTACATAAGTACTACTATAAAATCATTTAAATGCTCATTGCTCTGATTTCTTGAATATATATATATTGCCAAAAGTAAAAAAAAAAAAAATCTCTTAGAAATAATATGATAGTTCTTAAATAGCCACTGTTGAAAAAATATATGTAAACATTGTTAAAATGATATCTTCCCAAAATTCCGGGTATATTCCCCAAAATTCCCGGGTTTATTCCCACCTCTTCTAAATTCCGGGTTTTTTACATCTCTACTGGTGACCCCCACCAGGAAAACGGCTTCAAGCATGATTTTATAACTCATTTTATCTGCTGCAAATATTTCAGCATAATATACATCGCATAATGAAAAGTTCACGTCTGCAGCTTGGACAAACCATCGAACATGGGTCTGGCAGTCAACGTGTCGATAGGAAATCCAAATTTCAATAACTTTCGAGAGATTTTCACTCGTTGCAAAAATCCTAAACGTTTTTATACATTTTGAAATTTCATGTTTAAGAGAACTAACGCTAAAATGTCTTTCTTTTTCAGTTGAGCTATTGTACGATTTATTTCGTTGCTTTGGAAACATTTCGCATCCAGTTGTACCCAATGGAGATTTATCAGTATATGTGTCTGTTCTAAATGCACATATCTCACGAATCTCTTTTTGGTTGATCACTTTTCTATATTTTGCTACGTAAGTATTAAATATCTTAATATTGATTTCTTCATTAACCCCTTCCGGTAAAATGACGAGTCTAGCTCGTCATTAGTTTTTCATTCCATACCGCACAATGACGAGCTACACTCGTCATGCGATTAAAGTTATTGTTAAATATGATAATTAATTTAGTTTAAAATTTCTAGTGTACTGAATTTGGCAACACTTTTATCACTTGTGAAAATCACAAGTCACTATTGCATATTGTTTACTTGGTACAAGTCATTTCCAAATTAATGAGTCAGAATAAAAGAAAACCTACTAAGAAATGCCGTATGTGTTAAAAGAATCAAATTAAAATTGAGACTACTTGGCGGTGTAAACAATTAAGAATTCCTTTGCACTTTGTTTTGAAAAGTACCACTAGCTTGAAGACTATTATCTGTATACCTTATTAATGTTTTGCTTTGATATTTTCTTAATTTTACTGATATTATTTAACACTATGTAAAAAGTGGATTTTAATTAAGAATATGTAAGAATTGTAAAATGAAACAAGTTTTTTAAATAAAAATTAAATGGTTATTTCATGCACAGTTTTTCATTAATTAATCATACCGGAAGGGGTTAACATTTGATTGTTTTTACGTATGTCTTATTACAAATATCTCGATCGATCGAGTAAAGATCGACCATTTTTGGAATAGATAACCGTACTCCCCTGTTTATCAACTTCAAGACTTCGTGTCGACCGCAATAAAGCACCCCCTCTTAAACTAATACTTAACGATATCGTTTGAAAATTCCCATTGTTGTTCTAATATTGCCGCATAAAGAAACTTTGCTAACGAGCTTAATGGCTGGAATGGTCAGAGCACGAGATCCAGACACAAAGTTTGTATATTCGGTGCTTGGCCATGGCGGTTGATCCAAAGTATGAATTTTTAATTTAAAAATGTTGTTTATTGTTGCCTTGTGTTCTCTAACATTCTAGATCTCTATTATGTAAATTAGTTTATTCTTGAATATTCTGTTCGGGTATAATAGCTGATACCCACTAGTTGTAGGCTGCTCGACCTTGTCAAGTTGCGAGTTGCTACTTTGCTTCAATAAATTCGTCTGTTAGGCTAAACGGTGTGTTCATTCGAATCTTCGTGACAATATAGCAGAGTGTGAATCGAATCTATTCTATAAAATCCAGGAGTATCAGTAAGAATGTTCCTCTTGCTAGATACTTATTTTATACTTTCAACTTCCCAGATTCTGTAGTGGTTAGTATATTGTGCTCAGGTTCGATTCTCGAGTAAGATTTGGATGCATTTTTGCTGTCCTCTCATAGTTGGCTGCTCCTATAATAAAACGGTCAAAAAATCTATCTTTGTAGAGGATAATGTTAAAAAAGGTTCTAAATTCCAAATAAAGTTTTATACATTTTTGGCGATCACTATTTTATCACTTTTATTTCACTGCAGCTAGCAGTATAGACATCTTAAGGCAAACAAGAAAAGCTGTTACTTAGCACCACTCAACGAACAGGTATAGCTTAAGAAAAGACCCCCCCCCAATTCTAGAAAACATCGAGAACACAAACCTATTTTATGTGCCATTAATGAACATGGCGGATCTTTGGACTGAAATCGCAACCCTCTGGTTCTGAAATCTTCACCTTTATCGACTGAGCTCCGCTATCAATTTAACTGACAGGAAAACTCACAAAGAACAAATGACTATAGTGAGTTGCACTGTCCACCGCTAGGGGAAAGAAAGTATAAAAGTGAACTACAATGAAAGGCTGGGATCGTGCCACGTTGATAGGCTCTCTCCCGGATCTTATTTGATAAACTAAGCTCTGCTTTAGAGGAAAACAAAAACGGCCAAATTACAGTTATCCTGCTCTCTAAGTGTAATCGTTCTTACAAATTGTTTAGCATAGGACCAATAGATGGCGCTGTCATCCGATTTATTTTCGGCCGCTAGAGGGCCTTTGATATAGAAAATGTATAAAAGTAACTACACCTAGAAGGGAGGGTGGGTTGGGAACTCTCCACCCTACCGTACTATCTGGAATTTATCTTACAAGACACCTCAAATAGATTTTTGCAACAACAGGTGGCGCTGTTGTGAAATTACCTTGGCCGCTAGAGGGCTTTTGTCGTATAAAAGAGACTACACCTGGAAGGGAGGGTGGGTTGGGAATTCTTTTCATGCCCTGTTGCTTGTCTTTCTACCCATACAGGTTTCTTTTGGAGCAAATTATTTAACATAAGACCGATAGATGGCGTTGTCATCTGATTTCTTTTCTGCCGCTAGAGGGCTTTTGATATATAAAAGTAACTACACCCGCAAGGGAGGGCGGGTTGGGAACCTTTTCCCACTAGAGTACTATCTAGAATCCATGCTACAAGACATTTCGACCAACTAGATCTTCAGAATATCAATAGGTGGCGCTGTTGTGAAATTTTAACAGTGGCCGCTAGAGGGCTTTTGACATAGAAAATGTATAAAAGTAACTGCACCTAGAAGGGAGGGCGGGTTGGGAACTCTTTTTATGTGCTCTTACCTATCTTTCTATGTCTAATAGTTTCCATACTTCTTTAACATAAGACCGATAGATGGCGTTGTCATCCAATTTGTTTTCGGCCGCTAGAGGGCTTTTGATACAGAAAATTTATAAAAGTAATTACACCTGGAAGGGAGGGCGGGTTGGGAACTAACTAGGTACTCAGTTGCCTCTACTTGTTAGATTCTAGCTTTCTACTCATAATAGTTTCCAGACTTTTGAAGCAAATTATTCAACATAAGACCGATAGATGGCGCTGTCATCCGATTTCTTTTCGGCCGCTAGAGGGCTTTTCATACAGAAAGTGTAACAGCACCTAGAAGGGTGGGCGGGTTGGGAACTCACTCGCCTCTAGCTTTCTACTTGTTCCATTCTACCTTACTATGTTCACGAAATCTTCGCAGGATCCTATATATTTCAACCGAACGTTCTCTCGTAAAAGGCAACTCTTAGTAGAGGGCGCTGAACTCTATTGTAATTGGGATACTGACCACTAGATGTAAAATAAAAACAGGCTTACTAAGGGAGGCAGCACTTCCTCCTTCTCAATATGTTGAATGATTTAGCTATTGTCAATAACATTTGCAATAATTCTTATTTTGACTTAGCTGACTATCTATGTAGAAATAGAATGTTCGCCGCATTTCGATAAAAGAAATCCAATATGGCCGTCATTTCAGAAATTAGGAAAGAATACACGTGCAATGAAATGTGTGTTAAAATATAAGAATTGATTTCAAAAATACTGCAGAATTATTTCTCAGTATAATAGCTACAGATTTACCTCAGTTCCATAAATCAAACAATCCTTGATTTCTAGGTTTTCAATCGGAATCTAAGAATAAAAAACAAAGGATAATAACATGGCACACATGCTTCCTTTTGAACACTATGATGATATATCCTGTCGCAGTCTGATAAGCCTAAAAGTAGACTAGATCTCAAAACCGGCCTAGTCATTAGCTGTGGACTTCTGCTAATTGAAAAAACACTGATTAGCATTAAGAAAAAACTATAAAACTACATTTAAAATAGCAGGAAGCACGCTACAATCTACTGTTTTGCTACACGTGATCTAATTGCCCTTGGAGTAACAAGAACTGTGACATCGCACACTGTAAAACGTTTTTAAATTACCCTAATTAGGAAGCATTTTCTTAATCGTAGGCTTTATTTTTTAGAAGGTAAAAAAGAACAGCATTTCCTTTAAGTATAGAAACTTTTCCACAAATCAGTTTCGTATATACGAAGCTGACAAAATGTCTCCAAATATTCAGAAGTATATACCAAAAAAGTTTATAAAATGACTTGTAACAATAAGTAGGGTAAAAGTAATCAAGAATTAATGAGAAGATCAGGTTTAAAATGTTTCATACTTACCTTTTCTAAAATTAGAAAGGAGGTTCAACCGAAAAGAGATTTGTTAAATATGTACATTTTAAACAGGCACATATACTAAAAAATCTCCATTGGGTACCATTGAAAGCGATATAAATTAAACACTAGCTTAATTATAACCAAGTTCAACAACAGTTACAGGAAATTTCTAGCAATTATTTCACCCATTAATAAAAAGTTCAACATACGTTTTAAGTATTAATAAATATTTTGCAAACTATTTCTCTATTATTAAAAGAGATAACTTCATACAGATTTATATAAAAATAAAAAATTCTAATTTTTTTTAAGTGTTAGTTTTTAAAATTGACAAAAATAACCTGAAATTTCAAAATGTATAAAAACTTAAGATTGTCCCAACGAGTGCTATACACTCGACATTTACTGAAATTTGCAGTAAAGAAATGACCATTTGTTAAGGATATGAAAGCTTTCTGATAGTCAATCTAATTTAGTCAAACTAAAAATTAAACAGACTTCTTAAACAGTCTTAAATTTAAAAAAAAATGGAATTGTAAAAGTTATCTTTGCAGAGTATCAGCAATGTGTTTTAAATGTAAATGAACTTTCAAAAATAAAACTAACGTTTAATTTACTTAAAACATACAAAGAAAAGGTTTAAGGCAAATAAACATAGTATAGAATCCTTTAAACTGGTAACTTAAACTGTTAAACAATATTACTACTAGTAAAAGAAAAACATTGAAAACGATTACAAAAATGAATACATTTAACCTTACTAAAACTTAGGCACGATCAGAACCTCATAATACGAAGTTGTTTTGCACCCCTCATTACGCAGATCGACTTCTCAAGCAACAAACAAGTTAAAATGAACCACTTAAGTAAGAACTTGTATTATTAAATTCGTTGGGATAAATTTCCCTTACCCAATTAGAAGCTGACTATTTTATGGAGTTGAGAAGTCGGCCTGGCCAAAGGTTAGATTAAGACACGTACTTTTGACTAGCATTTTGTGTATGAGTGAACAAACCAAGGTGTTTCATTTGGCAACACTTTCAAATGAACAACCATTCTAAAAATCAAAAATAAGAAAATAGATCACTACCAACGAATATCATTACTAGTAAATAAAAATATATTATTTCAAAATAACAATAGAAGAGATTCAATCAGTTGATTCAAGACATTGAATGATCATTAATATTCCTACAGATACCTTTTTATAAACAAGCAAGAAATTATACAAGTAAAAAGATAAGTAATCAAATTAAACGTATATGAAGAAAACTTTTTTAAATTTGAACGTCGTTATTAAAAACCAAACTCTACGAGGATTAAAGGAACTAAACATGTTAGATTAGTGTTAACATTTCACGGTTTTTGAAAGGCGCTGCTCCCTGCTCTTTATTTAACGTTGACGTACCTTGTCCATTTTCCTTTTTCAAATTTATATAAATTTTGAAATCCATTAAAAATCGAGAAAGTGCCTTTTTACATAAAACATGCCTTGTCATTCTAAAAACTGCCCTTTCATTTAATAAAAACTGTTCTTTTTTTTAACAAGCCCCCCCCCCCTCTTCCGCTGTCCCTTTTTAAAAACTATGTGAACATTAAGTTACATCATAGTTCTAAAGTACTCTCTTAACTTATAGCGTTCCTTAAAAAACTTAAAATGGTTATCTGCTGACAAAATCTGAAATGTTCTTCCCTCCCTTTTTACATGGCTATTGGTTTATAGATTAATAGTCATTAAAAAAGATTTCTAGAATGTAACAGCTCATTCAAGTCACGTTTGTTAACTCAAATATAAAACACAATCTGTCTTTAATTTGTTAACAGACATAAAAAAATCTTAAAAGAATTATTAAAAAGCATTTATACTCATTAAAATACTTAAAACAATTCTTACTGTAAACTTACTAATATAAATGTATCTATAGAATAAAAACATTTAACCTTGTAATCAAACTAGAATGTAAACGTAAAGTATTTTAATATATAATTATATAATAGTTCAAGTAAACTCATTTAAAATACAGCAAAATGGACCTAAACACTGTTCAATTTTTAAGAGCAGATGACACTTGTTTAAAAGGAAACCACAATCACAGTAAATATTGAAGGGGTTTATTTTATTTTATTTTATTTTATTTTTTTTATTTTTTTTTTATTTTTTCTTTTTTGTAATTTTGAATCCAATTTAAAGCAGTTTAGGAGAAAAGTCTAATAAAATCATTTTTTAAACCGGTAAAATGTTTTTATAATCTATACATCAAGTTTACTCCAAATGTGTTTTATAAATGCTTTCTACGTAAATCTGTGCAGGAATTTTTAGATACCTTTAGAATTATATTTCATAAAAAAGACACTGACATAGTTAAATGCAATGCATTCTGATAGTTTATATATATATTTGTATACAACATAATGAGTCAAAATTTTACTTACTGTATTCACAGTTTTATCCTATACATTACAGGAAATTCGTATTCATAATTTAAAGTTTGCATGTTCAACACAAAATAAGACTTGGAGATTGTAATCCATAGAATTTGAGAGGAAATAAAACACGTGAAAAAGAAATTTACAGTTCTAATTTGCTAAGAAATGCTATAAATTATGTCATATGCACAAATAACTTTCAAAATATTGAAATTTTGAAATCTGTGATTTCAAAAAATACAAATTTTTTTTTAACACATGTTTGTAAATGTGAGAACGCTATGAACCAATTCGATATTCTTAAGGCTGAAGCCACCTTCAGTTGACTTTGTCATGTTAAATTGTAAAACAGTATAAAAATTCTCTAACTTTATAAAAAGAATTATTTACCGTGAGTGTCCGCTTGATTGTTGACTACTGAAAACCCCGTGTTTCGAAGTAAGAGAACCCCGTAGACTTTGAACGTGCTATCAACAATGTAGAAAGTAATTGCGTCAGAAAATTCATGATGCTGTAGACTATTAAGAAACATTCAGAACCGGTCTCACCAATGTTGTTTTACGGTTAACAGGACTAATCTCTGTTTAAACGGAGAATGGCATTTCACCATTAGTTGGCGCCATGGGTTAATCACGGTTAGCCGTTAAATTTTGGTGTGACCGGGGATCTCTCATTTAACCATTAAAGAATTAAACGTCAAATTTAATCAATTTTTAATCTTTAATACTAGTAAATTTATATTTTTCTGTACCGTTTGCAGTTTAATGCTGGAGAAAATATAAGTCGAGATGTGTAGCATAAGTTGTTTAGAGTTTACACACAAACATATTTTCCTTTTCATTAAAATTTATAAGATTATCAATATCAACAAAAGTGAAAACACTTTATAAAAACTAGTTTCATCTTATTAAAAATAGAACTGAGACCTGATCTTACCAGGATTAACTATTTATTTAATTATAGCTGATTGGAAGTAATCGTAAAATTACTGTTAAGGTCTCACAGCATTCAACTACAGAGTATTTAATCTACGGTTATTTCTAATCAACTGTTATGCAATGCATCCTTGATTTGTCACATGCATTTTTTTTGTTTTAAGAAGAGGAGGCATCATTATGATAAAACAAATTTAGAATTTTTTTGAGGCTAATTCTGTTTAAATTGCGTCTCATCATTGTTTAGCGCCATGAGTTAATCGCGATAGCCATTACGACTTACCGGCCCTTAATTTTTTGAGTGAGCCAATTCGTTTTATCCTCTTTTTTTTTACATTTCTTACACTTGCTAGTGACAAGCAAAAATGATTTCTGGTCCAGCACGTGACGGTGGTGTGTGCGAACATGCCAATTTCCAAAGGAAACCCTGGCTCCCGGATGTGCAGTTGGACGGAAAAAAGCCGATAGGGGTATTAGGTATGTGAGCAATGTTTTCATGGAGCCATTTGCCCAGTAATCCCATAGAACAATTTATTATGCGCTACGTGAACATCGTTCCAACATATTCAATTTAACAACAGTAATCCGGTAGGGTGATGTTTACCAAAAAGATAATGAGCATGTCATAAAATCGAATCGTCAGGGAGTGGTTTGAGGAACATTCCAGTGACTTTCAAGTCATGTTTTGGTCTCCGAATTCTCCTGACAATCTAATAGAGCCTTTGTGGACCCACCTGGAAAACCAAGTTTGTGCTGCCACGCTACTTCCTTGCAATGTGCGGGAATTGCAGGACCAGTTGGCGAGCTCTTGGTACCATTTACCTCAGGACCTATCACCATGTGGAATCATTGAAAAACAGAGTTTTTTTTTGAATAACAGTGGTCCTACATGTTATTAATAGGGTACTCATAATGTCATGGCTGTTCAGTGTATGTTTTTAAATAAGTCTTCTTACTTGTCTTCACTCAATGATAGAAATTTTGTTAATTGAAAATTATAATAAATATTATTAAAAAACTACTGACTATTTTAATATATAAACATTTTTTTTCTCACAAAAAAATCATGTTTAGCTTGACGATTTATAAAACAGGCACATAATAGTGGATTTCCTACTAGTTTTTTGATAAACATCCTAATAATTTTTTTTCAATTTAACTGTAACCGAATACAGTAATAGATTTCTTATGAACTTCCAAGTGTGTTTTAACTAAGTGTAGCCAGGTTTCGACTGCTGTTTTAAGCTTTGATTATTCTTTCAATAATTGCTTAATTTTTGCTTGGTGTTTCCTTATGGGGTCCCTCCTTACTTTATACTCATTTAATATTGTATACTTTTATTGTGGTTGTATGATGTTTCCGACGTCTGGGAGAGTTGTTGCAGCAAATTTTTCTTTTGCCCCAGTTCGAGAAATCAGTCCTGAAGTCAGTTCGGGATTTACAAATTTTGCACATTTGAACCGCCTGAACTGGATTCGGGTGACACTGGTTAATTTCAAGTAAACATTATTGATATTTTGTTAAAATTTTACTAAAATATACTATAAATAGTAAATATTTTATTTATTTAAAAATGTGGTCAATATGCATTTTTATTCAATCAATCGTTCTTTGGCCTCTGTTTTCAACCAATTTATATAAAATATTATATTAACGTGTTAAATACTTTCGAATAAAAACAGTTAAGATCAGAAGTAAATTTTTTTTCCTCCTTCAGGCAAATTTTACGCTTTTACCTTCTTATGCATTACAAATGTTGAACATTTGAGCTACGAACTGCTTTTGAGCAACACTGGCAAGTGGTTAAAAATACCATAAAAGAAATACTTATTTGATCTGCTTTATAAATTAAGGATCTATGCACTCTTTATAAATAATATTTTTATAAAGCTATTATCTCTTTATAAATCTATTATCTTTTTAAAGTTTATTGCAAAATTGCAGAATGAATAGGGTGCTGTACTTTGGTATTTGTTTGGAGCATTACTATATACTTTTTTGCCATCCTAGGGCTAATGAGCTGCCAAACTGCATTTGAGCAACACTGGCAAGTGGTTAAAAATACCATAAAAGAAATACTTATTTGATCTGCTTTATAAAGTTAAGGACTTTGCTATGCACTCTTTATAAATAATATTTTTATAAACCCATTATCTCTTCATAAATCTATTATCTTTTTAAAGTGTAGGGCAAAATTGCCGAATGAATAGGGTGTTGTACTTTGGTATTTGTTTGGAGCATTACTGTATACTTTATTTGCCACCTAGGGCTAATAAAACTGAGACCTATTGCTTAAAGGCTTCCGAGAACCACCCTTAACAAACAAGGTGGATCTCCAGCCAGTTCGGGATCCGAACCCGCAACTCTCCAGTTTCGAAAGCATTGCCTTTGCGACTGTGCTACCACGAGTCATTCATGTTATTATAGTATGTTTAATCTTGTATGTGTTTGTAATTATCCTAAACAGGGCCCGACTAAGATACTTTTGTACCCAGAGCACAATCCAATTTTTGTGCCCTCCACCCTCATGCAAATTTATAGAGACAAATTATTATCATCATTGCAGTCATGTAAAAATTATAACATTGAATTATCAAACACATTAAAGAAATTAGCATTAAAGTAATATTCAAAATCAAAAACACCAAATTTTCATTTTACGTAATCATTATTTCTATTTAGCCATGCTAAATATTATGGACTTTTAAGGACCTACAGTGACCCACTTTTTATTTTCTACCTTGTCATACTCAAAAGCTCTGTGGTGCAGAAAATAAATATTAATAATAGATTTAAAAATAATTTCAATTGATGAGATGATTTAATAGTTTATAGTGGTACGTTGCTAATAATCTGTCTTATATGCAATAACCCATAGGATAAAAAGAGCACCAGGTTTGTTGAGGGAATTATCAGGTAAATAGTAAAATTAAAATAAATAGGAAACAATATAGTTCATGACAAACACAATTACCTCGTACAATAATTTATTAAAACTTATTGAAAGGGGAGTTGTGCATGTGAATCAAAAATTATACTGAAGTTCAAATGGGCAAGACATCACGAGGGAAATGAAATTACTACAATGACATTGACTGGTTTGGTTTGGAGCGCTATGGTCTACTGTTTTACACACGAGGGCTAATGAGACCGGGACCTACTACTTAAAGCCGATTCCGAACGGCTACGAACATCCATGCCATAGTGGGATTCGAACCCATGAACTCCGGTACGGAAGGTCAGCGCTCTAACCAATCAGCCAGCGTTCGGCTACAATGACATTGAAATAAAACTCAGCTGTTATGCCCAAAATAATGTCAAAGATGTTGATTGAAATTTATCAGGACTAAGTATTTAGCAGGTAAAATTTAAGCACAAAAATTGATATCAACTACTGCACATTATAAATTTTTCCAGGAGATGAATACAAGAAGATATGCATACACAAAAAGCATTAACTAAAGTAGTAGTAATATACATTTGTCATAAGAAAAAAGTCATCAAGTAAGAAGCAATATATAACAATTGGTGCATTAGTAAAGTAGTACAATTAGTAAATTTTCGTACCCAGGACACGTGCCCCAAGTTCCCGTGCAATAATCAGACTCTGATCCCAAATACTGAATGTGTTCAATGTTTATCGTTGCTGTTAAATTTCTTATCAGTGAGACTTTTCTTGAAATGAACCCATAGTGTCTGCTCTTGAAAAAGCAAGTAATTAAAACTAGGCGTACCCAGGACACGTGTCCCAAGTTCCCATGCAATAATCAGACTCTGATCCCAAATACTGAATGTGTTCAATGTTTATCGTTGCTGTTAAATTTCTTATCAGTGAGACTTTTCTTGAAATGAACCCATAGTGTCTGCTCTTGAAAAAGCAAGTAATTAAAACGAGGCGAGCAGTTAAGAGAAGCAGCACGCGCTCGTTATTACAATATATGCTTCAGATTTATTGAAGTTAATGCAAAAACAAAACAATGTTTATATTTGATTTTTTGCCTCTTCATTAACAGCAACTTTTTTTAAATACCATTAATAACATTGTAAAATGTTAACATAAGCCTAAAAATTATCCTTTAAAAATAACGCTGTTTTGTTTAATTTTTCTAAATATGCATGATTTGTAATCATCCTCCCCAACCACTCAAATATATTAAGATGACTCCTTGAATGTTATTAATAGGATGGATAAAATATTTTTTCTACATAAACTAGAAGCCCATTTAAAGTGCAAGAATTCACTAAATGATTCCTCTTTTGATTTAATTTAATAAGTAAGAGAGAGAGGGTGAAAAGACTAATAAATTAGATTTTAAAAAATATTCGTTTAAATATAAATATATAAAATTATATGCAACTTTGCTAATTTTGTTGATAAGCTGATTGCTGTAAGCTTGCTATTTATTAAGTTTGCTCCTTTTTTAAAATTATCTTTTTTATGATACTATTCATACTTTAATATTTAATTCACAGAAGACTATTTTGAGAACGGAAAATATCAAAACTAATTCTGAAGTGTAAACTATTGACAAATTTCATTCAATACTATATAATAGGTATGTTTATGAACTTTTCTACACAGAGTTCAAATATTATGAATGTGTTTAATTAAAAAAAAGATTAAAAAAATTAAAGGCTAAGTTTTTATATTAAAAACATATCACAATTTATTGATAACATTGTTATAACAAATAAATCGATATATTTTAAAAGTGCTAAAAACATATTTCGTTCTATTTATCGGCAAAATAATATCCCATATCACCACGTGAAACACGGTGTAAATCTAAACACTTGAATCTATACACACGGACTGGAATCTAACAATAGATATCTACCTCTCTGACAAGGAAATACTTTGTTAAACCAAAGTCCACACCAATCAGAACAGCAACAAGGAGTGAATACCAATACGAGTAATCCTATACCTACCCTTCCACCACACACGTGGATTTAAGCTTTGAACAGGTAGTTTGAGGGATTTTCTTTGGATAGCTGACAAATAATAACTGACAGTTGAACATCAGCAGAGTGTTCAACCATGAGTTAATCTCACTCGCGGTCTAGCAGTTATTTTGTGACAGGATTTCGTCGGCGCTCAAAAGTGAGAGGAAATACCGATATTCTAACATGTAAGAATGGTACCGCAGCTACTTTGAAGTAGTCATGTATTCCAAAGGGAACTTACAATTTTGCAGCTTCCATATGACAGTTCTACAGGCCTTATTAATAATTTACACAAAGGGCAAAGATGTGTAACTTGCAGTTAAATTCAGTTTTGATTCAAGTAAGAACAAATGGTTTAAGGTAGTTTAAGTTAAATGTAAACAAACAAGCATTTTCATGTTCAATAATATCATTCCCAAAGCAAAGAAGAGATTGACAACAATATGTTAATCTCCCTCCCAGTCTAGCAGTTATTCTGTGACAGGTTTCCATCGGCGTTCATAAGTGAGAGGAAATACAGATATTCAAACATATAAGAATGGTCCCAAAGCTTCTTTGAAGCATATCATGGATTCCAAAGGAAACTTACGATTTCACAGCTTCCATATGACAGTTCTAACGGCTTTGTTAATAATTTAAACAAAATTGCAAAGGGCAAAAATGAGAAATTTGCAGTTAAATTCGGTTTTGATTCAAGTAAGAACAAATGGTTTAAGGAAGTTAAAGTTGAATGTAAACAATGAAGTATTTTCATATTCAATAATATCATTCCCAAAGCCATAGACAAAGAAGAGATTGACAACAATATGTTAATCTTCCTCCCAGTCTAGCAGTTATTTTGTGACAGGTTTTCATCTGCACTCAAAAGTGAGAGGAAATACCGATATTCAAATATAAAAGAATGGTCTCCAAGCTACTTTGAAGTATATCATGCATTCCAAAAGGAACTTGCAATTTCACAGCTGCCATATGACAGTTCTAATGACTTAAACATAACTTTAATGACTTAAAATTAACTTAACTTTAATAATTTAAACAAAATTGCAAAGGGCAAAAATGAGAAATTTGCAGTTAAATTCGGTTTTGATTCAAGTAAGAACAAATGGTTTAAGGAAGTTAAAGTTGAATGTAAACAATGAAGTATTTTCATATTCAATAATATCATTCCCAAAGCCATAGACAAAGAAGAGATTGACAACAATATGTTAATCTCCTTATATCCTCCAGTAGTTAGACGGTTAATACACAGAAATAACTGTAGAAACATACATTATTATTATTATTATTATTATTTATTTTTATTATTATTATTATTATTTTTTTTTTTTGTAAATCTTAAGGTTTGATTTGGTGCTTTACGGTCTACTATTTTTCTCAAGATGACTATTGAGACCTGGAACTACTGCTTAAAGCCGATTCCGAACGTCTACGAGCATCTATGCCAGCTGCGGGATTCGATCCCGTGAACTCAGGTTCCGAAGAACAGCATTCTACCATTCGGCCATTGTTCGGCATAAAATCTTAAGGATTTTGAAAATGCAAGACATTAGTATTATCATGAACACGCTTACAAAATAATTTAATTTTTGGAATGTAATAAACTCTTTCGATTTATATAGGATAATGGTTCATAAACTTTTTTAATTGCTATTCCTTTTGTTAAAATTTAAAAACGGCAATGGCTTATTTACTGTACATGGTATCCTTTAAAAATATATTTATTTTGTATGTTTTACAGCAATCATTGTATTTTAGAATTATTAATTTAAATTATACTTAAAAAGTAAAGTATGTTTCAACTTTTAATTTACAATATAATTTAAGATTTTTCAGTATTTTAAAATCCTTTTACATGTTTAAACGTTAATATTTTTGCTTTAAAGTATTTTTAAGATTTATCAAAATTTATTTCACAAGACTGCATAGATTTTTGGACATCTTTATTTAGTTTTATATATTTTTTAATTTTAAAGTATTTTAAAACCACTTCACATATTCAAATATTAATATTTTATCTTTAAGAGACTTTTAAGAGTCGAAGTTGTCTACTCAAGATTATGCATGGCTTTTAAATACCTTGAAAAGTAAATTTTTTACTTACACTTATTAATTTTAAAAATCTTCTGTACATTTGTGTGTATATAAAGAAAGAAGCAACTGATTACTAATTCCATCCACAGTATTTTACTGTGCTTATAGAAAACCTGTCTAAAATATCTGAAATTTTTATCTTAAATGCAAAAACATTAACCTTTTTAATCCATGAAATTTGAAAAAAATAAACGGGGTGAAAAAGCCATAAATGGATTAACAAATGGAAATTTTAAAAATTTTGCTTTGCTAAAGTAAGTCCCAAAAAAATGAAATCATACACTGAAGAGCCAAAAACTGCCTAATATCGCGTAGGGGCCCCTTCGAACACGCAGAAGTTCCGCAACAGGACGCGGCATGGACTCAAGTCTGAAGTAATGCTGAAAGTAATTGGCATCGTGAATCTTGCAGATATGGCCTTAAATCCCTAACAATACGAGGTGGTGGGGATCTCTTCTGTACAGCACGTTATAAGGTATCCCTGATATGCTCAATAATGTTCATGTCTGGAGATTTTCATGGCCAGCAGAAGTGTTTAAAGTCAAAAGAGTGCTCCTCTGTAGGAATTCTGGACGTGTGTGGTGTCGCATTGTTCTGCTGGAATTCTCAAGTTCACCGGAATGCATAATGAATATGAATGGGTGCAGGTGATCAGACAGGATGCTTACGTAAACATCACCTGTCAGAGTCGTATCTAGACGTATCAGGTGTCTCATATCACTCCAACTGCATGTGCCCTATACCGTCACAGAACCTTCACCAGTCTCCTGTGGACATGCAGTCTCCATGGATTTATGAGGTTGTATTCGTTCCCGTCTATCCGCTCGATACAATTTGAAATAAGACTCGTCAGACCAGGCAACTTGTTTCCAGTGATCAAAAGTCCAATGTCGGCGTTGACGATCCCATGCTAGGCGCAAAGCTTACAGTCATACAGTACACTAGTGGGCCTTCGGCTCCGAAAGCCCATATCGATGATGTTTCACTAAATGGTTCGCAAGATGACATTTGTTGATGGACCAGCGATGAAATCTGCAGCAATTTGCGGAAGGGTTGCACTTCTGTCACATTTAATGATTCTCCCCAGTCGTTGTTGGTCCCGTTCTTGCACGATCTTTTTCTAATCTCAGTGATATCAAAGATTTGATTTTTACGAGATTCCTGATTCACGGTACACTCGTGAAATGGTCGTACCGGAAAATCCAAATTTGATCGCTGCCTCGGAGAGGTTATATCTTATCTCTCATGCGCCAACTATAACACCACGCTCAAACTCACTCAAATCTTAATAACCTACCATTGTAGCAGCAGTAACCGATCTAATAGCTGTGCCAGACACTTGTTGTGTTTTATAAGCGTTGATGACCGCAGCGCAGTATTTTGATTAATTCCTTATCTCTTTATTTGCATACGCATATCTATACCAGTTTTTTTAGCTTTTCAGAGTACATGTTAGTAACTTTAATGCTGAAGAAAGAGATATTATTCTGTTATGGACTCACGAATCCACCATCCTATTCCCCTCTTTTATCTTTTAGTTGTTTTAATGCTCTGTTAGTTGTCAAATTCTCTGCTTACTGTAAGAAATCTCTGGATTAAAGGGATAGCCCCAGGAAATCCAGTTGGCCTATGACCTTGTAGACCTTGAAGAAAGAGATTTCAATTTTTTATGTGTGTGAATATTAAGCAGAACAATAATTCAAAATACCAAAATATTTTGATTTTTAATCATATTTCATAATCTGTCCCCTCAAGTATTAATGAGCTATAAAGAGTGGAGCATGTGGTGGTCGTCCAGTGATTAAGTCGCATATCGCGCGTTTAGTCAAGCATAAATAAATTAACATCTTATCACGTACATTTAAAGGTTATTTTTTTTATCATTGACCGGTGACTCCCTTGTGACCCACCAGTTGGGAAAGACTAATATAGGACAAAGAGGAGGAAATAGATAGACAACTACCGTGTTAATGCATGGGAAATTAATACGACTGCAAGAAGTAACAGCTTGTATTTGAATTTAACCCTTCTTGTGGAGGGTAATAAAGGAAAAAGCGTAATCGGTCCCTCCAGCCAGATGCATTCTAATGAATCACTGTGCTTCAAATAGAGTCCATCCCCCCGGATTTCAGAGCGATGGCAATAGACGCGTCAAAAGCCAGGAGACATCCGTCAAAAACGCTTTATCAAAGGCATTTGGCGAGAACGGCCCACTGTCTCCATCAGCCCACACCTTTTTCCCTCCGATGAAACGCATCTCGCATACTCAAAGTTGTCTTAAGAGGTTGTTTACCTCCAGAATTTGCATTGATCACGACACCTGTCCAACGAATAAGTCCTTCCTGTCTTCAAGGTGACGAGATTTAGACGTGGTACGCAGAATATATTGCAAGACGAGCGTGTGCGCGAAATACATATGGGCGTGTGAGCAATTTAAGACAATGACTCTAGAGTTATCCTTCTCCGTTGGAATTCCTTTGCAATGTTTTAAAAAGCTTGGTTGTCCCCCACCCCGATAACTGTAATTTATATTATTTGTTTTAAAAAATCGGTTTTTTGGATTTAAGTATGGAACAAGGCACCATTGTTTCTATATATTACTATTCTGTTATTATCTTCCACTAGACTTATTTAAGTTTGTTATCTTTCTCTGTAACTAGGTGCCTTAGCGCCTATGGCAAAAGACTGGTCTGCGCTCGTCACCAAATATAGTGAGAAAACATATAAACATTTTTTATACCACATATTCAAAATGCACTCAATATTTTGTTAATTAATAAAATGTTCTTAGCATATTAATTTATAATTTTTTCTTCTATTTATACTTTATTAATACTTAGCGATATATTTTAACATTTGGGGAATATTATTTTGCAGATAAACTGAATAGTTTGGGGGAATATTTCTTATTTAAAAGTTGAATTTTCATAAAAAAATTCATCAAATTTCTAAATTTAACCCGTTAATAAACAGTTTTTTGAAAAAGGCCAGCCAAAAAAATCAATTTTTTTAATCTAAAAAACACAATTTAGAATGTTGTCTTGCTAAAAATATTAGAAAAATACAAAAATAATCAAAATTTTTATTGCAGTTTTGTATTTTGATTTGCAGAAAATAGTCGAATATAGCTTACAATCCGATGTAAATGATAAATATCAATAAAACGATTGCTTTTTTTCACATTGTTATTATGTTATTGAATATAGCTTACAATCCCATGTAAATGATAAATATCAATAAAACTATTGTTTTTTTCACATTGTTATTATGTTATTGAATATAGCTTACAATCCCATGTAAATGATAAATATCAATAAAACTATTGTTTTTTCACATTATTATTATCTTATTGAACATAGCTTACAATCCCATGTAAATGATAAATATCGATAAAATGATTGTTTTTTTTTTCACATTCTAATTATGTTATTGAATATAGCTTACATTCCCATGTAAATGATAAATATCAATAAACCTATTGTTTTTTTCACATTGTTATTATGTTATTGAATATAGCTTACATTCCCATGTAAATGATAAATATCAATAAAACGATTGTTTTTTTTCACATTGTTATTATGTTATTGAATATAGCTTACAATCCCATGTAAATGATAAATATCAATAAAACTATTGTTTTTTTCACATTGTTATTATGTTATTGAATATAGCTTACAATCCCATGTAAATGATAAATATCAAAAAACGATTGTTTTTTTTCACATTGTTATTATGTTATTGAATATAGCTTACAATCCCATGTAAATGATAAATATCAATAAAACTATTGTTTTTTTTCACATTGCAATTATGTTATTGACTATAGCTTACAATCCCGTGTAAATGATAAATATCAATAAAACTATTGTTTTTTCACATTATTATTATCTTATTGAACATAGCTTACAATCCCATGTAAATGATAAATATCGATAAAATGATTGTTTTTTTTTTCACATTCTAATTATGTTATTGAATATAGCTTACATTCCCATGTAAATGATAAATATCAATAAACCTATTGTTTTTTTCACATTGTTATTATGTTATTGAATATAGCTTACAATCCCATGTAAATGATAAATATCAATAAAACTATTGTTTTTTCACATTATTATTATGTTATTGAATATAGCTTACAATCCCATGTAAATGATAAATATCAATAAAACGATTGTTTATTTCACATTGTTATTATGTTATTGAATATAGCTTACAATTCCTTGTAAAGGATAAATATCAATAAAACGATTGTTTTTTGTTTTCACATTGTTATTTTCAATTTTCGATTGCATTCGAGTGTGAAAAAATATAGCAGCATAAAGCACAACGCCGCTCGAATTATCTCGAGTGTGCACAGTTTGGCCAGTTTAGCCCGCTATAGTTAGATAAGGGGTTAAATTTAGTTTTAATAACTTTAATAAATTCAAAATTTTAAACAAATACCTAGAATTTAATTGAATCATATTAGTCGTGTTAGGTAAACATTTTGTAAAAATCTATAAGTTTAGTCTCTAAAAGCATTTTAAAAAATTTAAAAAATTCATGAAAAAAGTAATTTTTAAACACATTGGATTTAATAATTTAAAACATTATTTTTCAAAGTTTTCCTTATTTCTACTCGGGGCGAATTGTCCTCTTACGGACCCCTCTTTCCTCACGGTGCTGCGCCTTTAAGACTGATGGGCCAGTGGCAATTGCCGCCTTTGGTATATCCTAGTTACGGCCCTGATTAACGTGGATCATGTTAACCTATAGGGAAAATAAAATTCCCTCTGTATGAGTGGACTTTTAAGAATTTTTTAAAATATTATACTATATGATAGAACAGTAAATTCCCTAAGATGCTATATTTTCACTTCTTTATTTATGTCTGTTAAATGATCTTATTTGTGTTTGAAAAAGTGTATACTGAAATTTCTCACAAATAATTTAAAAGGAAATCTATTTTTTTATCAGTGCTTTTTAAAAAGGGGAAAATATGGAATTTCCTCTTCTATCACGTGTCTATAATTTTCAAAATTTTTCTTATAATGTAAACCGGTTAGAGGGAATTTTTACTTTTCACCACAGTTTAGCATAGAGTGAGATTCATACAATAAGCCAGGTACAGACTTACCTTGAAGAAACAGTGACGTTTTCGACAATGTAAAAAAAAAACTAAAGTCAAACTTATTCTATATATTTAAAGTAAACGAAATTTCTCTTTGAGCTACACGTGTTTTCCGGGTGGTGCTAAATAATTTGTAGCTCCACAGCCGTGTTTGACATAAAAATACCTATCTATATTGCCAGCTGCATCAAAAAAATCTATGTAATCAACTTCTAACTGTATATATTCCAAACAAATTTTGCTAATATTAAGTATTAACACCACTAACTGAAGAAAACTAATCATTGAATAAAACGTAATTTATTACAGAAGCCAATCTGACTAACTCTACACTCTCTTGTATATCGCAATAAAAATTTATTTGAAACACTTTTTATCAAAGTAATTGAAAGTTAACCCCTTCCGGTATGATTTAATAATGAAAAACTGTGCATGAAATAACCATTTAATTTTTATTTAAAAAACTTGTTTCATTTTACAATTCTTACATATTCTTAATTAAAATCCACTTTTTACATAGTGTTAAATAATATCAGAAACAGTAAAATTAAGAAAATATCAAAACAAAACATTAATAAGGTATACAGATATAGTCTTCCAGCTAATGGTACTTTTCAAAACAAAGTGCAAAGGAATTCTTAATTGTTTACATCGCCAAGTAGTCTCACTTTTAATTTGATTCTTGTAACACACACGGCATTTCTTAGTAGGTTTTCTTTTATTCTGACTCATTAATTTGGCAATGACTTGTACCAAGTAAACAATATGCAATAGTGACTTGTGATTTTCACAAGTGATAAAAGTGTTGCCAAATTCAGTACACTAGAAATTTTAAACTAAATTAATTATCATATTTAACAGTAACTTTAATCGCATGACGAGTGTAGCTCGTCATTGTGCGGTATGGAGTGAAAAACCAACGACGAGCTAGACTCGTCATTTTACCGGAAGGGGTTAAGGAAACAGTGACGTTTTCGATAAAGTTAAAAAAAAAACTAAAGTGAAACTTATTCTATATATATAAAGTAAACGAAATTTCTCTTTGAGCTACACGTGCTATCCGGGTGATGCTAAATAATTTGCAGCTCCCCAGCCGTGTTTGACAAAAAATACCTATCTATATTGCCAGCTGCATCAGAAAAATCCATGTGATTAACTTTTAACTTATATATTCCAAACAAATTTTTCGGAACGATAGCCGATTGGTTAGGGTTCTGGCCTTCGGTACCGGAATTCGTGGGTTCGAATTCCACAAAGGCATGGATGTTTGTAGCCGTTCGGAATCGGCGTTAAGCTGTAGGTCCCGGTCTCATTAGCCCTCTTGTTGCAAAAAAGTAGACCGTAGCACTCCAAACCAAACCAAACAAATTTTGCTAATATTAAGTATTAACACCACTAACTGAAAAAAAACAACTAATCATTCAATAAAAGGTAATTTATTTCAGAAGCCAATCTGACTAACCCTATACTCTCTTGTATACCGTAATAAAAATTTATTTGAAACAATTTTTATCAAAGCAATTGAAAGTTAATGAGGACAGAAGTAATTACTGCAATACATTTTAACTTTCAAAAAACACTTCGCGGAACTAAACACGGACCAACCAGGTTTTGTTTATTAAACTAATAATCGTATAAACTTACATACAATATTTCCTTCTTTCTTACTGCTTTTATGCATTGTCTATATCGATGTTTCTCTTCCCACAGATGCATTGTTTCGGAAACAAAAGACATATTTCGATCTTTTTTCATTATTGTTTCGACTTAAATGTGTTAATTTTTTTTCGAGCTTTGTTCCAAAAAATCATGAGAATGGGAAAAGGGGAAAAATTTCAAATATGTACACTGTAAAAAAAATTGAAATGTTCGTCAGAAAAAAAAATAGATAGAGGTTCTGCTGAAGGTTTCTTAACATTCACACTATTGCCCGTTTATGTCGATAAAGAAATATTGTGATTGGTTTGAAATTTTATGTTTAAAAGCAGTCTACTGCCTTTTAAAGGAATTTTTGATTCGTGCTGAAAATTTTATCTGTGAAACCTCAAATCTTTAATTACTTAATCAAATGACACAAAAATTGTCATTTTAATAAAAATTATTAAATAATTAATCTTAACCATTATAATAAAAAATGTAGAACAATTAATAAGGAGAAATTTGAAAAAAAAAGAATGATCTTGTACTGCCTAGATAACAATTTTGTTATATAGGTTTTAACCTAATATTCAATTGCAATTAATCTCAAAGCTGAATTCTATAAATATAATTAATATAAAAGTCATTTTGATGTAAGGAAGTTAAAATCTCATTACAAATTTGAATTAAATTAGAGATAGAATGAAATGATTATTAATCGGTGATTAACCCTTTGTCATATACGGTGATATATCCCATCAGATATGGTATACACATCTAATGTTTTATACGTTTGCGTATTACATGAAATGCATAATGAACGGAGTTAAGATACAAGATCTTATATATTTTATATCATTGTGTATCACATGAAGCCCAGAGGCTCTGGGTTTGGTTTGGTTTGGAGCACTACAGTCTACTGTTTTACACACGAGGGCTAATGAGACCGGGACCTACAGTTTAAAGCCGATTCCGAACGGCTACAAATATCCATGCCAGCAACGGGATTCGAATCCACGAGCTCCGGTTCCGAAGAGCAGCTCTCTACCATTCGGCCATCGTTCGGCGAGGCTCTGGGGTAGAGCTTCGAGCTACAGCAGCACAGGCCCAAGGTTCGATCCCTAGGCTGGACAAGGTTAATTCAGCTTTTCATCCCTTCAGTGGGTAGATAAACTGAGGACCAAGTATGCTTGGGAACTAAACACTGGGGGTTTAGCGTAAGGTTGGCCACCTAACCAGAACATATGCTTCGTACCCCACGGCCCTTGGTCTAGGAGATGGAGATTGACACCATAGGCCCTGGCTCCCTACTGGCTGTTAAGCCTAAAATTTCAGTTTAGTGTATCACATGTGATATACAATCTTAAAAAGCATTAGGTGTGATAGTCGAGAAAGATCTTAATTACCTAACAATTTATCTAATTTTGATAAGTATAAGAAATATATGATCAATCGAAACAAAACCCTTTCATCATGCAGTACAATTCCTTTAGAAAATGTAAGATATATTAAGTTGTATGAAATATTGATACGTGAGTGACTGTTTAGAACAATTATACATCAAAATTACATTTTAGAAAGAATACACAGTTAAAACAAGTTCTAGAGAACAAAGCTTACAAGTCTGTCATAATTATTTATTACTTATTTAGAGCTGACTGCAGCAGAAACTAGTCAGAAAATTGGTACTTAAATTGCTATACAGGGTTTTCCAAAAGTTTGGAACTAAAGCAAAAGGGAATAACTTTTTAACTTAAAAAAAAAATTAATGCACTAACGTTTACATGACAGAGGACAAAACTAAACCTTTATCGCAACTATTCCAACTGTTTACCGTGAACATCTAAATATTCTTTGAATCTTTTTGGAAACCCAAGAACAGCGTCACAATAGTTTTCGCCAGAAAAAGTTTTCTATTCCGTGTCACGTATTGCATTTTCAATGCTTGCAAGAACGTCTGTCTAAACCCGTCTCTTAGCATGCCCCCCCCTCACCCTCATAGCCACTGATCACAAAACGTAAAGTTCAGAGATCTGGGAGATCTAGAAGTAGGCTCCCTGTGATCAATCCATCTCCCCCTCACAGGCATCACCAAGGTTTGGTTTGGAGAGCTACAGAACGAAAATGATTCCTGGTGTGCCTAAAAATATCAGAGCAGAAAGTCAAGTTTCCAAAATGAAAGTTATATTTGTTATACTCTGGATTTTTCTTGTTGCCAGTCAGCTGCCTCTTCCTGGCTGGTCATTTCTTGCTGCCCTCGCTAGTTTGGGATTTGCCACTAGACGGCGCAGGATTGTCTGACCCAGGTCTTGTCTACTACCATTCAACTATTAAGAAGCCGAACGATGGCTGAATGTTAAGGACGCTGATATTCGGAACCGGAGTTCGGGAATTCGAATCCCACTGTGTCATGGATGTTCGTAGCCGTTTAGAATCGGTTTTAAGCAGGAGGTCCTGGTTTCCTTAACCCTCGTGTTGCAAAAAAGGAAACCGTAGCTTTCCAAAGCAATTCAATTATTTAGAAAAGCCTGTCAAGGGCAAGATAGAAACAAATTTGTTTTGTCCAATATTGCAAATTTACCAGATACGCAGACGTCTCCATTATCCTACCAGATCGAGTGTATTGTGAGTGACAATTGATGATGGTGAACGATGGCTGAATGGTTAGGAAGCTGATCTTCGAAGCCGGAGTTCGGGAATTCGAATCCCACTGTGTCATGGATGTTCGTAGAAGATTGGAATCGGTTTTAAACAGGAACTCCCGGTTTCATTAGCACTCGTGTTGCATAAAAGTAGAGACCGTAGTTCTCCAAACCAATCCAATTAATAAGAAAGGCCTGTCAAGGTCAGGATTGGAACAAATTTGCTTTGTCCAGTAGTGCAAATTTACTAGATAAGCAGATGCGTCCATTGTCCTCTCAGATCGAGTGCATTTTTAGTGACAATTGATGGTCCGACCACAACAAGAATTCTCATACATTCATTTATGATCTTGACAGAGCTTAAAATAATTAATTAGAAATAAATACGCATCTAGATACACATGGTTATTGAAAGCTTCAAATATTTTCTCCAAGCTGCAATCTGATTTCACTTGGAAAACTGTGTTATTGAGAATGATGTTTTGAAATATAAGAGTTCGTATTGACATAATATAAGTATATACATTTTTCGACCCTTAAAACGAGATCAAAAACTCAATATCATAGCGGTTCCGTATCCAGGATTTAGTTTCGGTAGGTGGGAGTGGGTCTCAAACTGAACTGAACCAAATACATTTTTTAGTGTATTTTTAACTTAAAAAAAGAATTTTAAAAAAATTATACAAATTTAATAATATTTATTAAAAATGGTATTGAAATCCTAAAATTTATTATTTTTATTATTATTTACATTTTATCTAAAAGTACCATACACAATCTTGCGTAATATGGTTCACAATTGTAAAACAATTTTAAGCAAAACTATTAATATTTGAAAAAAAAATTGAAATTTTGTTTAAAAATTAAATTTTGATTAATTATGCTGTTTTAAAAAGTGTTATTTCAAAATATGCTTTTATATCGATATTTACATGCAAACAAATTAAACTCCAGACTGTAGGGGGCAGTAGACTGAGAGAGGGGGGGGACTCGACAGGATCAAGTCCCTCTTGCCTACTGTCCTGTTTCATAGTGTCTTAATCATAGTGTATTTCGTAGTTTAAAAAAATCTATAAAGATTTCCACTATCCAGATACCGTTTAATACATCTCTTATTTCCAGCACATCAAGAGTTGGGAATGAATTTGAATAAATGATGCACATTGTGTAGCATACTTTTTGTTAGGACATCTTTTGTCCACAACAACATATCCGCCGCTATTCAAATGAGGCGTCGGACGTCAGGAGTGGGCAGATGAATAGTGGGCTGGTTACAATACTCGTAGCGAGTAATATCTTTTAGACTGACTGTCCCGTAGGCTAGTATAAACACACTCATAAGTAATACTCCCCCTCGCCATTCAAGAATATTGCACAATGCGGAAGTCTAAGGATGGTCTTCATGAATACAGCTTGAGGATAAGGAAGAAAAAAAAGGAAGTGATTTCTCAATTTAGTCTACCCAGTTCAAAACCAAAAGCCATATACTAATACAAACAAAAATTTTAAAAATTTAATTTTTCCGAACAATTTTTTTTTAATTTTTTAAACGTTTTTTGAACACTATTCTTCCTTTTCGGTTTTATCTTATTTTTAGGTAAAATTAAAAATATTTTTAGGTATTATTTTAGGAACTCTTAGGACAGCCTAGATGACTATGAGTTACAGTTAAGAAGGAAGTAAAAGTTTTTTTGCAAGTCAATTTTTTGAAGAATATTAAATATTTTTAACATTTTTGCATATTAATTTTTTATTTTCCTTTGTTTTTAACTTACTCTTGCGAAAAAATATTTTAAAAACATTTTTGGGTATTATTTTGGATAGTTTAAGAATGGCTTCAATGAATATAGCTGGAAGTTAAGGAGGAAAAAAAAGGTATTTCTAAATGTAGAAAAAGATTTACTTATTTTAAAATCAATGGCCATATATTAACACAAACAAATATTTAAAAATTTGATTACTTGAAATATTTTTAAACTCTTTTTGAATATCTATTTTACCATTTTTAACATATTATTTTTTTACTTTCCTTCGGTTTTTATCTTACTCTTGCCTATAAATGTTTTAAAACATTGTTGCGTATTATTTTGGTTAGTTTAAGAATGGTTTCAATGAATATAGCTTACGGTTAAAGAGAAAAAAAAGTGATTTCTAAATGTAGGAATGGATCTACTTATTTTAAAATCAGTAGCCATATATTAACATAAACAAATGTTTAAAAATTTGATTTCTTGAAACATTTTTAAACGCTTTTTGCACATCTATTTTACCATTTTTACCATATTAATTTTTTACTTTCCTTCGGTTTTTATCTTACTCTTGCCTATAAATGTTTTAAAACATTGTTGCGTATTATTTTGGTTAGTTTAAGAATGGTTTCAATGAATATAGCTTACGGTTAAAGAGAAAAAAAAGTGATTTCTCAATTTAGTCTACCCAGTTCAAAACCAAAAGCCATATACTAATACAAACAAAAATTTTAAAAATTTAATTTTCCTGAACGATTTTAAAAAAATTAAACATTTTTTGAACGCTGTTTTCGCATTTCGGTTTGTAACTTCTTTTTAGGTAAAATTAAAAATATTTTTAGGTATTATTTTAGGAACTCTTAGGACAGCCTAGATGACTATGAGTTACAGTTAAGAAGGAAGTAAAAGTTTTTTTGCAAGTCAATTTTTTGAAGAATTTTATAATTTTTTAACATATTAATTTTTTACTGTCCTTCGTTTTTTAACTTATTCTTGCTAGAAATGTTTTAAAAACATTTTGGGGTATTATTTTGGGTAGTCTGAGAATATTTTAGGTGAATATAACTTGCGGTTAAGGGGGAAAAATAAGTGATTTCTTCATTTAGAAAAAGATCTACTTATTTTAAAATCAGTGGCCATATATTAACACAAACAAATGTTTAAAAATTTGATTTCTTGAAACATTTTAAACGCTTTTTGAACATCTATTTTACCATTTTCAACACATTAATTTTTTACTTTCCTTCGGTTTTTAACTTATTCTTGACTAAAAATATCTTAAAAACATTTTTTGGATATTATTTTGGGTAGTCTAAGAACGGTTTCAATAAATATAGCTTGCGATTAAGGAAAAAAAAAGTTATTTCTAAATGTAAAAAAAGATCTACTTATTTTAAAATCAGTGGCCATATATTAACACAAACAAATGTTTAAAAATTTGATTTCTTGAAACATTTTTAAACGCTTTTTGCACATCTATTTTATCATTTTTAACATATTAATTTTTTACTTTCCTTCGGTTTTTAACTTATTCTTTCTAGAAATAATTTAAAAACATTTTTACTATTATTTTGGGTAGTCTAAGAATAGTTTCGATGAATATAGCTTGCGGTTAAAGAGGAAGGAAAAAAGAGATTTCAGAATTCAGAAAAATATCTACTTGTTTTAAAATCAGTGGCCACAATTACCAACACAATTACAACAAAATTAACACAAACAAATTTAAAAATTGGATTTCTCGAAACATTTTTAAACGCGTTTTGCTATTTTACCATTTTCTTTCGTTTTTAATTTTTTTTCTTAATAAAAACTAACTTTTTAATCATGTTTTAATATAAATTTGAAAAGTCTAGGGATGGTTTTGATGAATATAGCTTGTGGTTAAGGAAGTAAATGTAGGGTTTCCTAATTTAGAAAACATCTGCTGACAATTTTGAAAAATCTTTTAAAAATGTCTTAATTTTTCTCTGCATTTCGGTGTTTTTTGATTGCTATCCCTCTCCTCTCTTTAGATGTCTTTTTATGAAATCACAGATCAACATTCCGCATCTTTTCTCCCCTATTTTACTTTCCTCATTCCATAAAGTCCATGCTGCACTGAAAAAAATCGTAGGATTAGAAGGTACTATCATAGAGCCCTGTGAGAA
>CM063506.1:112628032-112663032 GCA_032207245.1 Pardosa pseudoannulata | reverse complement strand
ACATACTTTCAGTATTTCGATGAGAACCTGTGTTTAAATTTCTCGTTTAACCGTAAAAATGGTTAAACATGAACCATGAAATAAATTATCATTTACATCAAAAATGTCATAAAGATACAATTTTTTACTCTATGGTTAGCATAACAACAGTTAAAATTCTGATTTAATGTCATTGTTGGAATAGGTATGTCTTTCTTTTTATATATTTAGTAATATAAAAAAAAGAGAAAATGGGTTTAATAGATGTCTTGGATGATGAGTTGTTGACTTTCAGTGGATTTATTGCACAGGACATGCTTTCAGTATTTCGATGAGAACCTGTGTTTAAATTTCTCGTTTATCCGTAAAAGCCAAACGATGGCCGATTGATTAGAGTGCTGGCCTTCGGTACCGGAGTTCGTGGGTTCGAATCCTACTATGGCATGGATATTTGTAGCCGTTCGGAATCGGGTTTAAGATGTAGGTCCCGGTCTTATTAGCCCTCGTGTTGCAAAAAAGAAGACCGTAGCACTCCAAATCAAACTTATCCGTAAAAATGGTTAAACACGAAACATGAAATAAATTATCTTACATCAAAAATGGTGCAAAGATGCAATTTTTTACACTACGTTTAACATAAGAGGAGTTAAAATCACGATTTCATGTCATCGTTAGTATAGACATAATATCTTGCTTTTTATATATTTAGTAATATAAGAAAGAAAAAGTGGGTTTAAGGGATGCCTTGGATGACGAGTTGTCGACTTTCAGTGGATTTATTACACAGGACAAGCTTTCAGCACTTCTATGAGAATCTGCGGTTAAATTTATCGTTTATCCACTAAAAATGGTTAAACAAGAAACATGAAATAAATTACCTTACATCAAAAATGGAGGAAAGATACAATTTTTTACGCTATGGTTTAGATAACAACAGTTAAAATGCTGATTTAATGTCATTGTTGGAATAGGTATGTCTTGCTTTTTATATATTTAGTAATATAAGAAAGACAAAGTGGGTTTAATGGATGCCTTGGATGAGTTGTCGACTTTCAGTGGATTTATTACACAGGACATGCTTTTATCAGTTCTATGTGGGTTCGAATCCTACTATGGCATGGATATTTGTAGCCGTTCGGAATCGGGTTTCAGCTGTAGGTCCCGGTTTATTAGCCCTCGTGTTGCAAAAAAGAAGACCGTAGCACTCCAAATCAAACTTATCCGCTAAAAATGGTTAAACACGAAACATGAAATAAATTATCTTTCGTCAGAAATGGCATAAAGATACATTTTTAAGCTATGGATAGTATAACAAGAGTTAAAATGCTGATTTAATGTTATTGTTGGAGTAAGTATGTCTTGCTTTTTATATATTTAGTAATATAAAAAAGAAAAGTGGGTTTAATGGATGCCTTGGATGACGAGTTGTCGAGTTTCAGTAGATTTATTACACAAGACATGTTTTTAGGAGTTCTATGAGAATCTGCGGTTAAATTTATCGTTTATCCACTAAAAATGGTTAAACAAGAAACATGAAATAAATTACCTTACATCAAAAATGGAGGAAAGATACAATTTTTTACGCTATGGTTTAGATAACATAGGTATGTCTTGCTTTTTATATATTTAGTAATATAAGAAAGACAAAGTGGGTTTAATGGATGCCTTGGATGAGTTGTCGACTTTCAGTGGATTTATTACACAGGACATGCTTTTATCAGTTCTATGAGAACCTGTGGTTAAATTTCTCGTTTATCCGAAAAAAGGGTTAAACACGAACCAGGAAATAAATTATCATTTACATCAAACAGGGAATAAAGATACAATTTTTTAAGCTATGGTTTAGATAACAACAGTTAAAATGCTGATTTAATGTTATTGTTGGAATAAGTATGTCTTGCTTTTTATATATTTAGTAATATAAAAAAGAGAAAATTGATTAATTTGATTAATTCGATGATGGGTTGTAGACTTTCAGTGGGTTTATTACACAGGATATGCTTTCAGTATTTCCATCAGAACCTTCAGTTTAACTTTCTCGTTTATCTGAGAAAATGGTCAAACATGAAACATGAAATAAGTTATCTTACATTAGAAATGGTGTAAAGGTACAAATTTTTACTCCCCGGTTAACATAACAGGAGTTAAAATGGAGATTTCATGTCATCGTTAGTATAGACATAATATCTTGCTTTTTATATATTTAGTAATATAAGAAAGACGTTGACTTTCAGTGGATTTTGTTACACAGGAGATGTTTTCAGCAGTTCTTTGAGAACCCGCAGTTTAACTTTCTCGTTTATCCGCTAAAAATGGTTAAACAAGAAACATAAAATAAATTATTTTACATCAGAAATGGCGTAAAAATACAATATTTTAAACCACTGTTAGCATAACAGGAGTTAAAATGATGATTTAATGTTATTGTTGGAATAGGTAAAATGCCTTGCTTTTTATATATTTAGTAATGTAAAAAAAGAGAATTGGGGTTTAATGGATGTCTTGAATGATGAGTTGGCGGCTTTCATTGTATTTATTACACAGGACATGCTTTCAGTATTGCTTTAAAATCCTCGTCTTTAAATTTCTCGTTTATCCGAGAAAATAGTTAAACATGAATCGTGAAACATATGATCCTGTATATCAACAATAGCATAAAGATACTTTTTTACATCACTATTAGCATAAAGGAGTTAAAATTATGATTTAATGTCATTGTTGAGATCGCTACATTTTGCTATTTGAAAGTTTCATTATTAGTGCCCGAACCTGAGGTTAAATTTCTCGTTTAGTTAAGCAAATGTTTAAAAACCAATCGCGATATGAAGGATCGTGCATATCAACAATAGTATAAAGATACAATTTTTTACGCCACGGTTAGAATAAGAAAATTTAAAATGATAATTTGATGTAGTAGCTGGGATTTTTATGATGTTTTGCTAATTGAGAACTAATTAGACTTACTGTAAAAGTGAATGCATAGTAAGAGAAGAGAAATAGTTTCTATGTAAACTCGCGGTTTGATTTGTTATTTAACTGAGGTTTGGTTTGGAAATTAAGTAAAACAACTGTTAAACTATAAGCATGAAATAAATTAGAAGTAAAAAAATAAGGTGGTTGAGGATAATGGAGTTTTAAGAAATAGTTAATATAAGTTACAGTTTCGTTAACATCAATCCACATAGAAGTAAATCTCTACATTTAGTGATGTTCCTTTTTTCAAACAGTCAACTAGTTACTGCACTCAGCCCATGTCAAGCTAAAGAAGATGAAGGAAGCACAATGAAAATTTCTATTCTATAGCGCAGGGCCCGATCAAGGCAAATTTGGGCCCAGGGTCTGATAGTCTTTCGCCCCCCCACCCTCCTGTCAAGGCAAATGAAAAATAATTTATAAAAGAGGATACAAACGAATATTTTTGGAGAAAAGTTCATACTAATTTTTTTATGTTTACATACCTTTGTGAAAAATGACTGGAGTGATGTAAATAAATAAACTAGAGTTTGTTTTAGATAAAATTGTCAACATTTTAACTGTTTTTATTTAATTTCTGAATAAGGTTTCATGAAATATTACTTGAAGAATTAAAAAAATATATTTTCAAATTTTGTTAATTAATTTTTTTTAATTTAATAATTAAGTACCATATTTTAGGGATCCCCTAAAGTTAAGGGGCCCAGTCGAAACGTGCTTTAATCAGGCCCTGCTCTAGCACAGAAATGGCCGAATAGTGTCCGGGATGGAATTAACAAAATTTATAACTGAAAAAAAATTTCGTATCTGTAATGGCAAAAACAATATTATTCGATTAACTTATTGGTTATTTTTAGATATCAGATTTTTATAAATGCTATGTTTACTGACCTCCCCCTTTGACTACATTAATACTGAATAATTTGCCTCTGAATAATCTACCACATCCATGGAAAACTTCAAAGCCCACTGGGTGATGATACTGCCCCAATTCTGAACATATTGTTTATATATTAAATTTATCCGTATATATCTAAGATAAATTCCCAGCAGTATTTAAAATCTTTGTTTTGCTCTAGAAATATTTCTAAGGTTTGCTAAAACTGTATTCTAGTTATTCACTCTTCAGAACATGTTTTATCAACTTTAAAGCCTTATTTATGACAAGTACCACGGACACAGTTCTTTGTAATTAAATGTTGTGCCCTTTACAGAGTTTGCCACTAAAACTTTTACTCGCGCCTAATTCTATAAAGAGTACAAAATCATCCTATCTTATACAAGCCATTTATATCTGAATGATCGGCAAACAACGTATTCTCAAACCTAAACAATGCGTACCACAATGTATCATCATGTCGTGTTACAACAGTGACTGGGATTTAAATACAATGCGATTTCTTTCGGGGTCACGAATTATTAAACATTGTCAGGATAATAATAATTTTGATGGAGGATCGAAATGATTCATTCCGGGAGATAATTCCACTTCTACGGGTCCATCTTCTCGATGGCTCTTACGCTATATATAACATGTAAATAAGATAGGATATTTCCATAAATTTTGATAGATGTAGACAGATTGGAGCATGTAAAGAATATTCAATAATCCATCGCCGCCCATTCATTCGAGTTCTTTGAGGACATGCGAGGACAAGATAAAACAGTTGCTTTGTGTTCCAAGATAACTTCTGGACGCCGAGGCAAATAAGTTTGAGGGATTGTGTCATTGTCTGTGATTCCAGTTATCGCGTCCTAGTTGCGGGTCCCCACTGAGATCGAGGATTATCAAGACGTGCCATCTTAATCCACCTCCTCGCGTTTGACGAATCAACAGGTCTGGCGATGTTGGGGTGCCTGATTAGACATGCAAGGAGTCGGGTGAAAGCTGATAATATGCATGACGGATCACAACTTTACCGGAATAGAATCTGATAACGTGATGAAAACAAGAGAACGTATAATGAATTTCTGGGGATTTTCCGAGGAGTTTTTGGGATCTGCTTTGCTCGAGGGATGGTCGGTCTATTATAGGGTAATCACAGGGCGGAAAGAACAGAGAAGGGGAAAATAGAAATCCACCTACCGCTGGTAGGGGAAAATAAAAAATGATCTGTTTAAGGAAATATTATCTAGTAAGTATTGAAATGTTTATGTTACGTATGCAACTCACGTACAATCCCCTAATTTGATGTAACAAAAAGTAACAGTTAATTAAATAAAAATGTCCAGTGAAAAAATGGGCTTCAAAAATGTTTTAGATAAAAGAAAAATTAGACTGATACACGTAACAAATAATTTTATTACTGTTCACTAATTGAAAATTTAACTTTTTAAATTTTTTTCACTTGGTTGAGAGAATACTGGCGTATTTTTAGATTAAATAAGTTTGCTTAGACTGTTACAGTCAATTTTCTACTCAATGTAACTATTGTTGATAACATATATATAACAAATAATAACATATATATGAAATATTATATTATAACAAATATCTATCTTATAACAAATTATCACATCATAAATCTGCCATTATTAAACGGAGACTAACTCAACTCCATACACTATGCATAAACAAGAAATACCACTGGATATTTTACTCATTTCTTGAAAGGGCACTAGGCTTTATATGACAAAGGGCAAAGCCATTAACCCCTTCCGGTACGATTTAATAATGAAAAACTGTGCGTGAAGTAACCATTTATTTTTTATTTAAAAAACTTGTTTTATTTTACAATTCTTACATTTCTTAAAATTATTTTTTGCATAGTAATCAGAAGTATACGAGTAAAATTAAGATAATAAACAAGTCTTCAAAGTGGTACTCTTTCAAATTGCCCAGGCAAAAATTTGATTCTTGCAGTTACAGGCTATTCTTGCAAGCAATCGGAATATTCGTCAGGAACAATTTGAAAGTACTTTACTTTTCGTAAACTTGTGTTGTGACGGGATTTAAGTAACAAAAGTTTGTATCAAAATAAATACTAAGAAATATATACAATAATAAATTTTGATTGAAACATCTCTAGGTTTTCATCTGGCTTGGCTTAAAAGAAAACTGGAAAGTTTTATGAGGTGACAAACTAACCTTGGTCTGCGACTCCGACGCTCAAAGCCATTGCCTGTGATAGCTGGCCCACTCTGTAGAACTCGTATGAATCTCGTGCTCATGAAAAAGGTACCTTAAGTGCTCACTTAAAATCCTAGGCATACAACTCATTGCAGCTTTTTACGAATTTAAATAAGCATATTCCAATCTATTAAGAATGCTAACCACGAGGTTATCAACGACATCCAAGTTCTGATATATTTATTTTGGACATTTTTTGGGTTTGGTTTGGAGTGCTACGGTCTACTCTTTTGCAACACGAGGGCTAATGAGACCGGGACCTACAGCTTAAAGCCGATTTCGAACAGCTACGAACATCCATGCCACAGTGGGACTCGAACCCACGAACTCCGGTTCCGAACTATTTTGGACATTAAATACATCACACATCCATACGTCACATTGTAGAAGTAACAGAATACGATTACTGCCTTAGAAAATATTTTAACTCAAAATTGACAAAAAACAAAGTATTTATATAAAACAAAATTAAGCTAGCAGGATTCTATTCAGTATTATCCTTCTAAACATCTGGTATAGATATTCCGTGAATATCTATAAACTCGGACTAATACTCGGATTTCTACAGATACTTTTTAATTTATATATTTTCCTCTCCAAACCTTCTGTTGCGGTTCTTCTTCTTCTTCTTCTTTTTTTTTTTTTTTTTTTTTGAGTAGAAAAAATATTTTAGTTAACCGAAAATATACTCGTGTGTGCACAGCCTACAAACAGATGTATATAATGAACAAATTTGATAAACTCAGCTTTATAAGGTTATTCGTCTATTTATATAGTTCCCAAAACAGTAAGTAATGGACAAATTTTACAAACTGGGCCATGTTAAGTTATTTGTTTATTTGTGAAGGTTGGGTGGTTATAGGCCATACTGTTTGGACCGTAACAGAGTCTCAAAATCCAATAATCTTTACACCTGGTTCTCTATATGGTTTAAGTATTTTTTTTAACTTTCTTTCAGCACAAAGTTCTTATACCTATTCCGAAAATCTTCAAATATCCATACCAATAGAACCATTAATTATTCGTCATAGCACCAGATATTTAAACACTTAAAGAGGCCTCATATCGGCTTGGAATTAGCTGACTGCTGTGCTCATATCTTATAATTCAGTGCATTATTACTATTCTGTCAAATTGTATTAATAATAAATGTAGTTGTATACCTGTTAAAGTATCTTGTAAAAGTGTATTCTTAACGACGCCGATAAATTTAATCCAATAGTTCTTACAAAATGAAATTTTATCTTTGCAGTTATGAGATTACCAAGTTTTAATTTTATTTCAATCGGCAAAATTTAAGCTCAAAATGTGCATAGCGAGAGAGTGAAAACAGGATTTTATTAAAATAAATAAATTACGAGGAAAGAAAGATGAAAAAAAATTTATTATAAAATGAAGGAATTTTTTAAAGCAATATATTTAATTTTAACGCAGTAAGTAGCAAAACAAACAAAACCTTAAATTTTATGTGTAAAAAGTTAATGGTTTGGTTTGGAGTGCTGCGGTCCACTTTTTGCAACGCGAGGGCTAATGAGACCGGGACCTACTGCTTAAAGCCGATTCCGAACGGCTACGAGCATCCATGCCAAAGTGGGATTCGAACCCACGAACTCCGGTTCCGAAGGCCAGCACCCTAACCATTCGGCCATCGTTCGGCGTGTAAAAAGTTAATAGAACATCAAAGTTAAAGTTACAGATAAACAAAGAAAGTTAAAAAAAATTTTACCCTATAAATCAATATAAATAAATAAATATTAACCAATTTGTCATTTGTTCCTTGGATGTCAAAGAGAACTAAATTACTTTGATTGGGAATTATCAGTAAGATTTCCTGACTACTCTAGATAATCAAAGACAGTATTGCTGAAGAAATCAGTTTATTTGTAGAGATATGTCAAGAAGTTTAATTCATCAACTAACTACTTCATAGCCATATATTAACCAATTTGTCATTTGTTCCTTGGATGTCAAAGAGAACTAAATTACTTTGATTGGGAATTATCAGTAAGATTTCCTGACTACTCTAGATAAGCAAAGACAGTATTTCTGAAGAAATCAGTTTATTTGTAGAGATATGTCAAGAAGTTTAACTCATCAACTAACTACTTCATAGCCAAATATTAACCAATTTGTCATTTGTTCCTTGGATGTCAAAGAGAACTAAATTACTTTGATTGGGAATTATCAGTAAGATTTCCTGACTACTCTAGGTAAGCAAAGACAGTATTGCTGAAGAAATCAGTTTATTTGTAGAGATATGTCAAGAAGTTTAACTCATCAACTCACTACTTCATAGCCAAATATTAACCAATTTGTCATTTGTTCCTTGGATGTCAAAGAGAACTAAATTACTTTGATTGGGAATTATCAGTAAGATTTCCTGACTACTCTAGGTAAGCAAAGACAGTATTGCTGAAGAAATCAGTTTATTTGTAGAGATATGTCAAGAAGTTTAACTCATCAACTCACTACTTCATAGCCAAATATTAACCAATTTGTCATTTGTTCCTTGGATGTAAAAGTGAACTAAATTACTTTGATTGGGAATTATCAGTAAGATTTCCTGACTACTCTAGATAAGCAAAGACAGTATTGCTGAAGAAATCAGTTTATTTGTAGAGATATGTCAAGAAGTTTGTCAATATAGGAACAAAACCTTTCCCTTTATAACTTAATCAAAAAGTTTCTTTCCGTTTGTACATTTATATTGGAGAAACTTTTAGGGCTACATTCTATTACATTATCCGTTTATGTATGTAGATCAGTGGGAACATTATAGAAATCCCCTAGCTCTTGTTAACATATAGAATGAGACATTTATACCGATGGACGGATGCATATGTTTAAGGATTACCTGAAGTTTATCCTGTAACAGATTGAAAATTATTGCAGTTTCGGTTTAGTACTGATAGCTATAGTCACAGTTTTGCAGTACGAGGACTTATCAGACCAGAAAGTATTACTTAAAACAGATTCTAAACAACAAAGATTGTATTTGCGTACGTTGAGATTAGAACACACTACCACCAATACCGGAAAGAAGCGTAGTATCTATTCAGTTATATTGATTTTCTAGAAAAGGTGGGAAAATTTTCTTTAATTAGTTGATATAAAGTTTTGGTTATACCTTTACTTACCAGAAATAGGATTTTGTCTGAACTGTTTGAGTTTTACCATTTATTCCATGTTTTCTTAAAGCATATACATTTATGATAACACACATGGAGACTATGGACACGAACCAAATATACAGTTAATACAGGTGAAAATTTCAGAGGATACGTGAGTTTCGGAGTAAAATACGCTATAAAATATAAGAATTCAATAAATGAGTTATTTAATGCACAGTATATTAATATTTTAAAAAGTTTTTATCTTGGTTGGGCCTGGACGATAGTTTAGGGCACTGATCGTAGGTACCGGAGTTCGTGGGTTCGCACTATGGCAGGGATGTTCATAGCCGTTCGGAATCGGCTTTAAGCAGTAGGTCCCGGTCTCATTAGCCCTCGTATGCAAAGCCATACTCCAAACCAAACTCCAAACTCTTGGTTGGACAGCAAATATTCGCAAATTTAGTTAGCTTTTGCACATCTGTGTTTCTTTTAAATATTTTGTATAACTAACACAATATTTCGATAAAATTTTTCCTAAAAACCTAAGGACCTTTTTAGGAGACAATACTTTCGTATAGAGGAACTGTCATAACCCTTAAAATCCTTTAAGAATGTAAAGAGTTGTATTTAAACAATAAAAATCTGTAAACAATTTGTGGTACATAGTAAAGTAACATAATCAAAACGTATATGTGTTATGAAATATTAATTTACTTTCCTTTTTCTGTGCCAAGACCAACAGAATATAAAATAAAGACAATATTTTTCCCACTTAGAAAATTTCAAAACTTTTTTCTACTTTTCTGAGTTAAAAGCGATTTTATCCCCCTTATATACAAAAAAAATGGAATTTACAAAAAATACTGTTTAATTTGTTTCAAATGAACAGCTGTGTTCTTGAGTAGTTTAAAACATTTGACTCATACATCGTTATTTCTATCATTTGTCATAATATTTGAATCTATCGGTTAGGTTTCAAATATTGCCTGGCATGACATCCACAGTGTGAAATCAGTGTTACACTGAATACTGCTTTCAGTGTACTTCTTTCTGGTTTGCTGATTTTTTGATGCAACTTCGTTATTGCTACTGTTGAGAAGGTTGGAGAGTAGGAGCATGTTAAACATTGTGAACAAACCAGATTTGAAGAAAGAATAATGTAACTAAGTAATCTAATAATATATTTATTGTACAGCGTTCATCGAAAACTACTCTTGACGAGGTAGACTCGTCAAAATCTAAAGTGCCACTGATCTTTCTTTCCTTAATCCTGAATTATAAACAAAAAAGTTTTTAAGACTAATATTACTCTAAATTTTCACTTTTAAACAACTACTTATCACCGAATTTCATAAATGCGAAAGTCGGGAGTTAAAAGCTCTCTAACCATGTATTATAGACATCAAGTGCACTCTTCTATTACATTTTTCAGACCGACATTAAAAAATGTACGAATTCTAGTTATATTGTCTCATAAAGAAACTTTGTCAACGAGCAGTGGCCGAATGATCAGAGCGCAAGATCCAGACCTAAAGTTTGTGGGTTCAGTACTCGCCATGGCGGTTGATCCAAAATATGAATTTTTAATTTTAAAAATGTTATTTATTTTGTCTTATGTTCTCTAACATTCTAGATCTTTCTTTATTATGTAAATTAGTTATTTCTCGAATATTCTGTTCGGGTATAAAAGCTGATACTCTCTACTTGCAGGCAACTGCTAGATCTTGTAAAGTTGCGAGTTGCTACTTTGCTTCAATAAATTCGCCTGTTAGGCTAAACGGTATGTTCAATCGAGTCTTCGCAACAATATATTTCTGTCCTATTAGTTTGGTTTGGTTATCTTTATTCTAAAATATTGCAGTTAATTTCATTACAAAAGATGTTACGCCACTTTAAACTGGTTGAATATAAATCTCTATTTGGATTTTAAGTTACCTGTAATATGATTTAAGCACGAGCGATTGCTTAATTTTGCCAGAGACGGAAATATGAGGCTGTTTCTTATAAAGTTGATTTCAACTGAAGTAAATTTCTGTAAAATTATTTTTTCTCAGTTGTAGTCTGATAGCAGAATAGCGAAAGCATTCGATTTTGCAATCAGTCTCTGGTTAAAAGTTTTGATTTTTGGAAAAAAAAATCTAGAAATTAATTATTTTTATACTAGAATATATACTTCATATGACGGAATCAGTAAAAATTTCAATTCTCCAGAATTGTAGGTTTGGTTTGGTTTGGAGTGCTATGGTCTACTTTTTGTAACACGAGGCTAATGAGACCAGGACCTACAGCTTAAAGCCGATTCCGAACGGCTACGAACATTCATGCCACTGTGGGATTCGAACCCACGAACTCCGGTATAGAAGGCCAGCACTCTAACCAATCGGCCATAGTTCAGCCTGTCCTATTAGTACAATACCTAAATGATGACGCTCCGTTTTTGTGAATGCATAATTATAAGTGCTAATGCAATATACTAATTCTAATTTTTATTTCCTTTTCATTGCTGTCATGAATTTTTTTTTCAAGTATTAAGATAGCTTTGTAATAAAAAAATGCTTCAGGGGCTTTAAAATATCAGCTGGAACTAAGTTTTTAGATATGATCAGACATAATGATTTATTTATACTCATCCGCACAAAAGAGGGCAAAACTGTTGACAAGGACTAATTAACAGAAATATTAAAAATATTTAACAAAAACAAATAACTATAAATAACTATAAATAAATACTGTTCTTAATTCTTAAAAATTATATTTAAAGCAAAATATTTGAGGTTAGCTAAAATTTATTTCAAGTTTCCCTTTCTGAATTCATGACAAATGCCACTATTTGCGTTTAGGAAAATACATCAAAATATTTCCTGAATAATGTAAAATATTTTTCTCACATTTGAAAAAAAATTAGCTTAGAGAATGTAGAGAATTTCCCATAACACCATAGCGTAATATTCGTTTAAGAAATCTTTAAATACCAGCTGTTATTGGATGAAATTTTCTCCCACAGGTTAACATGGAGTTAAGTGAATCCAATATGGTGGTGCCCAGCACTTTAAATATTTTTTTGTATCGATGCACAAAGTAAAAATTCAGGCACGTCCTCCAGGCTTTAATTTTATCTCTGAAAGACATTTATGAACATGTTTTTACTGCATACTACAGCTAGCGGGGGAAAAATAGATGATTTGTTTCCAGTATGTTTAGATTCTATTTCTTCCCTTTTTTCCCCCTTTTAAGTTAATCTTCAATCTTAAGTAAAAAAAAGAAAACTTGTTTTTTCTTTTTAAACTCCACCTAAGTCGGTTAATTGGTTAATTTACCCTCAGCACCTCTTTACCTGACACCAAGTCATAAATTACCACAGATAAGATTCTTCACTGGAAGAAGAAAATAATAAAGAAAATAGGTCACATAACTTTTCTGAATTATTACCCCCATTTAAAGTTCCAATGTGTACAGGACAAAAAAAAACTTCTATTGGGTAAAAAAGTTTTTCTGGACCTTAAAAAAAAGAAAAAGACTAACACACAAGTGCGGATCGGAAAGAATCTCGATTCTAGTCAATATCAAAACAAACTTGAGTTATTACTCTTTTCAGATGGCATATTTCGGTGAATTTGGGCAAAGGCTTTTCCTTGATTGACAGGACTAACGGGCAGTTTTTGATTGCCAACATCCAGAATTATTTTTTTCCCTTTCCCTTTTCCAAAAAGAGGTTAACAGATAGTAGGGAATAATAAGAAAAGCAAAATCCCTGGAATGGAAGCAGAAAGTCATTTTTCTATCTTCTTTTCCGGCTCCGTTGACAAGGTTAAAGTGGAACTTGATGGATTGGGGATCTAGGGACCCTATGTCTTCTTTACCTTAGATATCACTTTGTGTGCTCACAGTGACACGTTTATTATTTATATGATTCTGTGTGATTTCTCAGTGAAGTCTTCCTCGCTGTGCCAGAGACAGGGAAAAAAATGTCGGATTCATATCAAGGGATAAGGGAACAGAATTCTTCAATGAATACTTTTGTAACGTGCTATGAGGATAAAAAGAACGGATTTCAAAGTATGTCTTAATATAAGGAAAAACCGAACATATCTCATGTATTTCACTCAGTCTTCTGTATCCTAAATTAACTTCATGTATACCATTACACAGAAGGTATTGTAAATTTTACCTATAATAATGCCATACGTGACTCTAATTTAATCCTAGTATGCAATCCTTATAGTGTCAGACACACTTTGTAATTAAAATAAGAGATTGTTAAAGGTCGAAAATATCTTTAATGTGCAATAAATCTTCATTGTTACTATTTTTTTTAGAATTAAATCTTATGTATTACTCGCCTTTCTAGGTTTAAAAGAAATTTCTAAAAAGTTATCTTGCAAACATAACAATAGTAACAACTTTCGACAAGAACAGGATAATGTTTTAGCATTAAAACTTCAAATTACGGGGGAAATCATTTTCATTTTTTTAGAAGCTAATTTGTTGAATTTAGATCATAAATTTTTTTTTCCTATTTAGCCAAACGAGGGTTGAATGGGAAGAGTGGTTTCATTCGGAACCGATTTGTTTTGGTTTGGAGTGCTACGGTCTACATTTTGCAACACGATGGCTAATGAGACCCGCACCTACTGTTTAAGGTTTGGTTTGGTTTGGTTTTGAGTGCTACGGTCTACTATTTGCAATACGAGGTCTAATGAGACCGGGATCTACTTTTTAAAGCAGACATACATGACAGAATGGGATTCAAACCCACGAACTCCGGTATCGAAGGCCAGCACGATAATCATTCGGCCATCGTTCGGCTCATTCATTCGGAGCGAGTTCTTGGGTTCGAACCTTCTGCTGAAATGGGTGTTCGTAACCATTTGGAATCGGCTTTAAGTAGTCAGTGCCGGTCTCATTAGTACTTTTGTAGAAAAAAACTCAGTAATACTTCAAACTTGTTACAGTAAGCTGAATTTGGTGATTTTACAACAAACTGTATGTATAACTTGTATAAAGAATAAATGTACATACTATCATACTTACAGACACATATACATATGCATCTATACATATCTACACACACACACACACACACACACACATATATATATACTTATATAAATATATGTGCATCTATGCATGCATAGATACATATGTGCGGGCGTGTGTGTACGTATGATAGTATGTATATTTGTATGCATAAATAAATAAATACATAAATTATATATATATATATATATATATATATATATGTGTGTGTGTGTGTGTGTGTGTGTGTGTGTGTGTGTGTGTGTGTGTATGTGTGTGTAAAGAAAAGTAACTTTATCGGGAAGCTAATGTAGGCATTTTGTATAAAACCCCTAAGACAGCCCCAGAAAATTCTCAGAGGTTTTCATACTTTCAGTCAAGGGCAACACTTCTCGAGTAATTTTACTTTCCCCTTTTTAACCTCTAACTTAAATTGACCACTGGGGCTACAGTTTAAGCCCTCAGAGAAGGGGTCTAACCAATTATAACTCTACATTTCTCTAGCGGACAATTTAGGAAATTTCTAAACAAAAAGGAGATGCATGATATCGGAGGCAGATTATCCCACATATTTTGACTGAGATGCTGACCCAGGTGTTAACAGACTTTTACTACTAACTTCATGTTGGCTAAACCCGCAGTTGTCCCTGTAATGAAGTGAGAACCCGTCCTCCAACGTTCTGTTAATAAACGTCTTTAACTAAAACGGTGTCTTTTTATGGGCCCTGACTGCAACCACTCATCGTGAAATCCGTCTTATTACACACACACACACACACACACACACACACACACACACATATATATATATATATATATATATATATATATATATATATATGTATATATATATATATATATATATATATATATATATATATATATATATATATTATATATATATATATATGTATACATACGCACATGCATACAGAAAGATAGGTATACGCACATATATACGCGCAAGCTTATTTAGCATTGTTTAAGATTACTTACTTTAAGTTTTATTTAACAAATCCAATAAAAAAATATTTAAAACTTAATACTTTACATAATTATCTTTTTAGCAAATGCACGTTACACACATGGAATATTAATGACAGTTAACTTTATGGATAATCTTAGAAGAATATTTAATTCACCCCGTACATTAACTATTTCACAATGCAGCTGTACCAGTAAATTATCATAAAATAAAACATTAACACTTCATGTAGCGTTACTAGTTTTCAAACAAAGGGGAGATAAGCATCACCCCATGGCAGATGGTACTCGAGGCATATTTTTTTTAATCGAAGTTACTAACTTTTAGAGGAGGATCTAGTAAAGAAAGTAGAATACTGAGCAGGCTGTGATGTAATAGTATCTTTCTCTTAAAAACAAGATAGGTTGACGTTTAATTCAGGCATGAGGAAATCTATTTTAAACATCAAACACAGTACCAAAATATCGATTAAATCTGTTGGTTATAATTGAAGAAAGGACTTATCACATGTCAATATGTATGTGATATTTGAAAGAGCAACATATTTAGTTTAGGATTAGGAAATCAAGAAATTAGCACAAGAATGTGCGTTTTGCTTGTGTTACAGCATAAAATTTTCGACTGACTTAGTGTATTTTCAGATTGATGTGTGATAAGAACTTTAATCGGTAAAATTTTTCTCTCTTAAGCGAGAAATCTGCATATTCTTCAACGGGAACAGGAATCCTATTATGAATCTGGTGCTTTTTAAACAGGTAAATTTTGGCGTGTAATAAAGCCTTAAGATATTAAAAAGTTTTAGAAACATATAGCTCTTGTCTTTGTAAAAAACACAAGACAATCTCTACCAAAGGCCTTATCACACGTCAACATGTGCTTGTTGAAAAAGGCCACAGATTCAGTTCAGGATTAAGAAAGCAAGAAATCAACACAAGAATGTGCGTTTTGCTTGTGTTACAGCATAAAATTTTCGACTGACTTAGTGTATTTTCAGATTGATGTGTGATAAGAACTTTAATCGGTAAAATTTTTCTCTCTTAAGCGAGAAATCTGCATATTCTTCAACGGGAACAGGAATCCTATTATGAATCTGGTGCTTTTTAAACAGGTAAATTTTGGCGTGTAATAAAGCCTTAAGATATTAAAAAGTTTTAGAAACATATAGCTCTTGTCTTTGTAAAAAACACAAGACAATCTCTACCAAAGGCCTTATCACACGTCAACATGTGCTTGTTGAAAAAGGCCACAGATTCAGTTCAGGATTAAGAAAGCAAGAAATCAACACAAGAATGTGCGTTTTTCATGTGTTACGGAAAAACATTTTTCAACATAGTTCTTTTGCCTACGGTTGGAGTAGGATAACACCTTTAATCTGGTGATAATTTTTTGCTCTTATACGAGAAATCTGCGTATTCTTCAACGGGAAAATGAATCCTATTATGAATCTGTTGCTTTTTCAACACGTAAATTTTGATGTGTAATAAAGCCTTAAGATATCACAAAGTTTTAGAAACATATACATATTGTCGTTGAAAACATCAAGACAATTTTAGTACCAAAGCTTTATCACACATCAACATGTGCTTGTAGAAAAAGGAAAGCAAGAAATCAGCACAAGAATGTGCGTTTTTCATGTGTTACAGAAAAACATTTTTTAACATAGTTCTTTTCTCTCAGATTGGAGTATGATACGACCTTTAATCTTTTGATAATATTTCGCTCTCATACGAGAAATCAGCATTTTCTTCAACGAAAAAAGGAATTCTAACCTGAATCTGTTGCTTTTTCAACACAAACATGCTTTTTCAACACAAACGTATGATATCGCCTTAAGATGTTACAAAGTTTTAGAAACGTATAGGTATTGTCGTTGAAAGCATCAAGACAATCTCTACCAGAGGATTTATCACACGTCAACATGTGCTTAGTGAGAAAACAACAGATTCAGTTTAGGATTACGAAAGCTAGAAATCAGCACAAGAATGTGAGTTTTTCAAGTGTTACAGAAAAACATTTTTCAACATAATTCTTTTGGCTCAAGTTGGAGTATGATAAGACTAACCGATTGATAATATTTCGTTCTCATACGAGAAAACTTCGAATTCTTCTACGAAAAAAAGAATCCTAACCCGAATCTGTTGCTTTTTCGACACATACATATTGATGTTTGATAACACCTTAAGCTATTACAAAAATTTAGAAACATATAGGTATTGTCGTTGAAAACATCAAGACAATCTCAATACTAAAGGCCTTAACAAGTCAACATATGCTTATTGAAAAAGCATTAGATTCGGTTTAGAATTAAGAAAGCAAGAAGTCTGAACAAGAATGGGCGTTTTTCGTGTGTTACAGAAAAAACTTTTTCAACATAGTTCTTTTGGCTCAGATTGGAGATTGATAAGTCCTTTAATCTGTTGATAATTTTTCGCTCTCATACGAGAAATCTGCTTATTCTTCAGCGAGAAAAGGAACCCTAACCTAAATCTGTTACTTTTTCGAGAAGTACATGTTGACGTATGGTAAAACCTTAAGCCCCTTAAAGCCTTTACAAAGTTTTAGAAACATATAGATATTGTCGTTCAAAACATGAAAACAGTTTTAGAAGCCCAAAGACGTTTACCGAAAACTTCAGAACATCAAAAAACAGACAATATTTACAAGCTGGACTTTTTATCAGTTCTTTGAAGAAGATAGAACGTTGTATTTTAAGAATGCAGTAATCTTTACTTCAACACTGTTTGAAAGCTTGAAATTTGATTGTAACTTTAGCATTTAATTGTTAAAAACTTGTAAATTATATTTCCTCAAAATTAATAACGCATATAAATATTTTAATTTTTATCAACTAAGTCATGCGGTGTCAGATAGGTTTGGTTTTTTGGTTTTGGTTTGGAGCGCTACAGTCTTTGTAACACGAGATGTCAGATAGGAAACCAAAATAAAATACTATAGTATTCGTTGTTTAATATTAGTTAACAGTAATAAAAAATCAAAAGGATTAAGCTAATAAGGCTATAAAGTATTTTTGAAGTTAAATTTTAAATTTATTTGAATTTTTTTAATGAAGTTCAGAAACAGACTGCGAAAATGTTTAAGTGCCGAATGATAGTTGGAGTTCTTTGTCTGAATGTAGCATATGATAACTGAAGTTCATACATCAAATTGTACTTATATTCAGTTTTTAATTATCATTTGTATTCTAGTTAAGTATTTTTTCGAATAAAATTAATGCACAAAAATATTAATTGTCATCAAAATAGGTCTGACAAAACCGGAAAGTAAGATGAAGTGAAGTAAAGATTAATTTGACTAAAATGAGGTTACATTTCCTGAACTCAAAATACACCATGCCTCAAACTTCTGTTTTGGTTTATGTACTAAAAGAAGAAAAAATCTTCTGACCATAAACCATATCGAGAAACTGAAAATACAATTAAATATATTTACTGAAAAACTTTTCTGGAAAAAATTCTGGAATAAATGACCGAAAAAACCGAATGCGGGAAGTTTAATAGAGATTTTAACCCCCACTATGAAATGATGTAAACAGTGCACTAACACATATATCGTTTGGTTGACTGTGAGGTTGGAAAGAGTTGTTTGCGAGCTCTGCAGTCAACTTTCGCTTCAGCTAATATATCACTGGGGTTAACTTTTACTACCTAATACAAACTGATAGATTCAAAAGCTGACTCCGAACAATCAAAAACATCTACGTGAAGAGAAAAATTCAAAGGCTCTGTTTCCCAACATCAGTTTTTCTATTTCTCTATTAGACATCAAGCTGCCAATGGAGCCACGGTAGCTCAGTCGGCAAAGGCAACCTTTACATAAAACATGAAATTTCAGAATTGATTTTAAAAAAATCCCAATTAAAATATTAACAAAACAGAATGGAATCAAATCAACACAAACATTTAAAAATAGAATGAAGAAGCTGAGCCTTAGCGGGAGATTGTAAAGATGTTTTGCTAACAAAACTGCTCAAGACCAGTTATAGCACCTGCGAGTTTTCATTATCTTTACGGAGCCTTCCCTTCCATCCTTGTCCCTTCCCTTTGTTCTAGATAAGTGGCTAACATTCATACTTAATATAACCAGTTTAATGCAAACCATTGTATTATGTATTTTTATGGAATATTTCTATTTAATAAATAGATTTTATTATTTTCAAAAACATTTATATATGAGCCGTTGTAGCTCAGAAGGCAAAGGCAAAACTCTTGGGACGAGGTTGCAGGTTAGGAGTCCAAGCTAGCCTAAGATCCGCCATATTCATTAAAGTTGGCTGGGGCACGTAAGATATGTTCGTGGTGACAATATCCTCCATGTTCTCAATCAATACTTCTGGGGGTGAAAGGCCAAGCCTATGGATCTTCCGCTTGGTCACTGCTTCAAAATTCAAGAACCTACTCGAGCAAGAAGTCATACTTTCACAATTTATGTGCTCGTTAAAATGAAGGAGCATCCCTTTGCCTTAATACTATTATGCTTGGTTTGACCAAGTGGTACAAGACAAAAACAACCTGCCCATGACTCTGAGATTCGGTCTAGAGCATTACGATCTATATTTTTGCTACTTAAGAGCTAATGATACCTTCCATTAGAAGCTGATTCCGAACGACTATGAGCTGAACAATGGCCGAATGGTTAGGGTAAATGCTGGCCTTCGAATCCGGAGTTCGTGGGTTCGAATCCCACAGTGACATGGACGTTAGTAGCCATTAAAAATCGGCTTTAAGCAGTAGGTCCCAGTCTCATTAGACCTCGTGTTGCGAAAAGTAGACCGTAGCGCTCCAAACCAAACCTAAAGACTATGAACGTTGATGTTGTAGTTTTCAAACCCACGAACTCCGGTACCGAAAAACAGAACTCTCTCCTTCGGCTCGTGACTTTTAGGAGCAATTATCTTGTTTTAATGCATAATCTATGAGTTAAGGAAATATATATTTGCATTAATCAATGATAAAACATTTAACAACTTGTTAAATTATCATTTAATTTTAGGTTTACCTTTAAAAAAAAACAAGGGTAACAACTTAGAACAGTTTCAAAATTCTTTGCAACACGTCTCCTTTTCCCAACACACACAGGAATGTTCATAGGGGAAGATTGCTCAACTGTTGAAGTTAGTTTTTAATAAATACTTCTTCACACATTTTGTTATTTTGAAAAAAAAGGGACAGATTGGCAACGTATTAATCCATTCTAAAAGAAATTTTTATTTAAAAAATGTTGAACTGTCAACTAAAAAATCTCAACAAATTTTCAATAAGAAGTAAAATGTAAGTTATGATTTATAATTTTTATAACCATATCGTATTGTCTTCCTAATTTCTTTAGATAGGCAATATTATTTGAGATAGGATTGGCAATTGAAAGTAAATTATGTAAAAATATAGAATTATCAGGTATTAATGATAAAATGACTAACAAAGAAATAAAATTTGCAGTTTACGGAGGCATTTTCATACTTTTGTTGACAGATTATATGCGGAACAAGTACTAGTACGTTTTTTGACGATTGATACTTGAGCGCGGGAAACGTACTAGTACGTTTTCTGACGATTGATATATGCCGAACGATGGCCGAATGGTCAGGGTGCTGGCCTTCGGAACCGGAGTTCGTGGGTTCGAATCCCACTATGGCATGGATGTTCGTAGCCGTTCGGAATCGGCGTTAAGCAGTAGGTCCCGGTCTCATTAGCCCTCGCGTTGCAAAAAGTAGACCGTAGCACTCCAAACCAAACCAAACCAAACTGACGATTGATACTTGAGCGTGGGGCACGTACTAGTACGGGTTAGTGTAACAACATGGTTTGTTTGTGGGTACAAAAATAACGGTATATATAGGAAAATGAAGCCGAATGTTCTTGTCTACTACATAGATTCTGGAAAAATTTAGACAAATAAAAACTAGTTTTTACATCAGTCGATGCGGAACCACAGAACGGGAAGGTTGATTAAAAAAAATCAATTTAGATTTAAAATTAACTTTTTTATTTAACCTTGAGAAAATGGTTTGGTTTGTGGAGTGCTACGGTCTACTTTTTGCAACACGAGGGCTAATTAGACCGGACCTACAGCTTAAAGCCGATTCCGAACGGCTACGAACATCCATGCTATAGTGGGATTTGAACCCACGAACTCCGGTTCCGAATGCCAGCACCCTAACCATTCGGCCATCGCCTTGCGAAAATGATATTATATATATATATATATATATATATATATATATATTATATATATGTATATATATATATATATATATATATATATATATATATATATATATATTTGTTCATTTGTCTATTTATATATTTGTTTATATATTTCAATATAAAATACGAAATGTTGATTAAAAAATTAAGTAATTTCCGATTTATTGAGATTTAACTGAATAACTAAACTTACGCGCAAAACGCCAGCTCTAGGTACAATTTCGCTGCGAAATGTACCAGCACACAATGTGTTAAGATATACATTATAATAAACGTAAAATAAATTTATTATGTATGTAGATTTTTTACTTTTAAATATCGATCATATAGACATAATAGCTTGTATGTACTGGGATTAGTTATGTATCAAGTAATTAGTACTCTTATAAGATGGTTAAATATTTTCTTGCATGCAGGCGGGGAAACAGACCATAACCAGTCCTGTGAATATCAATTCCCGTCAATGGAACTCCCCTCCCACATTTCGTGCATGTAGGACGATCTTGCATGGTACGACTTACAATGCAAGTTCTCATAGTCATACCTTTGTTTTTTATTTTTGTTATCTTTATATATAAAATTCTTCTGTCCATGTGTTTGTAATAGAACTCCTAAACGGATGGACTGAGTCTGATGAAATTTAATGTCTGTAATTAAATGGATTCGAGAATGGTTTAGATTTACAATCTGATCCAATAGAAAATGCTTTTTCTTATTAAAAATCCAGAATTGCGTGCTTATTAACGTTAATATAATGCCGTTTGAAACTCTTTGCTGCCAACATATCTGTGGAGCAGTGTTCAGTGCAACATGCTTCAGTACGATAAGTCCCAGGATCCCCGTACTGGCGATGTGGAAATTTTAATTTAATCTAATTACGTTTGTGATGACTGAATGCGTGGTCGTATTAAGTATTTTTAAATAATTTTTTCCCTTTTTCATCAAAACGGTCCAATTTATAATTTACTTAAAAACATTTTACAATTTTTTGGATTTACAGAGTTAAAACAGGACAACGTCTGTTGGGTCATCTAGTTTTATTATAAATTTGCTGAGTTCCGTGTGTATTTTACAATAGACAAGAATTTTTTGCTAATGTTTTCATCATACTATATTATTTTCTTTATAGATTTCTGATTAATTTGAGGTTATTTTTAAAGGATATGGCTTGAACAACCTTCCCTCAAATCTCCGTGTTTCATGTACTGTATCTTTAAGTACGGTTACGCCACAAAGCAGTATTATTAAAGAATATGTCAATAACACATTAGACCGACAGGATATCTTGAACTGTTCAGTACAAATAAACACCTGATTTCCCATCGAATCTTCTACCCACCAAAAATCTTTCTCTCGATGAGGAAGACTCACTTTATCCACAATACTATCTTCTCTCTTTTTTTTTTGTAACATTTTCATTTGTAAAAATCAAAAAAGAAAAAAAAAATCCCCCGCAATATTTCTATAACGCAGCGTTCACGAGACAACCAATAAATCACAGAGGAACGGCAGCATTTTCCGTGTTTACAGCCCTAGCACAGCATAATATCTCCCTAAGAAAACTATTTCCGTTCATTATCTCCCTTTTTGAGACAGAACAAATACTCTAACATCCATTTGGAGGAGACATGGACTGATAACTGGAGACGAGTTATCACAAGGAAAATTTACCGCCACCAACACTGCAGAGTGTAAATCTCTGTCACACAACTTTTGCCTCTTTCTTTCCTAAACTGTTATTCTTTTTTTTAATCTTTTTTTACTTATTTCATTTTCTTCTTTACTTTTTTTTTATATACCGTGGTTTTTCTGACTTCTCTACTGAAAATGCAACCGGATATTTTCTCTATCTGTGCGTAGAGCTGTCAAAGGATTCGCCGTAGATTTAAACACCCACTCGAAGGAGTTTAGTGACAATGGTCTCGCGAGAGATATAGAGGCAGTTGTGTTTGTCTGAAGACGTCAAAGTGTGGGTGAATATACTTAGCATGTTTTACGCTTGAACGTGTACTGAAGATGGGAGATAAATCTAAATTTTGCTAGAATAGATCTTTTTTTCAATAATCCCTTATATAATAATAGCCTATCTGTCCGTCTGTCCTCGAATTTGTGAATCGGTTGCACCTGGAATCGATAGAGGCATCCATATTGCATTCTTGATGAGTTAGGGTTAGCAATGTCGAAATTCACCCTTTAACCCTTTTCGATCGTTTAATGCCATTATTTCAAGCCCTATTTCCCCCATTTAAAAGCAGGCGATTAAATTTATCAATTTATCACATAATAAATAGGTAATTGGTTTGGTTTGCAGAGCTACGGTCTATTTTTTGCAACACGAGGGTTAATGAGACCAATAAATAGGTAAAAATAACATTTTTTCTCTAGCATTATGACGTCACTCCTTTAACCATCTCCTTGAATCATTTCTTATTTTAAATTATTTAAATATGGTCTGCATTATTTTCATACGCCTTATCACTGAACTAACATATTACGTAAATAATTTTCTTTTATTTTGGCTTTAATAATAGATTAGGTACATATGTGATTATTTTAAATTTAATCATCAATGAATTTTTGTTGCAATGAAAATTTTATCACTGCTATTATCAACAAACTCTATCTACCTCCAGGGCGTAGTGGAAATGGTAGTTTCATTCCTTTAGATATTGCGTAAATAATTTTCTTTTATTTTGGCTTTAATAATAGATTAGGTACATATGTGATTATTTTAAATTTAATCATCAATGAATTTTTGTTGCAATGAAAATTTTATCACTGCTATTACCAACAAACTCTATCTACCTCCAGGGTGTAGTGGAAAAGATAGTTTCATTCCTTTAGATATTACGTAAATAATTTTCTTTTTTTATTAATTTGTTTTTTATATTTTTTTCATCGATTATTTTTTGTTGCAATGAAAATTTTATCACTGGTATTAACAACAAACTCTATCTACCTCCAAGGTGTAGTGGAAATGCTAGTTTCATTTTTCCATCCATTAATTTAGTGGAAAAAAAGAACTTAGATAATTTTCGAGCTAAGAAAACTTTTTTGTATTTTATTCAACGCTATTCTAAACTGCATTCACAGTATCGGGAGACTTTAGAGAAGTATGAAGATATTTTTCAGCGTTAAAATAATTCTGTAAAAAACAAAATTTGTACCTGCCTCATGATGTACCTTACAATTCTGGGAAATTAAAAATTTATTTCATTTTTATGATGGGTTATATGCTAGTTTATTAATATTATTTTTAAATATAGCCGAACGATGGCCGATTGGTTAGGGTGCTGGCCTTCGGTACCGGAGTTCGTGGGTTCGAATCCCACATTGGCATGGATGTTCGTAGCCGTTCGGAATCGGCTTTAAGTTGTAGGCTTTAAGTTGTAGGAGTTGTATCGATACTTTTATCTACAACTTAAGTTGTTAAGTTGTAGATAAAAGTATCGATATAGTTTGATCTGCGGAAGTGATAGCTAAGCGTTCACCATTAGAGTTCTGTCTGCCAAAAAACTTACAAAATCCTCGTGTAAATTTAAAAACTCTTAAAAGATTGTATTACATAATGAGTGAAAAAAGACATATAGAGGAAGTCATGTAGACAAGGAACAGTATACAAGGAAGTTATGTAGATTACATTTTTTAAGATACCTTATTTAAATCATTGTTAGGTATATCTTTTACACATAGTCAAACAGAAGTGTAGTCTACCAAAAAACTAACCAAATCATCGAGTTAATTTAAAAACTGTATGCCAAAAACTTACAAAATCCTCGAGTAAATTTAAAAAATCTTTAAAATGTATACATAATGGGTGAAGGAAGACATATAGAGGAAATCATGTAGACAAGGAAGAACATCCAAGGAAGTTATGTAGATCACATTTTTGAAGTTAACTTATTTAAATCTGTGTTAGTTATCTTTTACACACAGTCAGACAAAGTATAATCTAAAAAAAACTTACCAAATCATAGAGTTAATTTAAAAACTGTCTATCAAAGAGTGCTGTCTGCCAAAAAACTTACAAAATCAAAGAGTAAATTTAAAAACTCTTAAAAAATATGTATGACATGAAGATAAAAAATATGTATGAAGGAAGACAAATAAAGGAAGTCATGCAGACAAAGAAGGGCATACAAGGAAGTCATGTAGATCACATATTTAAGATAACTTATTTAAATCATTGTTAGGTATATCTTTTACACACAGTCATACAGAAGTATAGTCTACCAAAAAACTTATCAAATCAGCGAGCTAATTTAAAAACTGCCTGTCAAAAACTAATAAAACCTTCGAGTAAATTTAAAAAATCTTTAAAAAAGGTTTACATAATGGGTGAAGGAAGACATATAGAGGAAATCGTGTAGACAAAGAAGAGCATACAAGGAAGTTATGTAGATCACATTTTTGAAGATATCTCATTTAAATCCTTGTTAGGTATATCTTTTACACATAGTCATACAGAAGTATAGTCTACCAAAAAACTGACAAATCACTGAGCTAATTTAAAAACTGACTGCCAAAAGACTTACAAAATCATAGAGTAAATTTAAAAACTTAAAAAATATGTATGACATAATAGGTGAAGGAAGACATATAAAGGAAGTCATGTAAACAAAGTACGACATACAAGGAAGTCAAGTAGACTACATTTTTGAAGATAACTTATTTAAATCCTTGTTACGTATATCTTTTACACACAGTCATACAGAAGTATTGTCTACCAAAAAACTTACCAAATCATCGAACTAATTTAAAAACTGTCTACCAAAGGGTGCTGTCTGCCAAAAAACTTACAAAATCATAAATTAATGTTAAAAACTCTTAAAAAATGTATGACATAATGGGTGAAAGAAGACATATAGAGGAAGTCATGTAGATCACATTTTCTAAGATATCTTATTTAAATCAATGTTGAACCTGAAGTGCTAAAATTTAAATAATTTCAAAACTGTAATCAATTTTTTATCAAAAAAATGAAAAGTACATTGTTTCAGACCATTTATTTTAATATTTAAGCCTAAGAAATTCACACATAAAGGATTCACATATAATATATGTATATATATTATATATATATATATATATATATATATATATATATATATATATATATATATATATATATACCTCTCTGTCTGTCTATTACATATATATGTGTGTATGTATATATATATATATATATATATATATATATATATATATATATATATATATATATATATATATATATATATATATGTCACGCTTACAGCAATTCAAAGAGCCAATGATGTTTTGGTATCTTTATTTATGACTATTGCACAATTTCAGATCCAACATATACCTATATACAGTTACAATCTGTCTACAGTTCTCAGTAGTCTGCTTAAATACCTTTTGAAATGTCTCCGAAAATGCATTCATAAATCCAGGATGTAGTACATTTTAGTTAGACATCCCCCATTACAAAACTGAATGTTAAACTATACTATTTACATCGATAACAGACAGTGACGATTCCTGAGAGTAAATTTTCTCCCTCGCATAGCCGTCATATATACACATTATGTATAGAGATCTCATATATCAGTACTGCGAGAGCGTTTCAGATTTAGCAACTGCCGTCAGAAACATGAAACCCTTGACAGATGTCTGAAATCTTATTAAGCTCCTCAATTTTCCCAGAAAAAAAATTTTTCTTCCCTCTACCAATCACTCAATACTCCACCGCAAAAGTTATTCGCTGCCACACCAGGAAACGAACGCTTTGGAGAATAATAATAATAAAAAAAAAACAATAATGTTGAACCTGCAGGCAATTTGTGGGCTATACGGAACGCAGAGGGTGGTGTCTAGATATTCGGATTGTCAGCAACCGATGACGGAGTGACAGTTTCAGCTAAAAGAAGACATAGAGGCCTTTCTGACAATCCATCATAATCACCGGTTGACAAGAACAAAGGAAAAATAGAAGACGGGTCTGCGTGGGCAGTGGGGGAATCGCTGCACTTTGAAATTCCTGGGTTTGGTGTACGGCAACACGCAAAAAGGCAATTAATGTTCAATTGCTTGGGATTTGTTTTGAGTTCCAGCCCAACCGGGAATGATGAAGGGATGACGTGTTCATCTAGATTACCGTGTAGTGCCGGGTCATGTGTTCTCTTTTTAATGTTTACAGTTACTTTTTGGAATGTATTTATTGATGGGCTATAAATTAGGAGGTGAAGTGCGGGGTGAATTTTGGAATCTCCAGAGAGATGAGTTGCTTAATAACCCTCTCATGTCTCGTGATCGGCACTCTATTAGTTGTCTATCAGGCCGTGCTGAGGAATTCTGACATATCGCGTAGTAAAGATCGATCGAGGAGGATCGAAGGAGGACGTAGAAAAGCCACTCGAGTATTTATCATGGATTTAATTGACTCATTAAGAAAATAGAAACAAATTATTTCTGAATGGTTGCAAGTAGGTTAAGCCGCTCAATCGAAAAATATATATTCGATTACTTCACGTTTTTGTATAACCGTAAATATACGAAAAAGGTCATTTGGGGATCATTATAAATGGCACACTAAGTCATAATGACTAGTTATAGTTCCTCATAACCGTATAAAATTCTAGGAAACTTTAGGGTCTATGCCCCAAAGCGAAAGATGTTTAACACTAGATTTACGGACCGAGCCAATTTGACTCATTAAAAATTTGATCACTATATATATACATAACACTTTAATATCACTTTTCAAAAACTTACGTTGGTTTTTAGTGAAGTAATAAAATATGTGTAAACTTTCATTCCTCTTCCCCGCAGACCCCTTCATTTCGCATTATCAAATGTGGTATATCTATTTTCACGCTTGTGAGCCAATTTGACTCATAGAAGGATTTAACAGTTAATCGCATAACATGAAATTTATTGGTCCTATCAGGTCTGGGTAACAGTCAAGGTTTTATTTTCCAATTGGCTGAAGAGCTAAGAAGTAAATATAATGAAGAAGTCGAGAATACTTCCATGCTACTGACGTGCGGAAGAATTGTCAAGTTCAACAATCATGCAAAAGAAACAGATGTAGAAACCATTGTGCTAAATGTAATAGAAATGTTTGCGGAAAATGTGTTTCAAAAACAGATTTTATATGTAAAAAATGTTTTCCATTAATTTTTTTTATAATAAAAATTTTATTTAAGTTAATTTGGAACTATTTTCTTTTTTCAAAAAAACTTCAATTTTCTTGTATAAGTCAAATTGGTTCACTTCAATAAAAATAGGTATATTATCAACATCCGTAAATCTAGTGTTAACAAAGATGTCATTTTTTCTCTATGGAAAATAACATAAAGAGATTGTCTATACTGGCAGATGAAGTTAATGACGACACCAAAATTGTCATTGTAAGTGAAGAGTTTAATAATTTTCTAGAAAACTGAATCAATTTAGTATATACTTTTAAGCTTGGACGAAAATTAGAAATAAAAGGTTTTTTAAATATCGCTATTAGAGGTTAATTGTGATATGCTCACTTCATCAAAAATCCTATATTAAATTGTTTACAATGTTATACACATATTAAGAATCAAAATTTACAGCTTGATTTTTGAGATAGGGATGAAGTTTTCATGTACAACTGTTTTAAAACAAATGGTTAGCCTTTTAAAACAAGCTTCAGAGCTAAGATCCCAAAAGTTTGTGTAATTATTTACCAATTGCATATATTTATAAAATCGATGGTCAACATGAGATCTTAATCTATCTAAGGGATTTACTAAATGTTAAAGGAACATTTAACTATCTATTCTACATCTTGGATAGATTTAAAGAGATCTTTTATATTTTGTAAAAAAATTCATGTATTATTTTGAGTATATGAAAAAGTTGGTATCATTTGGTACCTGTCATTTATCGTCACTAGATGTAGTAACTTTATTTACCCTAATAGTGAAGGAACATTTACCTTTCTATTCTACATCTTGCATAGATTCAAAAAGGTCTTTTATATTTTGTAAAAAAATTCATGTATTATTTTGGGTATATGAATAAGTTGGTATCATTTGGTACCTGTCATTTATCGTCACTAGATGTAGTAACTTTATTTACCCTAATAGTGAAGGAACATTTACCCTTTTGTTCTTTTCCATGTATATACAAAAATATCAGGACTAGCTGCCCTTCGACCTTCTCGTGTATAGTCACAAAAGAAAAGTAACTATTTTCCTTAGTCAGGTTTTTCTTACTTTTTTTTTAACAAAACATATGAACACTATCAAACAAATAATATTTGTCTTTTAGTGAACATGTTATTTTATGAATTTTAGTAACAGCATTGGAAACCAGATGTGGCCATTCAGTAACCGGAGGTAACCCAGAAGGTGATAGAAAATTACAATTTTGCTATAATGTAGGTATTCCAAATTTTGTTTCTAAAAATTATTAAACGCACTCAAGTTCACATAAAGTGAGGTACAGGCATACGCTCTTTCTCTCTCTCTCTCTCTCTCTCTCTCTCTCTCTCTCTCTCTCCTCACACACACACACACACACACACACACACACACACACAAAATTCCAAAAATGGACTCTGTTGAACTCGGGAAAAAATCAAATCACGAAAAACATGATTCAAAATCTGGAGGTCAAATTTTTAGACAATTGCAATATTTTCCCTATACTACGTATACTAAAAAGTAAAACAAACAGATTTTATGTTTTCTAAAATATTCGAGTATAAGAGTGGTAAAACCCTGCCCGGCTTTAGCCATCCAGATCTAAAATTTGAGTATAATATTGAGGCTGTAAACAAGGGGGGATTTAGGGGAACGGCCCCCTTTGAAATTCTTAAAGACCATCAGTCGGAAAGATAATGAACCATGCGTGTGGGTGTGCCATCTGCCTAACTGTGCATAGACAACATTTTGCTTAGAACAGCGATGTTGAGTTAAACAGTAGGTTCAAATTGTATTCGACAAGTAAGACCAAATTATCTAGCACTTTTGGCGACTCATCGCAATATTGTTGCACAATCAGAAGAAATTGTGAAATTCTTTTGGCAAAAGTTTCAAAGACAGCATATTTTACAACATACCAATAAATTGAATATTTTCATTTTCATAAAAAATTATTATTTTTCTTTCCTCTTATACTTCCTCTTTATTCTTTTCCTCTTATACTTCCATTTTAAAAAAATAGAATTTAATACCATGTATAGTTTATATCTTTTCAATGTTAATTTTGCTATTAAATTCATTGTTTAGTTGCGGCATTACTCATTCAAGGCTATAAGTTTGTTCATTATATCATTTTTTAATTATTTTGATACTTTAAAATCAGACTGTTTTATAATATTCATTACGAGTATATATACATAAAAAAACCCTGTAATTTTATTGAAGTATCATTCACAAAAAACAATGTCCCCCTCCGAATGTAAGTTCTGGCTACGGCCCAGAAGACGTTATTTTATAAATTTCAATAACAGCATTGGAAACCAGATAAACCAGTAACCGGATGTAACCCAGAAGGTGATAGAAAACTACGATTTTGCTAAAATGCAGTTATTCAAAATTTGGTTTCTAATGTCTAAACGTTCTCGGTTTATCAAGTTCACATAAGGCAAGGTAAAAGCACATACACACACAGACATAATTCCAAAAATGGACTCTTTTGGACTCGGGAAGGTTCAAATAGAGAAAAACATTAATCAAAATCAGGATAGAATTTTTAAACAATTGCAATATTTTCCCTATACTACGTATACGAGAAAGTAAAACAAGCAGCTTTTATATTTTCTAAAAAATTTGAGTATAATATTGAGTATCTGAGGGAACGTTCATTGGTACCAATTATTTATCTTCACTACATGTACCTTTATTTCACCATTAATTCTTAAATTCTTTCCACAACATCGAAAAGTTATATCCCAAATGGGTGAAGGCTAAATACCTAAATATTCCAGTTCTTTAAAGGAAAATTCTGGGAGGTCTGATGTTAATAAGCACCATCGAGATGCGTAATATTTACGATTCATCGATGTCGTGGTCGTTAATAAGGATTCATTTAAACATCAGATCCTTCATCTGGTTAAAGGATCGATCAGAAATCGGCAGGTGAGGCAGAAATTCATCACAGGCAAGTTCTGGACTATCATAAACCACACACGTTGATTTAATGAAGCGTTCGCTTTAAGCATGTCTATACCCATCAGGAAATCGAAAGGAAATATTTGCGAAGAATCCATTCCCTTAATCACCGTAAATGTTGTAAAGCAGGCAAAAAAGGTTAAGACACGAGTATGTTTGCCAGGATGTAAGCGCGATTTTTTTCCCTTCCCTTACCATCTGTTGGAGCCCATCTAAAGCAAAGTAATGATTAAATCAAATGATGAAGTCGATAGACAGTTGTTTTAGTGTAGGTTCAGAAATTTTTGTAAATTATATAGGTAAGCAATCGGAACTTTTCAACCTTAATCTTCAATTACTTTCCAGATTTTTTATTAGCATAATAATTTCTGCCTTTTTGTAAGCTTTAAGGTGTTTACTTAAGTTTCCCACATATAATTCCCTTTAACCTTTTAATGGAGAGTGGTTTCTCAGCGAAACACCTGTTAATACTTTTGTCTCTTCTTTTTAAAAACATAATAAGGAATTTTTTCGATTTTCTATGTTATCGACTCTTAAATGTAGCAACAGATAATAGAATTTTGCATAGTTTATTTTTCTCTTTGAAATATATTAGTTTGAAGTTCCTTTACATGAAAAATCTCGAATTTGATTTTTCTCCTGAAGACTTCAAATAAAAACACCTACCCAAAACAATGAAAAATTGTGTAGTTATCTACTTATTACACCATTTGTTATGATAATTATACATTGTTCTTCCAATATAATTTTAAGAAACTCTTGTTTGCATGCTGTACAAGGGAAAGATTTCACAATTTACCCCCCCCACCATAAAAATTTCTACCTACTAAAGGAATGTAAAATTTGTTATATGTTTCCTATTTATAAGGTTCACAGACAACGTTTATAACCTAATACATTTAAATCTGAAAGAATTTTTAATCGTGAACTTTAAAGGGTTAAGATATTTCTTTTAGGCTTATTTTTTTTCTATGGCAATACATTTAATGTCGCTATGTTTAACAAGTAATAAATAATTTGATTATAAGTTATAAAGAAATGAAAATTTTGCTTTGTAGTAAATATCCATTAAACAAGTCACCATTTTCTACCTAAATTGATACTTCACTGAGATTGAGAATTAAAGCAATATAAAATTACTTTGATACTAGAACCAGAAAAATTTCTTTTTAACTTACCATTATCAATATAACCGATTCCTTCGAGATAAAGAGTGCTTGCTCACTTCATCAAAAATCCTACACTGAATTGCTCACAATGTTACACAAATCTAAAGAGTCACACCTTACAGCTTGAGTTATAACAGGGGTAATCTTATTCATGTACCTAATTTTTGAAAGAATAGGGATAATCTTCTAAATTATTGCTTTGAATATGTAGGAATAAAATATTTGTAGATGATATAGAGGAAAGACAAAACTAATCCACTTTCAAATCTCGGTATAAACACATTTTGTGCGGGTACATTTTGCAGCGGAATTGTACCGGGAGCTGGCGTTTTGCGCGTAAATTTAGTCATTCAGTTAAATCTCAATAGATTTAAAATTATTTAATTTTTAACCAACTTTTCGTATTTTATATTGACATGTATAAACAAATATATAAATAGACAAATAAACAAATATATATATATATATATATATATATATATATATATATATATATATATATATATATATATATATATATATATATATATATGTAATATATAAATATACAAATATATAATATTTTCTCAAGGATAAATAAAAAATTAATTTTAAATCTAAATTGATGTTTTTAATGAACCTTCCCGTTCTGTGATTCCGCATCGACTGATGTAAAAACTAGTTTTAATTTTTCTAAATTTTTTCAGAATTTATGTAGTAGACAAGAACATTCGGATTCGTTTTCCTGTATATACCGTTATTTTTGTACCCACAAACAAACCATGTTGTTACACTAACCCGTACTAGTACATGACCCGCGCTGAAGTATCAATCGTCAGAAAACGTACTAGTGCGTTTCCAGCATATAATGTGTTAATTTTCATTTCAGCAGATGTAAATTATTTTGAAGTTTTTAAGGGCTTTGTTTCAGATTAGGTTTCCTATATAAAGAATCTCTCCAAGATATTTTTTAAGGTTTAAACTTTTCCTATATCATTAAATTTAATGATTTCAGATGTTTGACTTAAGCTACCTGAAATACTTGAAAATAAAATTCAGTTTTAACAAATATTTTGGGATCATATAAAAAGAAAATGATACGGAAATGAACTTTAATAACTAATAAATCAAAACATTTTTTAAGAACTTATATCAGAAGATATGCTATTTAAGCTTATTAAAAATGTTTCTATATAACATATTTCCTTTTATTTAAAAATATATAACTTATAGTATGACACTACCTGTAGAAACATTTACTAATTAGGTTTGGTTTGAATTTGAACTAAAAAATGAACTAAAAATCCCAAACTAGAGATATTATGAATTCTTCACACAGACGTCACGAACTATTGCATAATTTTCACCATTTTATTTAAATTTTCAGTTCAGTTTCATAGGTTTATATTAACTCTGTCACCTGAACATCACGACACTCTTAACTTAATACTTTCTTTTGCGAATGATGAGATATCTCGTCAAGTTTGTTCATTATTTGATAAAGACAACATAACTCGTCCTGTGAGTAATGTTTTCTCTATATTGTTACTGCGTGTGTACAGAGATTTATTTCTTAAATTTTCAGTACATCTCAATCCACGTTATGTTTTCGCAAAATTTCTACACGATAGGGACTCTCTTAATTGAATAGTTTCTTTTGCGAATAATGAAATATCCCGTCAAGTTTGTTCATTATTTGATAAAGAAAACATAACTCGTCCTCTGCGTAATGTTTTTCCTGTATTATTGCTGTGTGTGTACAGAGATTTATTTCTTAAATTTTCAGAACATCTCAATCCACGTTATGTTTTCGCAAAATTTCTACAAGATAGGGGAGACTTTCTTAATAGTTTCTTTTGTGAATGATGAGATATCTCGTCAAGACAACATAACTCCTGTTTTGCATGATGTTTTTTCTATATTGTTGCTGTGTGTACAGAGATTTATTTATTAAATTTTCAGCACATCCCAATCCACGTTATGTTTTCGCAAAATTTCTACAAGATTGGGTTAGTCACAATTTTTAGAACTTTGGTACAATTTTCTTATCTGCACAAATTGTAACGTTTGTTATACGTTATACATACCTTTTTTCAGCAAGAGACTTCTGAATCGCCCTAGCCAAAGCCATAAGAAAGTATCTACAGAGGCAAAGAAATTAAAATTTGACTGACATTTTCTGCTACAAAATAGGCACACTTTTTCCCTATCATAGAATATAATAACCTATTTGGAAGTACCATTATATCTACGAGAGAGTAAAACGTGGAAACATTCCCCCCTTTCATCTAACAATTGTAAACGTTTTACTATA
>CM063506.1:112550532-112623032 GCA_032207245.1 Pardosa pseudoannulata | reverse complement strand
AAGATGTCCCTTGATGTGCATGAGGTTGAAAACCACTGGATCAAACAATGAAGAACTATTAAAGAAAAACAAAAGAAAGGAAGACGAAAAGTTGAGATATTTTAGAACTGGAAATTTCTCAACGAAATATTCTGAAAATATTTCATTATAATTGCATCGTTACAAATGCAAAAGAAAAACAGCATGTTTTGAGTCAGGGTATTAAGGAACCTTAACATTTCAGCCTGAATTCATTAGGGAAAGAGAGACTATGGTGTTATTTAATAAACATGAGGTTGAAAATATTGGACCGAACAATAAAGAACTATTGAAGAAAAACGAAAGCAAGGCAGGCGAAGAATTGCATTTTTAAGAAATGGTAAAATTCCCAACTAAATAATAATAGAATCCGAAAATACTTCATTACAATTCAGAAAGAAAATTCAGGACTAAGAATTTAAAAATAAAATTTCCAAAACCTACCACGCACTATGACCTTTAAGTTTAATACCAAGATGTACTCGTTACAAATACAAAAGAAAAATAGCATATTTTGAGTCAGGGTATTAGGGAACCTTTACATCGCAGCCTGATAGCATTAGAGAAAGATAGACTAATATGTCTCTTTGATGTACATGAAGTTGTAAACTACTGGACCAAACAATAAAGAACTATTAAACAAAAACAAAAGGAAGGAAGACAAAAAGTTGAGATGTTTTGGAAATGAAAATTTCCCAACTAAATGTTCTGAATATATTTCATTATAATTGCATCGTTACAAATGCAAAAGAAAAATAGCATGTTTTGAGTCAGGGTATTAGGAAAACTTAACATCGCAGCCTGATTTCATTAGAAAAAGAGAGACTAAGATGTTAATTGATAAGCGTGAGGTTGAAAAATATTGGACCAAACAATAAAGAACTATTAAAGAAAAACGAAAGCAAAGCAGGCGAAGAATTGCGTTTTTAAGAAGTGGGAAATTTCTCAACTAAACAATATTAGCAATCCGAAAATACAATTCGGAAAGAAAATTCATAACTAAGAATTTAAAAATAAAATTTCCCCAACTACCACGCACTATGACCTTTAAGTTTAATACCAAGATGTACTCGTTACAAATACAAAAGAAAAATAACATATTTTGAGTCAGGGTATTAGGGAACCTTCACATCGCAGCCTGAATTCATTAGAGAAAGAGAGACTAAGATGTCCCTTGATGTGCATGAGGTTGAAAACCACTGGACCAAACAATGAAGAACTATTAAAGAAATATTTCACTTAACATACACTCCCATGCCGTTATGACAGTGTATTCCGTCTTAAATCCTTGTTGATTTCGCTGGATTTATGAAACCGAACATTAACAGACAAAGCAGCCATCAAGCTTGGCCCACTGGGATGAGAAATAACAGCATCAGAAATGTTTAGTCATTATCCTGCCACACAGGAACAAGTTTATTACGATGTTCGTTTTAAAAGGATCATAAACAAATGAGCATTAATTAGGTCGTTGACATTTTCAAAATGCGACAGTTTAAATTTGGATCGGGTAAGTGCAAGGGGTTATTTATAAATCATGCATCAAATGGCGTACATCCTCGCATATTGATGTCGTCGAATAGAAAGTTTGAGGGGAGGAGGGATCAAGACAGTGCGTAAATTAAAGAAACAAAAATTCGATTAGCGATAGTGTGACATTTTGTGCATATTTAAATGGATCTTTTAAATATAGCTACCGAAGGCTCTAAAGGATGATGTCCTCATAGTTTTAGATTTTCAAGAATGGCGAGATTGCAGATTTCCTTTTAAGAGGACATACCTTTACAGCTGTAATGTCTTCATTACAACAACGTATTCTATTTATTAATTATAAAAAAAATTCGGCTTTGTTTAGAATAAAAAATATTCTAGGCCATTAATAAGAATCTAATCAAATTTTACGCCGAACGATGGCTGAATAGTTAGGTTGCTGGCCTTCAAATCCGGAGTTCGTGGGTTCGAATCCCACTATGGCATGGATGTTCGTAGCCGTTCGGAATCGACTTTAAACAGTAGGTCCCGGTCTCATTAGCATCCGTGTTGCAAAAAGTAGATCGTAGAACTCCAAAACCAAACCAAACCTAATCTAATTTTACATAAACTGTTTAAACTCTTACGTGATGCAATATATTTTATAAAAAGCATAAAATATATAAACAAAGGGGAATAATTAGAAATTTTTTTACCAACACAATAACTTTTGAAATTACATTGCTATTAAATTAAAAACTAATTTTTTATATCAAATAGAAGCTAATTATCTTCATTATTCTGTGAACATCAATTATATTAATACGGGCACTGTATTTTATTTTCTAACAAGTCTTTCTTTTTCCTTAATTTTCAATTTTTCAACAGTTTAATTTTTTTCATATTTAAATTGTTATTTACTTCATAAAGTTTTAGTTTACAGAATAAAGCAGATATTTTGCTTCAATTTGATATAAAATATTAGTTTCTAATAAACATTATCAAGAAGTTGTCTTGCAAGTGAACTTAAATTTTTCAAATGATATATTTTGTTTTGAGTTATTTTTAAATACATGCTCCTTCAAATGAGAAAACTACAAAACGTTTTAAAAGCTATACAGCTATTAACCTCTTAACGTTTACGTTCGAGTTAACTGGAACGCGCTAAATTGGCCTAACTGTGCACACTCGAGATAATTCGAGAAGCGTTGTACTTTATGTTGCTATAATTTTTCACACTCGAGTTCAATCGAGAATTGAAAATAACAATGTGAAAGAAAAAAAAAACCAATCGTTTTATTGATATTTATCTTTTACATGGGTTTGGTTTTAGAGCGCTACGGTCTACTGTTTTGCACACGAGGGCTAATGAGGCCGGGACCTACTGCTTAAAGCCGATTCCGAACGGCTACGAACATCCATGCCATAGTGGGATTCGAACTCACGAACTCCAGTACCGACGATCAGCGCCCTAACCAATCGGCCAGCGTTCGGCTCATTTACATGGGATTGTAAGCTATTACACTTACTTATTCAAGTATAAAATGTATATTTTTTCCTACTTATCACTTACGACTTATCTCTTCCTTGTTTATATCTATACCTTGTTTCCAAATATATCACACAAAATAAATTTTTGATTAATTTTATAAATACAAGTATTGTTATTTTTTATGTTTTAAAAGTATAAATAAGTATATTTACTGATAATAATGTTTATTCTAAAATGGGAATTCGGAAAGAAAGATAAAAAAAATCCTATGTAAGTGTAATGTTACAATATTCGACTATTTTCTGCAATGTTAAAAAAATCCAAATATGCAATAAGCCAAACGGTGGCCGATTGGTTAGGGTGCTGACCTTCGGTACTGGAGTTCGTGGATTCGAATCCCACAGTGGTATAGATATTCGTAGACCTTCAGAATCGGCTTTAAGCTGTAGGTCCTGGTCTCATTAGCCCTCGTGTTGCAAAAAGTAGACCGTAGCACTCCAAATGAAACCAAACCAAAAATGCAATAAAAATTTTGATTATTTTTGTAATTTTATTGACAAGACAACCTTCTAAATTGTGTTTTTTACATTTAAGAAATTGATTTTTTTAGCCGGCCTTTAAAAAAAACTGTGCAATAAGGACTTAAAGAACTTGCAGAAAAAATCATACTTGAAGGAAAAAATATTTTTTTTTTTGTGACGAACCAAAAAATGCTGATATAGTGAAGATTTTAAGTTTTGGAAAGTAGTATATTCCCTTAAATGTGGAAAATAGTAGGTTTAAAAACAAAGGAATTAGAAATATATTCCTTTAGTAAGGGATTTAATAAAACGTTTAGTTATAAATTAAAGGTTCTGAGAATGTACCCATAACACAATTACGAAAACACTTTTTATTTTAAAAAAAAGGTAGAGCCTTGAATTGCAGTGTATTTCCTCCAGGTTATAATTGTTACTTTTATCACTATTTATGAAAATTAATTGAAATAAATCTACTTTATACATTTACAGTGAAGTAGATTTATTTTAACTTTGTGAAAAGATTTTAGAATTACTCAAGCAGATAAAAATCACATTCGGAGCAAATACACATGAAGCGTAAAAGAAAAAAAAAACATATCAACTTCTACATCGTTAACAAGTAAAAAATAAAACCTTCAACACTATATCAAGAATACTAACACCATGCTTCAAACCTTCCTTTGTATTTATTTATATCTGGATGTCTGGAGAGTTACAAGTGTTTTCAAATCACGAGTTGTTACTTAAAACCCCAAAAATTACGTAGCATAAAGTTGAACGAAACGATCTACCATCTCCTTTGATGACTAATACACTAACCTGGCCAAACTAAACAACGAAACACAAACTGAATGCAGAATTTCAAGGTTTGTGATAGTCATCGCTGTTTTAAAAAAAAAGTTAATCTTAGTCTCATCATCACGGATCATTTATTTCACAAAATTACCCTAACTTTTATGTCGATTTCCTGCGACTCAAAAGATAATGTATCTTTAACTTTAGATAAATTTCATTAAAGTGTTGTTTTATTCACTTGGATGTTACTGACGAGTTACATAAATTTAAGTGGTATCTTTATTTATAGTATTTTGCTTTTCTGAAAGAAGGCTATGTTTATTTTCATTGTTCAAGATCTTACAAGGTTTGCGTTATACATTAGTTAAGCACATATCAACAGAAAATAATGTGTTTAAAAAAAACAGTTCACTAACCTTGGAGAATACGCTGTTATTACAGTTTAAAGTTCATGTTATATACATGAATGACTCGAAGTGATCCCATAGCGAAGTGTGTATTCTTCGTAATTGTCTCTTATGGAAGAGAAAGTTCATAAGGATTTAAAATATATAGAAGTTTCAAATATAACCACATTTGTTTTAACACATTGACGGACAGTAGGAACAAGCGAAGTTCTAAAATTAACACTATATGTTTTTGTAATTTTTAAAATATTGTCACGAAGATTCGAACGAACACACCGTTTAACTTAATAGATAAATTTGTTGAAGCTAAGTAGCAACTCGCAACTTTACAAGAACGGAAGTTCCCTACAACTAGTAGGTATCAGCTTTTATACCCGAACAGAATATTCGAGAAATAATTAATTTACATATTAAAGAAAGATCTAGAATATTCAAGACCATAAGGAAACAATAAATAATATTTTTAAATTAAAAATTAAAGAAAGATCTAGAATATTCAAGACCATAAGGAAACAATAAATAATATTTTTAAATTAAAAATCCGTACCTTGGATAAACCGCCATGGCAAGCATCGAACCCACAAGTTTCGGGTCGCGTGCTTTGACCATTCGGCCACTGAGCTCGTTGGCTAAGCTTCTTTATGCGGCAATATTAGAAGTATAATTTTACTCTTTCTATTTAAATAAACATAATTTTGACTAATCCAGCACCTTTAATTAGGTTGCGACTATAACCATCATGGCGCCAGTGGACTCTAGACACTAAGAAACGGGACGATGGCGGCTATAACAGCAAAAACTGGTTTAGAGCATTACGGTCTACTGTTTTGCTCAAGATGGTTAATGAGACCGGGACCTACTGCTTAAAGCCGTGTACTACCTGTAACCAGCCACCCAACCGAAGTCGGGTGTAGGGTGTTGAATTGCTGGTTCGGTCTGACCGTCCGGCAACAATGCTTTACGCAGGGGCCAAGTGAGCATTAAGTCAAGCAAGCAAGCCCATAAAATTTAAAATAACAAAAAAAAATGTAGAAAATCTAGACTAATAAGTACAGTTAATGCAGTTTACGAAAGTGCGGAGGATACTCCGCAGGAGTCCTGCTTAGGTTAAAAGTCCTAAGTACTGACCCGGTGTACTACATGGAACTTTCTGACATGAGAGCAGGTGTTGGTGAGGGAAGCAATAACTGCACAAGGCAGTTGTGATGGCCATTAGTGAAGGAGTACTTTGACCCTTACGGTTTGATTTTAGGTTAAAATCTTCATGGCCGCACGATGGCACCTTGATTAGCGGTGAGCCAGTCAACCAAGCTCCTGGCCTTCCTTATCAGTACCGGGTTGGGGGGTGTTGCAGCGATTCACCTTTGTCGTGCCTCGGTGAGGCTCTGAGGAAGAGCAACAGGGTGTTGTACTACGGTACTTCACCTAGGACAGCTATCAGCCTCCTGGTGGCGCCCCCTGGTAACTAGGAGTGTCCCTCCTAGGCCAATGATAGCCGTCTGAAAACCTCAAGGGGTATACCTCCTTTAGGTATACTCAGGTGTCACGAACCCGGGGTTTCCTGAGTGATCTTTCTTAAGATTTCCCTGGTAGTCCCGGACTTACTTTTGTAGTATTGTTCCTTACTGGGGTCGTCTAAATTAAAATCGGACCCTGACGGGCCTCTCGTAGGTCAGCGGTGGCTTGGTAGCCATTATGGAGTCACTTTCGTAGCATGGTCATCAGTAGTTGCTTCTGTATGGCTTCGGCCGTGTCAGCGTAAAACACACTCATCAGCACCGGGATTTTGATTAGGTTCTCTGCCCAGAGTTCCTTGGTTCCGAACGGCTACGAGCTTCCCTGCCATCTGCAGGATTCAAACTCACAAACTCGGGTACCAAAATGCAGCACTCTACAATTCGACCATCTCATTGTTGTTGCCTTATGCCACATGGTCAAGCCAAGCACGATATGATCCGGAGGATACTCATATTAAGGCAAAGGGGTGCGCCTTTCGTTTGAACGAGCACCGCAAAGGTGAAAGTTCGACTTATGCTCAAGTGGGTAATCGTAATTTAGAAGCAGGGATCAAGCAGAAGACTCATAGGCTTGGTCTGCCAATCCCAGAAGTATTGATCGAGAACTTGTAGGACTTTGTGACCACGAATCTATTTTACTTGCCCCAGTCGCCTTTAACGAGCACGGCCGATCTTAGGCCGGCTCGGGCTCCGAACCCGCAACTCTCCAGTTACTAGAACGTTGCCTTTGCCGACTGAGCTATCGCGGCTGTCGGCCATCTTTCGGCTCTCTTATGAACTCAGTATGAAACACAATATTTATTATTTTGATTAATTTATAAAGCTTGCAAGTAACCTGTAAGTTTGGAAAAAAAACTATACTTATACTACAATTTATAAACTAAATTATTCTATGGTTAAGAACACATAATTATACACACACACACACACACATATATATATATATATATATATATATATATATATATATATATATTATATATATATATATATATATATCCTTTTATGTGCTGTATCAATTCTGTTACCAAATCAAGTTTAAATGAGTCAACGAATGACAGTTAAGTATTTTGAAATTAACTTTTAACTACGACATAAAAAAAATCTGTACATGAGATATCGTATGTATTTTCATCATAAAGCATCTGACAGCTTTTGAAAGTTGTGCTGATCTGTCTAAAAATAGGGCATGTCAATATCAACACGCATTATTTTTTGGCTTCTTATTCATTGGCTCCAAGAAATTGTCAATTCTACACAAGAATAAAATAGATAAAAATTACCGTCCCATTTTTTTTCTTTTTTTTTATTTGTACGTCAAATTCGATTACAGTTACAGAATTTCTATTTTGAAATACTGAGAATATTTACTGAAGTTAGGCTCAAATCTATAGTGAATACTACTAGAGGCCGGTTTAAAGTCGTTTAAAACGATTAACCGGGATTAACCAATGACTCTAACCAATGGTGGGACGCAATTCTCCGTTTAAACAGAGATTAATCGTGGCTAGCAATTAAACGGCTACGGCTTTGGTAAGACCGTTCCTGGGGATTACTCTGGACGTTGCGAGTCGGTTCGAACGTTCGTTGTGACGTCATTTTGACGTTAGCTTGAGTATTTGCAAGCAAAATGTCTGCAAGTTGACGTCAAAGTGACGTCACAACGAACGTTCGAACCGAACCGCGACTTCCAGAGTAAGGGCCCCTATGTGTAATGATGAGTTCGCAGTTTCCACCAAGATTAAATGCTGAAAAATTTCTTTTTAGACATCTGGTTCTTCTGAAATATTAGTATAGGACGTTACTGATAAATTTCTCGAATTCTATTTTCTATACCTGATCATACTAAAGTTAGAGCGAATCAATCATTAACCTTCGTTTAACCTATTAATGCCTAGCATCTCTTTTAAATCGCAAATAAAAAAATAGTTTGTAGAATTATGTTTTCTTGATTTTCTACATTTTCAGAGAAAGTAGATTGCAATCCTATATCTAATCTACCAAATTTTTGAATTAAACATCTCAGAGAGAACGAATCTATAGGGAATTTGGCTATTTCATTAACGCGATTTAGCAGGTTCTCTAGAATTCGCTCTAACTGTGGAAGCTGAGGTTAACAAAAAAGATATTCTTAAAAAATTCCATGTTGGTAAATGTTTCGTAAAGAGCAATTCACGAAGATTAAAAAAATATATTATTTTCAAATATAGGCAACATTTGCGGATTCACAAGGAATAGAAAGCAATATGAGGATAAAACTAGAAAAATGCGTGGTACAAAAAAAAAAAAAAAAAAAAAAAAATCGGTAATATTTTTTGCTTTAACTAACAGATAAGCTTAAAATAGCCCATGGTGGTAAATGCTTTATAAAGAGCAATTCACGAAGATTAAAAAAATATATAATTTTCAAATATAAGCAACATTTGCTGGGCTATAAGAAATAGAAAGCAATATGAGCACAAAACTAGAAAAATGCGTGCTACAACCAAGAAAAATGCGTAATATTTTTCGTTTTAACTAAAAGATAAGCTTAAAAAAGCCCATGTTGGTAAATGTTACGTAAAGAGCAATTCACAACTATTAAAAAATATATAATTTTCTAATATATTCAGCATTGGCGGGTCCATCAGGAATAGAAAGTTATATGAACACAAAACTAGAAAAATGCGTGCTACAACCAAAAAAAAAATGCATAATATTTTTTGTTTTAACTAAAAGATAAGCTTAAAAAGCCCACGTTGGTAAATTTTTCGTAAACAGCAATTCACGAAGATTCAAACAATATGTAATGTTCAAATATATGCAATATTTGCGGGTCCATAAGGAATAGAAAATAATATGAATAAAAAACTAGAAAAATGCATGCTACAAATAAAAGAAAATGCATAATATTTTTCGATTTAATGTACGTAACTAGTGAGTGTTTCAGAAGATTTCAAGAGGATTCAAAATGTATAAAAATTTTACATGTATGAACGAATTTTCAAATTCATCCGGGGTTGTAATGCGGACACAAAACTCGAAAATCCATGCTACCCCTGATAACAAAAGTAATATTTTCACTTTTACTTACCATACTAGTGAATGTTTCGGGAAAAAAAATTCATAAAAATTTAAAATATATGGAAGTTTAAAATATAACCACATTTTTTTAACACATTGACTCACAATACGAACAAGTAAAGTTCGCAAATTAACACTATACGTTTTTGTAATATTTAGATAATTAGAAGTATAGTTTTACTCTTTCTGCTTAAATAAACTTAATTTTGATTAATTCAGCTCTTTTAATTAAGTTGCGGCTATAACCGTCATGGCGCCAGCGGACTCTAGACACTAAGTAATGGAACGATGGTGGCTGAAACAGTAAAAATTTAAAAACGTAAATGACAGGTTTAATGACTCAAATAAGCAATTTTTTTGTGTGCAACAAAGTATTTTTGGGAGTTTTACATGAAATGTTAGTTCATAATCAAACAAAAATAAATAAATGGCAAAAAAATAAATACAAGAGAAAACACGATCGCACTACTCCCTTCACAACCACGTGCGTATTAAAGCTGTAAGTCGTGTAACAGGTGGAACACGAAATTCAACCTAAAATATTGTCTCTAAAATATGACACTAGGCTTCTACGACGTACGACGGTACGACTTGTACGACGGTAAATGCACATTTGTGCTGCTATAGCCATAATGTCTAAAAACTATAGTTTCATTTTGGACAGCTATTGCCGTCATGCCACATAGTGAACTTCGCTTTAACGGCTATAGACGCAAGTGTCTGTCAACGTGTTAAATGCATCAAAAACCTTAATATTGGCACAAAACTCAAAAAATACGCGTTACACGGAAAGGTGCACAATTTACTTCACATTTTCGTACATACGAGTGAATTTTTGAGAAAGAAGATATACTGAGGATTCAAAATATATAAATATTTGAAATATACTCACAGTTTTTTTCAGGTTCATCAAAAGGTCGAAATCGGGACATGAAAACTGAAAAATACGCACTACCTCTGATAAAACGCGTATTTTTGTCTTCTTTTCATACTATAATACTAAGTGTGTTGTACCCTAACCTGACCTAAGTCATCCAGAAATGTACTAAAACGTGTTCTAAACGTGTCGGAAAGAAGAATTCCGAGAGTAAAAGTATTTAAAATTTTGAATTATATGCACTTTTTTCAAATCCACCAAGGTTCGCAATATTGTCAAAAAATAAAGAAAGACGAGTATCTACCAATAAAGTACGGTTTTATTTCTTGTGATGCTGGTACCTTAATGAAGAACACAGAAATATTCAAATTATATAAAAATGTTCATTACACGCACAAGTTTTCGCTACAATCTCTAGTTGTAAGGCGGATACAAAACTCGAAAATTACGTGCTACCACAGTTTACAGGTACTATTTTTCGTACGATGCGAATATGATACGATACGTAGTATGGTGATACGAGTATGATATATATCACTATACGATTTCACTAAATGACATCACTACACGAGTATGATACGTGTCGTATAATAGGAGTGATTCCTCGTTCTATACTGGTGAATGTGGAACCCGAATAAAAGCCAAACGGGTAGGGTGCTTTTCTTAGGTACTGAACTTCGAAGAATCGAATTATATTGCAAGAATGGATGTACCCCATTCCTATAAATAAGACTATAGATATCTATAGATCCTACCCCTTTAAATCAAACCATACACCTTGGAAAGTGGAGTTGTTGACAGTACAAAATATAAAGAAAAAATCCACATACACGCAATTTTTTGGGAGTCAGTCAGATGTCGTTATAAGGATACAAAATTTGAAAACTACGTATAGACACGGAAAAAATGAGTAATTTTCCCCTTATTTCATACTCTGAATGGTTCGGGGGAAAAAACAATATATGTAATAGGATTCAATATATGTAAAATTTTCAAATGTTTACAAATTTTTTCGGGTCTATCGAATGCCAAAATATGAACACTAAAACAGAAAATTACACACAGCGACGATTAAACACATAATTTTTATTACAATACTAGTGAATGTAATTAAAAAAAAAAAGAGTTCACGAGGATTTGCTCTATACGTACAATTTTTCGAGTCATTCAAGGGTTGGAATGGGGACCTAAATTTGATAAATACTAGCTTCCGCCGATAATACGCGTAATTTTTTTTTTTCTTTTTTTCGTACTATGCTTGTGAATGTTTCAGTAACGCTTGTGAATATTTTGTGAAGTTCGAGATTTTGTAACAATAACAATTTTTAATTTTACGTCGATTTTTTTAAATCCATCGAGGTTTTAGTCTCGGAGTTCCCCTATTTTTGGCAGCAAATAGTGTCAAAGTAATTCAAATATAATGAACATAACTTTGCTAACAAAATTACTTAATGAAAAAAATAAAATTTCAAACAGTTTCTGAAAAGCCATAGTGACTTCTGGAGACTGGAAATTTGCACCGAGATGACTCCTTGTGGAGCCTAAAAAATCAGATCAGAGGTAAGGTCTCTAAAAGACAAGTTGCACTTAATGTACACTAACAGGTCAGGGTGGGTACAATGAGATAAGATCTCAGTAAAATCAACTCTCCCAGCCTTACTCCGTAATTCTTCTCTTTATAAAAATTCTCTTTGCCAGTTTAGAATCTTTCGCGCCGCCTGACGTCAGTCATAAGGTATGATGCTCGTTAGTTTAGGATTTATTGCTAGCCGGCTACCTATTAGACTATACCTATATTCTGTATGACCCCCACCTAGTCATCTCATTCAAACTTAAGGTAGGCCTGTCAAGGGCGGGACTGGAACAAATTTATTTTGTCCAGTAGTATTACTTTCTCAGATTCTCAGGCTACTCCGGTACCTTACTAGGTCAAGTGCCTATTGTGTGTTAAAAACTGATAGTCATGACGTCGCAATAGGGACACAAAACTAAAAAAAGACAAGCCCTATTTTGTGTAAAACGCATGACCCCATTTTCATGTAATATGAATATACGCTAATTTTATTATAAAAATATTTATTAATTTTTTATTTCAATAAAAATATAGATTTATAATGTCATTTGAGCTATACTTAGAAAACCAACGAACATTCATGCCAGCAGCTGGATTCGAAACTATTAGCTTCGGTACTGAGAAGCAGCGTCAGACGTATTACCGACGAACATATAAATCCGTATGGTTAACTCAATAAAATTGAGTAAACTATGCGAATCATTTGAGCAAATGCTCCAATCAAGAACGAATTAAACTCGTAAATCATGATACCACTGTAAATATAATTTTGAGTCCATGCCCTCTGAATTTATACTTTTTAAATGATTTACATATATATCAGAATCTCACTTCATATGATGTAAATTTAAATAATGTCAATAGCTCAATTCAGATAAATGTATTTACTAATAAACAATAAATGTATTCAACCTGATGAATTATTATAACTCATCTTGAAAATTTATATCGAAACGTTCATTATCAGGAATAAACATGAATGATTATTATATAAAATATTAATTTTTGATCTGTAATATGTCAAACTACTCATCTCGCTGCATAATGTTTAGAAAGAGTCTGTGACGTGAGTTGTTCAACAAGTTTAATCTATTTTCCATGGAATTGGTCAGAGAAAGCTTTATTAACTTCATCTTCCATAGATATGTATATTTATTAATTAAGAGCTATCACAATTCAATACAGATTTTCAACAACTGTCGATTCCCCCGTTTTGCATTCTAAGTTTACAGAGTGTAGATTTTAAAATTAAGAATTTTAAATTTGTAAAATCTGTGTCTGAAATTATCATTTGTGTTTAGGTAATTTCCTCCAAGTTGTAAAATATGTAGAACATATTATGATTTCTTGTTTCATAGAAATAATAGTTTGACTTTAGTACTTGTGTGAATATTTTGAATCTTATATGCACACACAAGTTACATATAGTATATAACGCTTTTATATGTATGAATATACATGTAAGGAAAAGTAAACTGGATTGGGAAACTAATGTAGGCATTTTGTATAAAACTCCTAATACAACCCGAGAAAATTCTCAGGGCTTATCAAAACTTAGTCAAATACAAGAAATTCCGGCATCATTTTGTTTTCCCTTTTTTAACCCCTAACCTGAATTGACCACTGGGGCTACAGTTTACGCCCTCAGAGAAGGGGTCTAACCAATTATAACTCTACATTGCCCTAGTGATCAATTTAGGAAATTTCCAAATAAAAAGAAGATGCAAGCTGTCAGAAGCAGATTTTAACACAGATTTTGACTGAGATGTTGACCCAGGTGTTAAGGGCCTTTTTACTTATAACTTCATGCTAGCTGACTCCTCAGTTTGTCCTGTCTATGTTATGTTAATAAAGGTCTTAAGCTAAAACGGTGTCATTTTTATGGCCATGACTGCAACCACCCATCGGGAAGTCTGTCTTATTACATACATATATGCATACTCATTCATACACACATTATACATAAAGACACATACGTAAAGAACAGTTTAAAAAAGGGAATGTTAGTTTTCTTTGCATTAGACATTCTTTGCTGGGTACAAAATTGCAGATTTTAATGTTTCTTTCTATGACCAAGTTAATTTAATGTGCCAAGTCAGTTGTGTTTCTTTATCAACATGAGTACATCAATATCACGAGAAATATTTTAATCTCCTTCCTAATATTTTGAATGCGAAGTTCTAGTAAAATTTAAAAAACAACCCATGCTATTAACAAATACATGTGTTATTAAAAACATTCATGTGAATGTCCTTATTTTTTCCTGAGCCCAAGTCAAATCAAAGTGCGAAAGCAGTCTTGTTTGTCCATCAACAGTGATTACTTTGATATTAGGGTATTACTGTAATTCCATTCGTTTTGAATGTGAAGTCCCATTAAAATTCAAATAACAATCCTTTTCTTGTATGTAGATGTGTAAGTGAATGTTAGTATTTATTTTTGCACCTAAATTAAAGAACCCAGTCAGTCGTTTTATATCGGTACTGGGCTGATTGATATCATAAGGCACATTTTAACATCCTTCATGTCAGTGTTTTTTTTCCAGTCTAAATCAATTCAAATTTCGTGTTTTCCACCAACAGTGAGTACTTTGTTATTACGAGCAACACTTTCCATTCATTTAGAATGTGGTGGCCCATTAAAACTGAAAGAACTATTAATTGCTCTTATATGAGAATATGTAAGTGAATTTGTGCCTAAATTATTTACCATTAAGTACCAACAACACTTGGTACCATGATATCACGAGAAACATTTTCTTCAGTTTGGTTTGAAAGTAGTCTCAATTCAGTATACTGGTACTAATGATCGTAATGTGTATGTGAAGTTTAGTACTTCTTTCTGTACCCAAATTAATTTTGAATACTTCACTACATCAATATTAAATACTTGGATGTCACGAAAAACATTTTAAGCCATTTTCATTTCTTTTGAATGGGAATTCTCATTAAAAAAATTGTATATTATTCCATGATACTTATATATTTTTTCATAGGACATCTTAGTATATGTGTAACTACTCAATCCTTCTCATTTAATCTGAATGTGAATTTACATTTTTCATTTCATTTTACCATATGAATATCTTCTGTCAGTAAGCACATGATAGCTAAACATATATATATTCATTTAACACAAAACTATATATAGTTTATTGCATAAAATATTTTTTTGACATCCCTTTAATTTGAACAAGATCGAATTTGTTTTTGGATAAAAATATAAGTTTTAAAAATAAATAAATAAACATTCGTAGAGCAATAAAGAAATCTACATGCGGATGCTAACATTTCTTTCTCTGCCCAGATTAATTTTAAATGCCAAGTTAATCATCGTTGCTCATCAATACTTATGTCCCCAGAGACATTTTACCCATTTCTGTTTCTTTTGAATGTAAATTCCCCTTAAACTAAAAAAAAAACAAGTTTATATGGTGAGATGCAATGAAATAATGTTTACGTGAAGTTTCTTTCTGTGGCCAAATCAATTAGATGTGCCTAATTAGTCATCTTTGTTTATCCTTGCTGAGTAGTAAAGTGTTACGATAAATATTTTTACCTCTTTCCAAATGCTTTAGTGTGAAATTCCCAAAAAACAAAGTGCAATCCATGATTCATATGAAGGTGTTATTTTTGTACCCAAGTACCAAGCCAGGAGTGTTTATCCATTGGCATTGGTCATTTTGATATAGGAAACAGTTTATAATCGCCTTCCATTCATTTTGAATGTTTAAGTCCCATTTAAAGAGATCACCCCATGACAGTTTAATGGATATGTGCAATGAAGAAATATTCATCATTTTATGCTTCAATTGATTCAATGTGTCAAGATAATCTTCTTTGTTCACCAAATTTGAGAACATGTTCGTCACGAGAAGCATTTTAACTCATTTCCCTTGTTTGATTTGAATATGAATTTTCAGTAAAATTAAATTTTCATTCCAAGTCAGTTATAAAAAAGATATGTATTTAAACTTTAAATGTTTTATTATTTTTTGAGTCCAGATTAACGTAAGGTGGAAAATAGATCATGTTTGTTCCTCAATAACCTGTTCTTGGGTAGTACGAGAAACTGTTTGACAGGATATTATTATCATATAAGTATGTGGAACAATAGTCTGAGAAATCCAAATCAAATTATTTATAATCAGAGTACATTATATATGTATTGCTTACTATGTTTGCTTTTAAATGTTTTGTTTTAATATGTACATTCATTCCATTCAATTCACTGTTACTCTACAATTGAATTATTCTTATCTAAGCAAGATGCTTTTTTCATGCATGTTTTTAAAGGGGATTTTCCAGAGATGCAAACTTTTAAAAAGTTTTATATATATCAGGGTGGTGATTTGCGGATATTAAAATGCTTTTCTCCATGTGTATTTCATTTCTGTTATGAATATATTTTCGTAAATATAAGTTAATATAGTAAATCAATGCTACAGTGTTGATATTATTTCATGCCAACAATATTTAGGCTTTGCATGGTGAGACTGTTAAGTGCTATGGATTGGTTAGTGACCAATGGAGATTACGGTGATAGTAGTTTGCAGTCAAAATGTTTTCACTAATTTGTGTTTGTTTCATTTGTATTACATTGCAGATACTTTATACATCTTGAATATTTAGGCCTTGACACTATAAAATGCTACGGATTGGTTAGTGACCAATGTTTGAGATTATGGTGGTGATTTGCAGCGGTGAATATGTTTTCATCAAGGTGTGTTTATTTCATTTGTTTTACATTGTTACTATTTTATACATCGTGACTATATTTAGATCTTGCACGGTGCTATATCATTAATGATATGGATTGGTTAGTGATAAATGTTAGAGATCATGGTAATGGCTTGCAATTATCAAAATGTTTTCATTATGTGTTACATTGTTGTTACTCTATACATGGTGGCAATATTTAGGCCTTACAAGGTGTGATACTATTAATCTACAAATTGGTCAGTGATAAATGTTAGAGATCATGGTGATGGTTTGCAATTATCAAAATGTTTTCATTATGTGTTTCATTTGTGTTACATTGTTGTAACTTTATACATGGTGACAATATTTAGGCCTTGAAAGGTGTGATACTATTAATATACGAATTGGTTAGAGATCATGGTGATGGTGCAATTATCAAAATGTTTTCATTATGTGTTTCATTTGTGATACATTGTTGCTACTTTACACATGGTGACAATATTTAGGCCTTGCATGGTGTGATATTAATATACGAATTAGGTAGTAGCCAATATTAGAAATTATGGGAAGTGGTTTGCAGTAATCAAAATGTTTCATAATTGTGTTCCAATTGTATTAGATCGATGCTACTTCACGCATCGTGACAACATTTAGGCTTTGCATGGTGTGATACCAATAATGATTGGTTAGTGACCAATGTTGCAGTGTATGAAAATAAATAACAAAGGAGACATTTTTTTCTGAGGAGCGGGAAACAGCCTCTTTAATAGATCTTCCTGTATGAAAGTTGATGATAGACCTTAGTAATAAATAATAACAATATAAAGATGTACATTTCATAACGAATAATGACCATATATACAAGTGACAATGCGTTGGAAGCACTCCTCAGAATAGGGTTGCAACACACCAAAAAACTTAAGAAAGATGGCTCATCATTAATTATCAGAAAATACCCCAGAACAAAGACAATGAAAATGCTGACACAGTTGCTTGATTTTTCTTTCACGATTGGACAGTTTTTGTTTTCATTTTCATAACTTAAAATACTCTTTTTTTTAAATAAATGACAACAATTTGATTTATAGTAGAACAATATTTGGGGCTTCCGTATATATCTCACGAATATATGTTATATAAAATTACAAATCTGAGGATCAAAGAAAATCTTACAATAGTTAACAATGCACTATACAATATAAATACATACGTACATAAAAAATAAACAAACATATAGACTTAAAAAAAATTGCTTGAAAACAAACATGTTTAAACTCGTGGTAGTTGTCGAACACAGTGAAAGACTTTTTAGCTGAAATTACGGCTTACTATTTATATCAATAAAAATTATGTATATAGAGTAGACTCCCTCTTACCTGTTTAAATAAAACCGGAGTTAAGCTGGTTAAACAAATCAACAGTTAAACAGAAATGATTTAATAAGGCAATTTGTCGCTACGTCACGATCTACTATAATGCCCTTCCCATTCATTTTCATGTTTACAACAGCCAATAGACAAACAATAAACTGCCCTTCCGTTTGAAACTAAAGCCAGAATTGTCATAATTTGAGAATTTGCCCTACAGCGTGAAATCGCCTTATTGATAATAGTATGCTTTTTAATACTTAAAGTACGCATTTATTAAAGTGTCAATCTATTATCGAAAGTTTTAGATATTTATATATTTTAGATGGTTATATATTTAGTTATTTATATAGGAATATTTAAATAATTCTACAACTCTCTGCATAATTTCACCATTCTTTTATAGTATCACCAATGCATAATTACGAAAATTTCAATTTTTTTTACTCTTTTATTACCTTTAGATTTTTGTATTTAATCGTAAATTAGTTACGGCCGGTTAAGGCTGTTTGAATCATTTATTAATGTTTTGTATTTTGTTTTGTTGTTTATCCTCGAACTCAATGTTTTACATTTTGTACTGTTATGTTTTATGCTCCGTGCGCTATGTTTTGTTTTTGTAGTATAATTTAGTTGCATTTTTGTGGCAACACTTTTTGTAGTTTTAGTTTAAGAGAGAATTTTCCGAGTGATGGCCGCACGTTGCTGCTGGCATTATGATTATTAAAATAAGTTTAAAGACAAATGTTATTGTCTACATTTTGTGTTTGTGTTATTGGTCCGCGTCGACAAAGGCGGAAATTCAGTTAAATGGAAGCCGGTTAAGAGAGAGTCTACTGTATATGCATACATATACGCATAATGTAAAGTGATTTTAATTTATTCAAAAACTACAAATTATTGATATATATCACCTGATGCCTTAACCTAAAAAGCATAATACAGAGAAAAAAAATAACCAAAATTTTTGATTTGTTGAAGTTATTCGGCAAATACTGATCGATCAACGAAATAATGGTTGGGGTAACAGAATTATTATACCCAATATATGCAGCTGAGGATAAGCATAACAAAACCAAGTACAGAAAAATAAAAGCATCCTTATAACAGATAATAATGAAATGAAAACAGAAATCATCATCACATTAAAAAAATAGTATATTTATGCAATATAAAATATTTCAAAGTATTTTAAACGAAAATTAAATCAAAACTCTTGGGGGAAAAATCACAATCAACAACATTATATTATCACCGATACACAAGTGAACACACACTTTCTCTATTTTCTAAGTTCTGGGGTATTCCAAGAATTATTTGACATTTAAGTACTTGTAAGGGGATTTCGGGGGTCACACATGACATTATTTATCCTGAGAGTGTTTAAAAGAGTTCATCTTCGTTTATTTTTTTTAACCTTTCCAGTTTTACAGTTCCTTTAGAAAGGTTATCACTAAGTGCAAGTAGCCTGGAAAAAACAATCACATAACTGGTCCTAGCTGATTCTGCAATCACTTGGCGTTTGCCCCACAGGACTATTTTACGACTGGGAAATTTATGATATCATGATATCTCACTGGCGTATGACAGTGCTTGAATGCTTTGCAAGAGTTCTTTTTTTGTATTCAAATAAATATTTACGAGCTATAAGTTTCTTCACAAGGTATATGAAATAGTTCAGGATAAACTTCATACTAAAATTGAAACCCGGAGAAAAGGAAATTACTTTAAGTTGCATTTTAGTGAATTTTTCCAGCAGATAATAAGCCATTGACCACCGGATTCAGACCAGAAATAACAAATCGTTCCGGTCTTGGAAATGATTTATTAACCCACTGACATAAAGTTTAATTTTGTATTTAAAAATGAGTATTGCCGAAAGATGGCCGAACAGTAGAGTGCTGGGTACTCTTGTTTACAACCGGTAACCAAGACCGTAGCTCTCCAAACCAAACCAAAAGTGAATCTCGAATGACTTTTCCCCAGTGGAGTAGGCAATACAGATGGATATCCTTATGCCAAACACGATTGCAAATAGCACTGCCCTCGCTGGGTCCTCGTAATTAAGAAGCAGGAACCAAGCAGACAATCAGGCTTGGCCTACCACCTCCAGAGGTATCATTTGAACTTGTAGAACCTATTTTACGTGCCCCTGCCGCTCACTTTTAAGAAATTATCTTTATTACTGGAGATTAAATCCAATTGATCAGCTGCTCCAACAATATTTTCAAATAGAGAAGGCATGACTGATGAGGATTATAGTCTGTGCTTCGTGTGAGAATACATTTAAGAGCCGTCTATTATCAAGAAACTGAGCTCCAAGCATTTACATTCTGCAGCGCGTATTTGTGAAATCAGTTCGCAAATGCGTGCTGATCATACGATAATTTTTTAAGTACTTTTTACTTACATAATCCAAAAATTTGTAAATATTAAAAGTAATCAAATATTTAAATTCAAAACCTGTCATACTCCCGCACTTTTAACTTTTTTTTTAATAGCAAAAATTTTTAGGGCTGTCAAACACTAGCTTTTATATATAACTAATGCACAAAGTTCATTATAGGAAATTCCACTTTAAGTTTCAAGACATGAAGGCGCCGAACGATGACCGATTGGTTAGGGTACTGGACCTCGGTATCGGAGTTCGTGGCTTCGAGTCCTACAGTGGCATGGATATTCGTAGCCGTTCGGAATCGGCTTTAAGCTGTAGGTCCCGGTCTCCTTAGCCCTCTTGTTGCAAAAAGTAGACCTTTGTACTCCAGACATGAAGGCAGATTCCGGTCTCATTAGCCTTCGTACATCACAAAAGTAGGTCGTAGCTATCGAATCTAAACCAAGATATGAAAGATGGAAACCGAATTGTGCGCTGCCTTTTGATCAAATTACCATATTTTAAAAATAGAATCCATAACGACATGGGTAAAAAACTAAATAATTTTAGAATATATTTTAAAATAAATTTTGATAAATTTAAGAAAATTCACGAAGTTTAAAATTCAATGAAAATATTGTAGCTACTGTTTTTCAATTCTGAGATGAAGAATATCACATCATATTCTATAAAGCCTGAATCCAAACTGTCCTCGGGCACTAAACGAAGCATGTTTCAAAAGCTGGAAAAATCCACTGAAAGTATAAAGAAAAAAAAAGGAATCTGAAGTATGACTTTTCTGCAATTGCTTTGTTGAAACAAACTCATTTTTAACAGTTGAAAGACTCGTTGGTGATATAAATACAAAAATACCTGACACTATTAAATCGTGAAACTTTTTAAAAGCACATGGTTAAAAATCCAAAACAAATATTTAAATAGCATCATACAACAACTAAAAAAAAATCTAACTGTTTCAAAGATGATCTAATAGCAGATGTTCAGTGACGTACAAGACCAACAAATGAACAAAAATCAATGTAAAACTGGCAGCTAAAAACATAGCTCAAGCACTCACCGTGAAAGCAAATAATGCGCGGATTTTTTAAAGATGTAATTTTTTTAGACCTTTTAATTACGCAGCAAATATATGTTACATTTCGCTAATATTATTCACAACTCTTAAATGTGTTGAGCTACTGCATAAAGATTTACAACAATCACAGAAATAAAACCTTTAAAAAAAAATGGTAATCACAAATGTCATAACAGTGCGTCAGGGAATGTTTCTTACATTTTCTCTCTCTTGAAAGAGGAAAGAATCGGAATACTTTACACGGGTAAACATATCTCACAGTCAGGCAAATTACAGTTTGAGCTGAGCAGTTATGTAGGCGCTGGTTTAGATACAGGCCTTGGTTATTTAACAAAATAACCCTATTGTTTCAACACGCCTTACAGCATCGTTTACTGTAAAATGTGTTGTTAAAGCTGAAACACTGACTGAGGCAACACAAACAAGAGTGATTTCTAATACATTGAAAACTGTCAATTTTTTTTTTTAAATTTAAGATTTGTACTTTCATCTCTTTAGAAATTCGTGCTTCTTATTAATAATGTATACAATTATTAAAATGTTTTTATATTTAAGGACATCATAACGGTGGTTTAAAATTTCATTGTAAAATTATGATATTTTAAATCATAGAATTACATTAATCCACAGTTATTCAAAGATAATTCTTTTAGTCCTCTTGTGCAAAATAGTTAACTGTAGCGCTCCAAATCAAATATAATTCTCAGTCAGTGTTAGAGAACAAAATTATCTTTGATGGAATAGCAGACATAACTTAAAAGTTTTTAATCAACCATATAGACTCACTAAGATATCTAGAAAGAAATTAAGATGCAAGTAATGCAAAATCAAAGCTACCACATATGAGAAAAATAAAATGTGTCTATTATTAAGAACACCTTAACATGCACTAATGCACCTATAACATTATGAGATTATGATTAAAATAATGAGATGATTTTTATGAGTTTTTCAGACATAATATTCCACAGTTACACTAAAAATGCAAACATTAAGAATCAAATGATACGTAATCACTTTAAGACGTGAATTTCTATAGCTAAAGTCTAAAAGAAAAACAAAGTGTCTAGAAGAGTTAATTTAAAATATTTTATGGTAAAAATATTTTATGGTATGGTTTAAATTGACCTGCATATAACAGAAACAAAACAAAAATTAATTCATAGAATCTGTAATTAAAATAGTTATGCTCCAGTTTTTTTCATGATTATCAAGTGATAGTATTTAATACTTTTTAGTATTAAATTTGAAAATTTGTCAAATGATTCAAGACAAATACTTTGTTTTAGGTTTTTGTTTTAAGAAATTAACATATTCTCAAACTTAATATTTCTTTTTCATGTTTCAACGACAACTAATACGGTAAAGTAATTTCTATGATGGCCAATTTTGGTTGGTTGGTTGGTTGAATGAGATTTAATGGCGCAAGGTCCAATATGGACAAAATGCGCCACACCAAAGATAAAAAGCCGAAATACAGTAAAACACATCAATAGCCTAACACTATAATTAAAAAGGTACAAATAATACTGACCAATTTTGGTAATGCTTTATTAAAAAGATATGAATATCTTCTATTTTTTATATTCTCCGAAAGATTACACGTTTATGGTTGATTTATAGCTGTAACGTCAATTATACGTAACACGACTGTTAATTGAAAACCATACATTTTAACTGTATTTATAAGAGTAAAACACAGTCTTAAAGTGATTAGTATCTACTATAGACGTTGTAGTTACACATTTTAAACCAAATAACAAATTTTGAACTATGTTTACCAGTTTTAATCATACTTGCAACATATTTTTTTTGGATGTAAATCGGCAATTCTAAATGTAAGGCTTTGGATATATTTCCAATTCAATCAAAAATTAGTTCTGAACTGTTGATATTATGTTTTTTAAAGTTAATTATTTTAGTGATATATGTTCAACATAAAACAGATGGGAAAATACTACTACTAATTTTTAATCACATTTAAAAAAAATGAGAAAGAATAAATCTTTAATTATTTAGCTGCCTAGATTTTTCTTCCTTTTTTTATATAAGCTAAATTATTCTAACCCTTACATTAAGGATTGCCAAGTTTAAAACAAAATTTCATAGCAAAATGATGCACCGTTTAAATTAAATTTAGTCTCATTTTTTCATAAGAGAAACAGACTACGTATTTAAACTTATATTTTAACAACAAGTGAATAATACAGCTATTCCATGTATTGAAACTTTTTGAGTAGAATAAAAGGAAAACAATCGTAGATAGTATAGGATGTATTAGGAGCCTTTACAAGGAATATATATATATAATATAAAACAGTTTTAGCTTTGGATGAAATGCATAGATTTGTTTTTATCCACGCTTTTCTAAGCATATCAGTGCATATTTTAATAAGCTTTTTACGTTTGAATAATTGTAAAAACCTTATTAATGCTATTAAGGTATAATCATTAAAATTTCTGAAAATAAACATATAGGATATAAAATATTGTCACTGATATGAAAAAATACATAAATATTAAAAAGGATTTTTCGAACCTATCGCTTTACATAAAAGGGAAGAGCAAGTTTTAACTTAAGAGTAGGATAAAATACAATTATTCAAGCATGGAACAGATGGTGGTTAACTTTTCACTCACAGTGGGGTAGACGTTTTCATTGTATAAGGCAAGAAATATTGTGACCATTGTATATTCAAGCTGATGCACCATGAAATCGACAGCTAAAGTGTGCTTTCAAGAAGTTAATGCCTGAGAAAGAGGTTAAAACTGCGATTGGAGAGAAATTTGTCCTCATAGTACCGCCATTCATCTTAGAGCTTGGAACAAAATATCAATAAACGAGTGGTTGACGACTGAAATTCCTTGCAGTTTGCCAGTGATTGAGACCAGAATAGCAGACTCGAGTCGCACATAAGTATTTATATATTTATAATCTATTTATAGAAGTGTGTATTTATAGCTATATACAAGAGGTCCAGCAGACTTGTGCGCCTGTGTCATGTCTATTTACCTAACAACTGGAGTCACGAGCAAAAGAGCAGCACCAGTTGCTTGTGTATTTATCACTGGGCCATAAAGAGATCCCAATAAAAAGAGAAAACTTGGCAAATTATTTTGGAGGCACCGTTTCTTTTTTTAATTTATATATATTTATTTATTTCTATGAGAGTTCCTATAGCACATCCAATGATCACACGTACTTACTCGACAACTGTTTGGCGAGTTCCGTGTATTTGAGGAATTTAGAATGAGGACTCTCGTCTACGGGTGCAGGTGGTGCAAGTTCTTTCTGGGGGGAAGCAGGTAATCCAGGATCACTGCCACTGTTGTTGGCTCGATTGCTAGCTGACACAGCTACCCCGTTGCTGCTACTGTTGCTACCACTTGGTGCTGCTGACTTGTTACCTGAGGATGAAGGTGGTTTCCAGGTCGACGCAGCTGCTATTTCGGCCAAGCTGCCATCTTTCACAAAATGCATCTTGCTAAGATGATGCCTGTATGCACCCTTCGAGATGAAGCATGTGTCACAAAATGCACATTTCATCAAAGAGTCTGAAGTTGTGGCCTCGCTGCACGCCCAACTAAAAGCCAAAATAGAACCGGGAGTGGCTGGCAGACTGGGCCTTGATAAATGCGCATCAGTCTTGTCCAACAACTTTTGTAATTCCTTCAGAGGATGGTCCCCCGCAGAGGCATCAGAATGCTTCTGACGAGGTGAGGTAACTTCTGAACTGTGAGTCGACATGGGCGAATCCATGGCACTGTCCGCGTCGTTTCCAACTTCTGATTCTTTATCGTGACCCGAATGAGATGAACGGCGTTTGCTGCTTGATGACTGAGATTTTCTATGAATTTCGGAGTTTTTTCGCTTTCTAGATCCACTCTTGGTACTTTTACTAGGGGAATCGATTGGTGCTACAGCACTAGCAGGGCTCGTAGCCAATGCTGCCTCTGGTTCTACGCTTGAACTTCTAGATATGGGCGTCTGCCTGTCTTCACTCTTTGGAGTAGCTTCACGACTGCAATCAACAACCTTTTCGTTGTCTGACACGATAGGTTTCTCTTCATGTTCATCAGTTGAAACGTCTTCAGGTTCTTTTTTGATAATATCCTTGGTGGGTGATTCTTGGACATTATCTTTGGCAATTGTTTTCTCACTGGTATCACGGTCGGAGCAAGGAGTAAGGGCTCGATCCTTTGGAGATGCAACAGTTTGGGAAGCACCGCCCTGAGACGTTGAGGCTTGATTTGAGCTAGCAGCCTCTTTGGTTGTAAAAACTGCATTACGATCATCAGCCGGAGATTCTGGTTGAAAATGTACAGGAGAACACGACTGCGATGCACTGCTGGGTGTTGATACTCTATTTAAAACATCTTTTGCTGTCATTCCAAAGGATAATCTCAAATGTTCGTCAAAACTTGGATGCTTTTCAGATATGGAAGAAGATCGGCTTCGACTTTCTGAGCCAGAAAAGTCTGCCATGTCTATTTTGTAATCATGAAGTCTTCCAAGAGGAGACGTAGATTTTCTCTGCAAATCAACAGAGCTGCGAAGAACACCAAATGTACTAGGAGAACTAGATGGGTGCCAAGGAGGATAAACTTCTTCATCTATTCCTAGACGTTGTAAAATACCAGTGGATACAGCATTTCTCCTACCCTTACTTTCAAAACTCTTTTCAATGAGTTTTTCAATTGCATTGAGGACAGAAGTACTGCCGGTACTTTCAACACTATCACACATGCTATCATCTTGCTGAATTACATGACCAGAGGCCTTGTTACTTTCATCAGCTGGTGCTTCCTGAGATGATAAAGGAGACGAATTTGTACGGGCAGTTGTTCCTGAAGTTGTTGGAGCTTCAGCATTAGTGTCTCCACTTGCAGAAACTGATTTGGCCCCTTCTGAACCAGGAGAAGATTTAACAGAGTGTTGAGATCTTGAACCCTGAGCACAGTTCTTAATGTGTTGTACAAAGTCTTTGGCATCCACTTTCTCTGTGCATTCTTCACAAGATATCTTCCCATCAACAACTTCATTTTTGGCTTGATTTGAGAGATCATTTGAACTAGCTGGATTTTGCTTATTCAGCTCCATCCGTTCCAGCTCTAAAAGTTTTCTTACTGGCAGAGACTTCTTACGGCGCTCTCTAGTTTGTCTACGTCTACCACCACCTTCGGTAATTGAGCGTAAAATGTGTTCTTTATAATGCGAGTTTTTCACCATGTGATAACTAAGTTCTTTGAGACTTCCGAAAGCCTGATCACAAACTTTACATGTCAAAACCGCATTCACTTGTGACTGAGCAGCCATCTTATCTTCTGGGGTGCGCCAGGAAATTATTTGCTCTTGACTAATTATATTAGTGTAATGTTGAGTTACCCTCATGTGAGTAGTCATATCAGCAAGTGTTTTGAAAGACTGTCCGCACCACATGCATTTCAGAATCTGTCTCGTCTGCTCAGCTCCTTTGCCCAGCCAAACGTCTTGTCCTCGAACTAGCTTTCGTGGAAGAGAAATATTTTCTTTGACAACTGCGTTGGCTGCGGGTCCCGCCGAGGATGTCGAACACTTGGCAGGCAACGTGGAATGGTGAGAAGATGATTGGTGGTTAACAGCAGATGTTGTTGGAGAAGCGGAAGGCAAATTTGACTGCATGCCTGCCATTCCACATCTGGGTGACTGCTTCATATGTATTGTCATATCATCGAGACTTCGGAATGATTCTTTGCACCAGACACAAGTGAAAACGTCCCTCGTCTGTTCGCTGCTTCGGCTCATCCACTGACTCTGCCAGGGGTTTTGCCTGCCAGCAGGGCGATAAGGGTCTGATTTGGATCCGCTGCTTTTACGAATCTCATTCAGTTTGATAGAGTCCAGCGGTGGACTAGCATTCTTTTGTAATAAGGGATGATACACAGCTGATCTGTTGAGCGATGCAGACTTTGCAGCTGCAGGTGGGATGAGACCTTTGTCTCGTTTATCAGTCTTTACTTTACCGTTCCACATGGGAACTTCTGAGGCGACAGATTTCGCCGCCAACAGTTTTGAAGAGTGTTTTGGAGCATTGTAACCCCACGGGCTGCTAGGCATTGACAAGGCTGTCTCTAGTTTTGCCAGTTTGGGCATTCTCGAACCATCGTGGGCTCGACCACTCCTCCTGCGCGGTACAGAGAGGTCTAGAGGTCCGTCCTGAGAAATGGAAGGGGGATGCAGGCCGTTTGGTGTAACGGATCTGTCATCATCAGTGCTTTCGTCTTCGGTCGCTCTCTTGACGCTGAAGTCCAGAGGAGCATCCTCTTCTGTACCAGCCACGTCCTCCTCACCGTCTTCGTCGTCATCGTCTGCGGTCTGTATAAGCTCGGGATTAGCGACCGCGTTTCTTGATATGTCCATGGCGGGAACCTTGCTCATCAGGTCCATCTCTAATTCTTGCTTCTGTGGTGTTGTCAAGGGTAGCAAAGGCGCCGGAGGAGGTACCTCGGAAGGCGTAGCGCTCCGGCTCGAGTGAGTCGAGGTGCTGCGGTTGTCTAGTGGTTGATCGTCGGCTTCTTCGCCATCACCTGAAGCGTTCTCTGAGGGGTCTTCGGAGTTCTTATCTTTAGCATTTTCGCCCTCCTCCCCTGGAAAAAAATACGGGAAATTATTTATTGGGGAAAAAAATACAAATTTAAAAGAACAGTGATGACTAGGAAAAACTTTTGCTCTTGTGTCAAATGAAATAATTCTTTGTCTGAATTCCAGTGTAGCGACGATACATAAGAAACATAATTCTATCCTTTAACTAAGTTTTTCACCATTTTACTAAGTTTGTTCATTTAAGACTAATTATTTATTTATACTTTTAATACTCTCCTAATAACGATATCAATGAAATTAACATAAGATTATAATATTGTCATTTTATCTTCATTTATTTTATCCCTATTTTTTATGTTAATACTATTATTTTATCTGAGATGTCAATATTATTTTGTGCACATTTATTATTGTATACCCAATAGAACTAATAAAAGATTTTACATAAGTTATTGGACATAATTTTAAACCATGGCAAAGTATTACAAAGCAGAAAGCAGTATGATAACCCAATATTTTAAACTGACTTCTACCATCTATACTTATAACTCGGAAAACTCAGTCAAAATATCCAAAAAGATGTGTGGGAAATTTTCGATAAAATTCCCAATATCGAGATAATAAGCAAATAATTCAAAACAAACATATTTAATAAAAAGGTTAAAAAATTTCATTAATTAAATTGAAACGAAAACATTTCCACTAAATAGAAGCTTTTCAAAATGTTACGAAACGGATAAGTATACATGAAGTTAAGAACTAATCATAAAAGGTAGATCTAATGACTCACAAAAATAATCCGATACTTTGTAGCATTAACAACAGACAGAATTTTCAAAAATAAGATTAATAAAATAAAATAGAGCGATTTATTCTCTTATATTCTATGAATTTTTAAAAATTTATTGAATGATATTTATTCGTAGTAATTGAAATATCTTATACTTAAATTTGAAACGAAACTTGAGGAAGCTTTAACATAAAAACTACATTTCACTACTACAATTTTACAGTATTTGTCCCATACATTTATATTCCTCCGTCCCTTAAAATAACCAGTACAGAATAACCAAAATTTGTATGAAATTTGCTTGTTATATTTTTCTTGTAAGTACTTAAATATTTATATAATAGAGATACACATTCACGCCGATTTTATATATTATATATACACACAACTTTACAATAAAACACTTTGGATTGTCTTATATAAGATATTATTTACTTGTGCCCAAAAAGTTTGAAAGCCATGAAACATACCCGGTTCTTTTTCACATAATCGTATACTATTTAACACTAGATTTAGAGACCGAGACAATTTGACTCATTAAAAATTTTATCACTATATATATATATATATATATATATATATATATATATATATATATATATATAATATATATATATATATATATATATATATATATATATATATATATATATATAAAACTTTAATATCACTTTTCAAAAACATACGTTGGTTTTTAGTTAAGTAATAAAATATATGCAAACTTTCATTCCTCTTCCCCGCAGACCCCTTCATTTCGCATTATCAAATGTGGTATACCTATTTTCACGGTTGTGAACCAATTTGACTCATAGAATGGTTTAACAGTTAATCGCATAACATGAAATTTGTTGGTCCTATCAGGCCTGGGTCAAGATTTTATTTTCCAATTGGCTGAAGAGCTAAGAAGTAAATATAGAGAAGAAGTCGAGAACACTTTCATTCCAATGACAGAAATTCATGCTACTGAAGAACGGAAGAATTGTCAAGTTCAACAATCATGCAAAAGAAACATGTAGAAACCATTGTGGTAAATGTAATAGAAATGTTTGCAGAAAATGTGTTTCAAAAAGATTTTATATGTAAAAAATGTTTTTCGTGAATTTTTTTACAATAAACATTTCATTTAAATTAATTTGGAACTATTTTCTTTGCAAAAAACTTCAATTTTCTTGTATGAGTCAAATTGGCTCACTTCAGTAAAAATAGGTATATGATCAACATCCGTAAATCTAGTGTTAAGAGATTTATGTAAATATATAAGTTCTCAAAAAAAGATGGTCAAGTGTTATATTTTCCCTTACCCCTTAAACACTTATGTAGTAGCATAGATAATCTGAAAAAAAAGGGCAGAACCATGTGTAAACTAGTCGAATTAAGCGAACAAAAGTCATATAATTTCCTTCCTTTTTTATGAACATAAGAATAATGATAAATAAACGTTAACAGGCACAAAGAATGACGACAGCCGATAAAAAAATATATATAACAAAAAGATTCAAGAGCAAAAATAAAGCCTAATACCCAGTGTGATTAATAAAAGCGCAATAAAAAAAATATGGGTTAAATAAAGCAATGACCAGAATCCAATGAAGGAGGAAAAAAACGTAGAAAACAATAAGTTATATGCTCTTCAGAAGTTTACTACCGGGTTTTTCCTTAAATACCATTGTGAAATCTTCAGAAATCTTTTATATAGGATTAAAAAATACTTCATACAACCGGCGTAACAGAAAAGAATAACAGAGGAAACGTGTAATAAAAACGCGCTTTCCTAATTTTTTTTTCAATTATTAGCTTTTTTCGAAAGCCATCTGGATGGGTAAATGGTTTAAAGAGATGCTCTCCAATTTGGCAAAAAGGGGGAAAAAGAAAGGCACAGGTACAGTTAAACCGACAAAATAACCCGTCAAACTCTTTTTTCAAAAACCTCAGTTTTTGCCCGCTATATCAAAAGACGACGTCGCCGTTACTAAAGCTCATTTGAAACAATATGACAATAAGCCGATTTTTTAGCGCTTAAAAAATGACAGAAAACAATGAGATGAGCAGTTCTTTGTTTTGGATATTAATCATATATGTAAAGCATGAAAGAAAAATTTTTTTTCTCGTGTTTTATTATTTTTTTCCAAAAGGATGGTTTGTCGAAATTCTACATGTATAAGATATCTACACTAATGGGATAATGTACGAGGCTAGTTAAATCTCTAAGGTGATAGTCTTTGCATATTTTGTCCATAGATATTTTTATCTTGTTTACAGAGGGATATTATTCGCTTTGTGCTACGTGAGTGAGAGAAAAAAAAAGAGAGGGAAAAATAGGGGGGAAAAAAAGCTGTCTGTTACAAGATTATCATACGAATCGAGTTCTTTCACATCCAATGTGGAAAAAAACTGTCTGGGATTCGACAGGGAAAAAAAAAACAGCATTAAAGAGTGAAGTCCTGGAAATTTTTCTCACTCATAATATCATCGCATTAAAGACGTAAAATGTTTCTGGGGCGATAAAAAATTGATAGAGAATTTACAAAGATTTGTTTCAAATTTCAAATTAAAAAAAAAGTAGGGCTAAATTAAATTTAAAATGGAAAAGGGGGTACTCGTTTCAACAGTGGAATAAAATTTACTAGCGAAAACAAACTATTTTTTTTATCAGCCTATTTTTAATTTCACAATAAAAGAGCGGAAGAATATGAAAAACTGGGAAATGTTATTTGCATATTTTTTAATTCGCTGTAAAATGTCTTAAGATTAGAAAAAGTGAAAAATTGAAAAAAAAATTTTTTCAGCTATCCTGTTTAGAACTCTAATAATAACCATTTCAAACGATCTTCTTCAATTCCAATGCGCTTATTATTATAATTTTTTTAGTAATCATTTTAGAGAGTAGTGCCTTTGATTATCACATCCATGTAATACTCCGGTAATAAATTGTTTAATGATAGATATTGCATATTGTATTTGAGTAATTTAGCTGAAACTACACTGCATCGAACTTATTCCCACTTTGATTGCATAAAACAAAAAAAAATTGTTTCAAGTTGACAAAAATTTTTCAAAAATGACGATTTACAAAAGGAGCACAAGGAATTTTAATAGCAAATACATAATTCAAATACATAATTATTTAAAAAAAAAATTTTGCCTTTCATCGGTGTTACATACAATAACACGTTTCTTGGCGGAAACAGTATATGACTGGTGAACATTAATACCTATAACGGAACAAATTGCAACTTCCTATATTTCCTCAGGAATTGCACCAAAGCCGACTGCTTGGATAAGCGGATCGTTGTATGCATATGAATAGCGTAGATGAAAAAATTACATTCAATATATTATAATTGTGTATAACATTTAATTGCTTCAATATATTTCAAAGTCTTAAATTTCTCTATTTCCACTGTAAAACGAAACAGTAGACCGTAGCACTCCAAAACCGAACCAAACCAAGCCACTGTAAAACGAAAATTTACTAATATTTCATGAAATATCTCTAACGGCTTGATAGGCTAGAGTCACTACTCAGAATCTCCCAAATTTACCGCACTGTATTTTAATTTTAAAATAAAAGTGAATTTTCAAACACAAATTTTTTAAACTGCATACTTAGTCAAAATTTAATTTTTAAGTAAAAATTTTAATCTTTTAAATTTCGACTTTTTAAATTTCAATGTTTTTTCTCGATATTATTTTACGTTTTTACTAAAACATTACATAATATATTGCATGAACTTTTAAATATATGAAGCATTATATTTTATATAATTTTAATGCTATTGCCTTTACCAGAAACTAAATCTTAGCTACGGCCTAATGGAACCTGTTTGCTCTATCGATACCATATTGGTTAAATTTGTTATTAGAAAATTAAAGTTCTCACACCACCTTTTTTTAGATAAAACATTAAAATACATATTTCAGCTTAAGCTGACTTTATCTAAAATACAATAAAAATCAAGAAATCAAATTGGAAAAAGTTAGTACTAATGAGTCTGCAAATGAAAACATCAAGTATTTTTGAACTTTTAAAAAAATATTTCTTTCTACAAACACAGATCTTATTAATCATTCATTTTTTCCCGTTCATTAGCAGATTCCAAGGTTGGCGTTATTAAAAGAATAAATACAAATTCTGGTTGCAAATATTGGTTTCTTCCGAATCCATTTTCCGTTCAAATTTAAAATGAATGGCTCCAAACAAAGATACAAGCTTCCACGCAAATAAATATCAAATTACGTTCAAGTCAAAGTCTAGGATGAAAAAATAAATATATATATATTTGAATTATATGCATAGAAATAGTTCAAACATAGTGCAGAACATATTCCACTGCCGTACAAACGAAAACATTCCCGAAAACGAGACGACAAAAAGTTCCAATATTTTGATTCATTTTAATGAAGGAACCTTAAAAAAAAGATTGGGAGATGGAAAAATATTTATTAGGAGCAAGAGTGCTTCCTTTTTAAAACTTCCCGTCATCTGTTACTTCAAAACATTCATCGCTGTTATTACAAGTGCCGATGTGGTAATTAATTCCAATCTTTAGAATTGCGTATCGGGCTCTAATGAAAACGAAACGATAACGCCAAGTCACTCAAAAGTAAAGCGAGATTTAAAGAGGAGAGTATGAGGGAAGAAAATTAAAATAAAATAAAAAAAAACTAATAATTATGCACTCGATTTTATTGCAACTGGTCCAATACCGCCTCATTTACATAGCGCAAACATTTGCGGATGTGTAACAAAATAAAGAGCTATGAAAAATCTATTTTGGGATTCTGGTAAAACACAAGCTGCCAATGCCCACGTGGTCTCCATATTAATTTTTAATATTCCCCAGGCGGAAACGCCGACGGTTCGAAAAATATGGAAAAGAAAATAATGAGATTGACAATGTTTGGAATAAGATTTTCATGAGAGAAAGGCGAAATCTGTCCCATGTTTTAGTTCGGGAAAATGAGTTTTTCTATGCAGAAAGGATTATATTAATGCCTAGTAAAACGGCAGAAAAGAATACGTTCGGAAAAATACCACTTTCTTGTCTGTTTATTTGTTTGAATAAAATATACTCATGCGAGAGATTAGAAATAAAACTACTAACAAAGCCCACCGATTTTTCGCCGTCTATTTGTCGGCATTCTCGAGAACTTATTTGGGACAAATTCATCCGAAAACCATATTAATTAAAACAGCCATTGAAAAAAATGAATCGTCGCTGGTACATAGAAAATAAACACGCTACACAAAATCTGATGAGATAATCATGGAATAGAAGAAGTCGCTCGGATATATTGTTTTTATAGAGATATTTTTAACAAAAGGTTTCAAACTCTGTGGGTAAGTTTATTTCCTTTATTGGTTAGTGGAATCGGAAAGATAGTTAATGCCATTTTAGGAGAAAAGGTAGTTAAGGCCTAATACCAAATCAACCAGTACGCGTTCAAAAAGGAACGGGTTCAGTTTATGATTATTTTTGCAGGTGAAAAACAATCATACACGGCGAGAGTGTCTCGTGTGACAGTGAAAACCGATTAAATACCTTATCTGACGTCAACTTAAACCAAAATTAGTCGATTGAAATTTTTTTTGTTCACACTAGAAATTCGCGCATTCTTCATAGAGAAAAGGAATCAAAACTGATTCCGCTGCTTTTCCAAAACGTACAGGATAATTTGTGACAACGCCTTTAAATTTTCAAATTCAGGTTCATTTGTCTGTTGTTATTATCCCCCCCCCCAGGTAAGGAAAGCCTACACCAGGTCCAAAAGGCCTCGACGCGCTAGATACCCATAGATCAGATCCTGGTCATCCTACAGCTGCCTTTAAGAGGCGCCAAGACAATTAAGAATGATTTGTCTGCAGTAATCACTAAAATGTACTACGAATTATATAATAATCTAAATGCCGAATATATTAAACAATATATTGAATTTATTAGAGACCTTCCTTTAACACTACGACAAAGCATTAACCCAATTCTCAAGGTGATTCTTAAAAAATACATAATCAAAGTCATCAACTTATTTGGGACAAATTCCTCCGATAACCATTTTAATTAAAACAGTCAAAAAGTGATGAGTCAAAATCGAAAGACAGAAAATAAATCCGCTACATCAAATTCAAAGATATAACAATGACATGGAGTAGGATGCATCAGTTGTTTTATGCGAAGACTGAAACAAAAGTCTTAATGGAGTTTATTTTATATTTCTATATTAATTAAATTTTGTGGATACAACTATAAAACTTCAGGCAGGAATTTTTTGTTGTTGTTGTTTAATTTCAAGTATTAAAAAGATCTAATTTTGAGGCCTAGAAGAAGTAAATCTCTCCGTACACACCACATTTAATGCTAGTTTAAAATTATGTTTTAGATAGCTCGAAATTTACATAGGATTGAAATTGTCGTACACAGCCCATATATTGCAGTTATAACTCATCACATATCCAGAAAACTCCTTAAATAACAGATATTTTTAATACAAGCAACTGGAATGTGCGTATGTAAGGGAATTTTTTATGGCCTTAGAATTACGAATTCTAAGGCTAATTCGATGATCTCGTAGCCTCGTAGATAAATTCATGTCAATAGTAACATAATTCCTCGTAGATAAATTCATGTCAATAGTAACATAATTAAGTATTGAGTTTTAGGCTAAGAAAGTATTTTCACTTTAAAAATGAAATTAGTTTTGGGTAAATTTTAGATAAGAGATTAAATTAGAAATTTTAGCTGATTATGTCCGTTTAAGAGAAATGCTAGATGCAAAATTTCAGTTTCATTTACCTACAGCTATAGCTAAAATGTATTGTGAATTTTACAATAAGTAGTATATACTTAATACATTAAAATTTATAATAAACTTTTCTGTAATACAATTACAATGCATTAATACAGTTCTTTAGAAATGCATAACCAAGTCTATGAAAGTTGTACAAAATGAGAATTCTCTCAGGGAAAATTATTGCTTCTAAAATCTGAGTTCCCCCATGTGACAAATCCAAATTTATCCTTTACTAATAAATACTAAAGCCAAGACAAAAAATTGCCTTTATTGGTTTGAATTATATAAAACGGTTGCATGGGGAAAAAATCAAACGTTATGAAATGTGCGTTATTTGTCTTACTAATTGAGTGCTAATTGAAATTTTAATGCTACTTAAATCAATAAAAATTGATGAAAACTCCTTAATCATAACTGCTTCTAAGATCTGAGTTCTCCATGTTACAAATCGAAATTTATCCTTTACTGATAAATACTAATGCCAAGAAATAAAAATGCCTTTATTGTTTTTCCGTCATTAAATCTACAACTCGATAGCTTAAAAGTAATTTTCATATAAACTCCAAATTGTAACGCGGAAAATACATTGATTGTATATATATTCTTATTGTCTCTTCAACAAAAATGCTTTGATGATAGATGAGAAGGTGTACGGCATTGCAAGAGAAATACGTCTGGCGTGTTGTTTTACAGCAAAAATTACATGTTGGCCGCACATTGAAAAATGAATTCTGTTCACAGAAAGTCCACAAAAAATATGACTTATAAACATTCACTGTATAGATATATCTTTTAAGTAGAATTTTGCCGTACCACAACTTCCGGTAATTTTGTGGTTCTCTTTTGGTTTTTCTTTGTTAATTGTACAAAATATTGTGTATACACAATTTTACATCAAACTTAGTTTATATATATACCTCAAATTTTGTATATTGCTTAAACACGATATGTTTAGAAGACTGTACGAAACTTATTGCAACTTTATCTTATGTTTGTTGTCAATGGAAATACAATTTTCACTTTCACAAATGGATTTATAGTGCAGTTAATTTTCCCAAACTGGTTTCAGTGTTTCCATGATTACATTATAATTATGCTTTCACTGCAATCATGCTTATCTTGCATTAGCTAACATTAAAGTTACATCTTTAATTATCTTTTCAATGAAAAGGGTAAACTTTAACTTAAAAGTGGATGAAAAACATCTGTACAGTGAAGTAAAACTGCTTACTTCCAATACATGTAAGTAAACAGCTCAAGCATTGGAATTAAGCACATTTCCGTATATTGCTAGGAACTAACCTATTCATACCTATTGTATAGATGCTACATTATATAAATACGTTATTACTCCATTAAGATAGACAAGGACTAATAGTTCAGAGGTTAATGACACATATAAACAGTGCATGAGTATGTAGATATATACATGCATGTGCTGCAAATAAGATCCATTAGTTTCCGTTTCTGCATAATATCTGTGAATAGATTCAATCTTAAACATACTTATTAAAGATTTTAGGTTTAAAAGTCTGAAAATTATTTAATTGGAATTATAAAACCCGTTAACTCATAAAACAACAGAAGCCAAAAAACTTATGAGCTCCTATTTCTTTTTCATAAACTTTTTAGGGGGTTTTAACAGGTATTTTTAATTGTAGAATTTACATATGCTATTGAAAACAAAGATTAACTTTTGAAATTTAAAATAGATACGCTTATAAAGGTTTTTATTTTTTTATTAAACATATCAAATTATTAATATATACACTATTGAAAACAAAGATTTAACTTTATAAATTTAAAATAGGTACGCTTATAAAGGTTTTTATTTTTTTACTAAATATATCAAATTATTAAACTGATTTTATATTAAATAACTCCTTCCATTTTAGATATTTTAAATAAAATTAAGACTATCTCCTCGTCATTTTGCGATTTGAAATTTTTCTATCAATATCTACACCAAAAGTAACTATATCCATTTCTTTAAAAAATCGAGATTTTTAGATATTTGTGTATAATTTGTTCTCATCTACTATGTGATTAAAACATAACTCCCATTACCCAAAATTTAGAGATTTAGGGAATTGGAAAGAAGGAAAAAAAAAGCTATGCACCAACATAGTTTCAAAACTAATTTCCCTATTTGGAGATGAAAGTTCTCATTTCTAATATTTTCATATGTTTACAGCCACTGCCTTCCCTACTTCCTTAAAGACGTTTATAAAGTGTTACTGCCGAAGTACAGAAATGCGTAATGCAATGTCAGAATTCTACAAAAATGTTCAAATTCCATGAAATTTCTATAGAAAAGAACAAACATTAAACATCCTTTTACAAATTTCAAAATATAAAAAAAGTATTTTCATAAAAATTGAAACTATCTAGCTTCTTACCTATATATTTATTTAATTCCTTTATTTTAATATTAAAAGTAAGATTCTACTAGCCTCTATTAAATTTCACGAATTCCTAGCATCAAATTGATTGTATTTGAATTTAAGATATCAGCATAAAATGTCTTGGAAGACCTCCCAAACTGTGATCAAATCGGTTGTTCAAATATGACGAATGTTTTGGAAGAAGTATGTCATCAAAAAACAATCCGGCAAGATGATGATCGCAGAGTTATAAAAATATTATTCGAGAATAATTCAGGTTCTACTCTTCAACAAGAAAAATGCGTTTTATCTTATTTAAGACAATACCATTCTGTAACAAAATAGGTTGAACTGACAGTTCATATTTTTTCAAGAGACCTTTATTTATTTTACTTTTAGAATTAACAGATGTATATCCTTAACGTTTAGCAAATGGAAGTACTGGATATGTTAAACAAAATCATAGAGGTTAAAGGAATTAATACGTTTTATTGCTGCAATTTTACTGCAGATTGAGGATACTGGTAATTTTGTAGTTTTGTTCTGATCACTTACTTCACCATTTTGGTATTAAAAGATCAATTTGCAGAAAAGCATAAATAATATGAAACCTATGGATAAATGGAGATAAATATATGAATGCTAAAAATATATTCCCTTTTATTAAAACAAAGTACAACTTTCAGACGACAGTGGAATTATGTAAAGTTTTATTTTAATTTAACACATCTGTTTAAAATTTGTGTTATTAGCAATGTAAAATTGTCTCTGTCTAAAAATTATTAATTAACACTAGATTGCCCGAGATTTCTTGTATAATTATATTGCCCAAAAACAGTCAAAATGAACTGTATTGTGAAAAAATAACAAATATGTAAAGAAATTTGTTTAAAATTAATTTTTAATATTATATAATAAAGGAGGGCTGAAGTAACTACAATTATTCATAAACCCATTTATATGTTATAGAAAACATCACCAAATTCTAAGAAATTGTGTCGTTATATTTCATAATTGTTTTTCTAATTGAAATTAAAACACAGTCAAAATGACTGCCTTGGGCAATCTAGTGTTAATCATTGTTTTATAAAGAGGCTTGATCGAAAATACTTCATAAGCGTCCTTTTTTTACAGAGGGAAATTTTTATTTATAGGACATCCTTTAAAAGTTAATGATTATTGTAAGCAATAACGAAAAATATTAATAAAAGTTAAAAGGATAGTAGTTTAAATATCTATCTTTCATCCACAAAATGTCTATAATAGATCTTAAGTATAGAGTGGACAGATTATGCATTTTTAAACATAACTCTATCAACAAAATAGGCGATGATTTTCAAAAGGATTCTTAAAATACAATAGTGTTTTTCGAAAAACTTTTACAGTTAGTTACCTTTAATAATTATAGTACCGTATATAAGGGTTATTTTTTCATATTTATTATAGAATAATGAATACAAGTCCTTTATAATTTCCATTATTAATATTCTGTATCATCATGTTCTATATCTGCAACATACCCCAAAATTGATGTAAATTGAGCTTCTAAAAGGATTGTTTTGTTGATTGTTGTTATCTTGCAATCAACACAACTGGCTCGTAAAAATCACAAAAGACCATACTAAGTTTAATTTTTGTATCAAAATTTTTTTCATCGTTTGACTGGATGCATATAATTATTAATGAAGATAATCTTTGGTTAAATTAAACCTTAAAAAAGACGCCAAAAATTTATCTATTACCAAAGATAAGTTTCAAATTCTTTATGTACAAATAATTTTTGTGCAAAGTGTGGATAAGAAATGCGAATTTCTTATTTGTAGAAAATACACTTTTCTTACCAATATATTTCCATTTTTGTGCTTTAAATTTTTTTAAAAATTATCTCACACATCTTTAAAATGCATCTGAATAAATCTCTAAAATCTCTCACATCTTATTTATTTTTTTTAATCGGATTTCTAAGTTTCATTGAGGTAGAAAATAAAATTTTCAGTCAAATTTCACTCATCTGAAAGTCAGCCATTACCGTAAGAGAAGAGAGTTGAGAAACATGGAAATCTTGAATCAGATATGAACTACGTACACAGCCTGTTACATTTTGGGGTGGGGAAACCGAACCACTTTTCCCTACAGAATGCATTTGAAAAGGTTTCGTTAGGAGAGTGACACATATAGAGGAACATCTGACATCTGAAGAGTGGGGTTTCCCCCCTCCCTTTCCAATGCGAACAGCAGGTATCTGCAGTTTTGGATGAACAGTCAGTAACTTCCTCGACTTCTAATCATTGCCCCCAGTTTCTTGTTTTTTTAATTTTTTTTTTTAATTCCGAAATCGTTCAGAGATATAGTAGAAATATTTTATAATATATAACAAATATTGCTTTTGCTTTTATTATGCTGAAAACGTGGAAGAAAAGCACCCTATCGCACGCCAATTTCGTACGCATTCAAAAAGCAGACGATTCAGTTTAGAATTCCGATGAAGATTGCACGGATTTTTCGTGTGAAAGTGAAGAATTTACAACCGATTTATTTTGTTTCAAGCTGACGTGATCAGGCCTAATCAGTTGAAAAATTTTCGATATCATATCAAATATCTGCTTCTTTAGGATTTACGATTTTTGTTTTTACAGATGTAGTAGTTATTTTTATAAGCAAAATAACTAGTTTGGCGGTCATACACAAAAAATTGCAGAGGTAGAATTTTTTTTATACATGTGAAGAATTTACAACCGATTTATTTTGTTTCAAGCTGACGTGATCAGGCCTAATCAGTTGAAAAATTTTCGATATCATATCAAATATCTGCTTCTTTAGGATTTACGATTTTTGTTTTTACAGATGTAGTAGTTATTTTTATAAGCAAAATAACTAGTTTGACGGTCATACACAAAAATTGCAGAGGTAGAATTTTTTACACACGTGAAAAATTTACAACCGATTTATTTTGTTTCAAGTTGACGTAATCAGGCCTAATCAGCTGAAAAATTTCCAAATATATCAGAAATCCTTTGGATTTACGATTTTTGTTTTTACAGAATGTAGTAGTTATTTTTATAAGTAAAAAAACTAGTTTGGCAGTCATACACAAAAATTGTAGAGGTAGAATTTTTACATATGTTACTAATATTCTATGTAGGTAATTTGATTGACTAGCTTCTACAATCATGGACAAACAGTTTCTTCCTTAACCTCCCGTTATTTTTTAACCACGTACAGCTATAACAGCAATACTTTAATACAACAAAGCTAGATTTAATTTTTCTATTGAAAGCAAAGAAGTAAAATAAAAATTAGAATTTTACAAGAGGAAGTATTTATGTTTATATACTATGCCCAAACAGGTGTTTTGTAATTCATAGGAAGATGAAGTTATGCTTATAGACATAATAGCTTTTTACACATGTTATTAATATTCTATGTAGGTAATTTGATTGATTGACTTCTACAATCATGGACAAACAGTTTCTTCCTAGACTTCCAATTATTTTTTTAACCACGTACAACTATAACAGCAATACTTTATAAATCAACGAAGTTTGACTTAATTTTTTTTATTGAAAGCAAAGAAGTAAAGTAAAAATTAGAATTTTATAAGGGGAAGTATTTATATCTACATAGAATACCAAAACAGATGTTTTGTAACTCATAAAGGACATGAAGTTATGCTTAGAGACACGATAGCTGGTTTAGCAGTCATATACTAAAAGTGTAAAAATAGAATTTTTTATAAGTGTTACTAACATTTTTTGGCAGGTTATTTGATTGATTTGCACAATTTTGGACAAACACTCAGTTTTCTCCTTGACTTCCAATTATTTTTTTTTTTTTTTATTACGTAGAGTTACAGCAGTAATACTTTATAAGTTAACAAGGGTTGTTTTTGTTTTGCTATTTAAAACATTTTATTTCTGAAACAAACAATAACGCGTAATAATTATACCATACATTACTATTCCATAATAAATACATAAAAATCTCCGATGAATGCGATAAAACTTTGTAGGTCATTTGATAAAAATTATATTGTAAAAAAGAAAATTCTTAAATAATGCAGTAGAAGTAACCTTACGAATGTGAAGTAGAATGAGATTGAAAAGAATTATATGCTTCAAATAAGAAAAATATTTTAACCATTTAGTTTTTCAAATAAAATTATTTAAAGGTTTTTTAATCAAAAGACGTTTGATTCATAGATATATTTAACACAGGTAAATGTACGCTTATTATTTAAACACTATTCCCTCCATACTTCAGAAACATAACTGAAATACACATTATACGTATTCGTGAATATATACATGAATTAAAATTTAATTTAAAAAGTAGTTAACAGGAGTGTCATTGATACTGTAAAGTTATCCCGGGTTCTTCTCGGTGAAGCAGAAGTAATAACCACTACAAGCAGGCCGGCTCAAGGGTGTGTAGCATCCTTAACGCCAATTCTGCAGCTTCCACCCTAAAAACTTAACATTTAAAAATTTTGTTTTATTTATGCATAAACTAAAACAAGAATTTAACTTTCTGCACTTTTTGCCTCGGCTTGATTTCACAGAAATTAAATGAAAAGATAATTGAATACAGTTTTGTCTATTAACCGTAAAAGTATTCAATATACAGAAACTCCGCGATTGCTGTTTAAAGGAAGCTTCTTGAATACACTTAATGTGTTAAGGCCTGATTGTATCCCAGAAAATTATTAACGCTTTTTCATCACATGTCAACAGGTACGTGTTAAAAAAGCAGCAGATTCAGTTTAGGATTCTTTTTCCGGTTGAAGAATAAGCAGATTTCACGTGTGACAGCCGGTCATCACACGTCACCTGAAAAGTTTTAGCTGTAACCACAATTCTGGACATTCTTCACCAGTTCATTCTTCAGTACTTTTGGAATAACAGTTACTATTAAACACATCATAAACTAGCACGTACGTATTGAGGTGGATAAGGGCTTTACAGCACTAACAGATATTAAATTCTACGTTAGAAAAATCTTAACATACAGTAAAGAGAAGCAACAAAGAGTTGCGTTTAAGCATGGGCGATTCTAAATCAGAAAAAGTTTTCTGAACATACTACAAAATTTTTGTGAAAAAGTATACGCTACTAATTTAAAATAAAAACTACATGAAGTTCATTTCTGGATGTCAAAACTAGAGCTGGATGATATCTGAATTCTAATATTGTGATTTATCGTTTGCCAAATATCAATATATTAATATGTTCTAATATGTATCACCTTATTTTCTGAACATACTGCAAAATTTTCTGAAAAAATATACGCTACTAATTTAAAATAAAAACTATATTAAGGTTAATTCCTGGATATCAAAACTAGAGCTGGATGATACCTGAATTTTAATATTGTGATTTATCGTTTGCCAAATATGTTCTAAAATGTATCACCTTATTATAGAGTTGCAAATGTAAGTAATTTTTGTATAAATTAATACAAACAAACAAACATATCAATGTGTGTGATGGTTATCCAGAAAAGAAAAATTCAATTTTTTAATCTGAATCCATAAATTTAAATTTTAACACATTTCTTTGAAAAAGAAAATCACGTAACATATTATTACTGTTCTTTGGTCGAAAAAATAATTGTGGAACCGTCAAAAACTGAAGAAGGGTGAAAAAAAGATATAAAATCTTCTGATTATCTTTAAAATCCATTCATATATTTTTTATTTGAAGCGGAAGGTGGTTATAAAAACTCTTTTTTAATTTTCAGAAACAAATATTTCCGGAAAATCTTTCCAAATTTTCAGGGGGGAAAAAATCTGTTTTTTATAATTTTCGGAACAAATTTATACAAAATTTCAGAAAATTCGGAAATTTTTGTTTCAGAATCCCCCTTGCGTTTTAGATCAAATAATTGAAATAATTTTTTTAAGCTAACTAAACGCTCGTAAACTGGCAAACTGCTACGTAAAACGACAAAAGATAATTCAAATTCTTCCCTGTTCTAACCATTTCTGAATTACGAAAAGCTGCCTTTGAAAAATACTTTCTACCTCAATTCGAGATATTATAATGGTCAATTTTTAAAGTAAATGTCCTTCATTTTGTGAAGGTAACTAATTAAATAAAGTCTCTAAATAAGAGTTTATAATGTACGAGTGAAATGATTTTAAGCATTGAAGAATCGCATTAACACAGCGATATGAATAGCACTTGGTGTGAAATAACCAGTTACAGTGTGGTTTCCGTAATCCCGAGCAAGCAGAAATTACCACCAAGGAATGAAATCAACCTCCGTTGCCCTGTATTCACTCCAACTGTTGATTACTTGATGGATTTGTAAGCGACTTTTGATTAAAGGTTAAGAAACTACCCGTGTGGGGTGCGCACTGTCATAATACGGCAGACGGAGCTACGGTCCGAGATTCCAGTCACGAATTCAGCTGTAAAGAAGTAGGCGTGGGACCTTTTTTTTTTTTGGTATCGCCACATAAATATCACGTACGTCCTCGCGTATAATTATCTCGAGACTTACGACCCTAACATGGTAGCATTTGGGGCAAAAGTTATGCAATACATGCGCACACACACTTAGGTGATGGTTAGAATTATACTTTCTGTCTAAATAATGTACTTGAATAGTATTACACATAGACAGGGCCGGATCATCGTTTAGACAAGCGGTTCTCAAACTTTTTATTTTACAGATCCTTTTTCTTATTTCATAATCGGAACGGAGCGTCTAAATAAATACTACTTAAGGTCTATTATTTATCACTGATCAGATAAACATAAAAACTAAACAGTATAAAGGAGTTATTGCTTAAATGAAATGATACATTGATGAATGTTTCATCCCTTCATGTGCTGTATTGTTGCTTGTGATTTGAATGACTTAGTATCTCATCATTTTTGTGCTTCTGGGATATCAGTTACTATTATTAATTTTAAGTAAGAAATTAGAGAAAAACTAAAGAATGAATTAGAGATTTGATTAGATGAATGTTTCATCCCTTCACGTGCTGTACTGTCGCGTGTGGTTTGAATGACTTAGTATAGCATCATTTTTGTGCTTCCTATTGTTGCGATTCTGGAATATCAGTTACTATTATTAATTTTAAGTAAGAAATTAGAAAAAAATTAGAGAATGAATTAGAGATTTTCTTTTAAATTTCAATAGCGTTTAAAAATTTCTCAAGAAACCTCTGGAGGGTCACTGCAGAATCAACCCTAGGGTTCCGCGGAACATGCTTTGTGACGTACTAGTTTAGATAATATCTAAGCCCCGGTTCTTTGAAAGGCATAATTAAACTGCTATTTTGATAAGATTTGTAAACAAGACAGTATATTTTTCCGTTGAACAACTGTAAATAATAAACAAACCAAAATATATTGCTTTATAAAAGGCCACAAGGTTTAGCTAATGTTTACATGCCAAATAACTATTTATTCCCTGTTTTTAAAATTAGCTTTATTTACTATTTTACGTTTAGTGCTCTGTTTTTAGTGGAAACGACAGGAGACCTAGAAAGAAGAAAACGTGTAGGGCTTAAAGTGATTTAATCTGGCCTTGTACACAGAAACAATACTTTTATAATTAGAGGAAATTTCTTAAATATATCTAGCCATTTCATCTTAACTACTTAGTTTTATTCAGCTCCTTCGACGAAACAGTAATACTATAGAGTGGATGAATTGAGATACACAAACTTACAAATTAGCATAAACAGAACTGTGTACCAATTACTTAATTGAAATATCTAGAATAAATAGTCCGATAGACAGAGTAAAGAGTATTACATTAACACTAAGAATAGTTTTATCATAACATAGTTATATTTTGTGTCATATACACGTATAAGCAAGATAGATTGTTTAATATGTTTTTTTCAACCTATCCAAAATTAATCATCAAGCAATTTGTTTATTTTCTCAACAGCAATTCTAAAAATTCCTTTACCCTGTGTTCATACAATTTAATTCCCATAAAAGGAAGAGTTTGATCTCACTTTATCTATAATTTACTTGTCTTACACCATTTCATGTACTAATATATATCACTAAGCTAATAAATCTAATTGGTAAGTTACCAAAACTGTTAAACGCTTTCCAAAACCGAAATATATAATTCAGTAGCAGATATCTATGTATCAGATATTTTTTTCTGCATTTTGTACAAATATCAAGTACAAATGCTACTCTTATAATTAAAAAATCTCATGTCATCATAAGATGATCACTAAATTACGACATGATTAAAATATTTAAGAAATATTCATCATATCCCAATTTACTTAACATAAAAAAAAAACTTGTTACAAATTTCATTTCAGCAGCAGATTCTGTATACAATAAGTATGATGATCGTTTCGCTTATAATTTCAATTCATCTGTCTCAGTTTTAGTCACGGTATACTCATAGCCTCTCAGTCAACATACGCGCCTATTAAAAATAAATAAATAAAACAGTATTCGTCCAGATGTTCACGGTTAGAAAATAAACCTTCCATCGTAGTTGGCATTATATTTAAAACAAACCTAAAACCGCAACTCTAGTTAAGCCCTTAGCGTCACCGAAAGCCACTCCTTTAAATTTGCTTTGTATCTTAGAATCGGGTTACCGGAAGTTTTTAGTTACAGCTAAAATAAAATTATCAAACGATACAGCAACTGCTACTTTTTCGCGTTTTAAATAATCTGGGATTTTAACGATACTTTGCGGAAATAAACAAAGGCTGAATGAACTGAGAGGACGATACGGTAACTGTTGCTCACGGAATGGACGGAAATATTATTCTTATGGTTAAATTTCTTCAATTTACTTTGCAGTGAATAGTGAAGTGAGATGGGTTAAAAAGGATATTTTCTCTAGAAGTGTTCAATTTATACGTATACTTATGTTTAAAACATTGAAAACTACTGAATATCATACTTGGTTGATATGTAAAATGCACTAAACAGCAACTGTGAAGCATACCCAAATTACTACTTTTTTACGTTTGAAATATGCGAGGATATTAACGATACTTTGCGGAAATAAACAAAGGCTGAATGAACTGAGGGGACGATACGGTTAACTGTTGTTCACGGAATGGACGATAATTTTATTTTTATGGTTAAATTTCTTCAATTTACTTTGTAGTGAGAGGCGTTAAAAAGGATATTTTCTCTAGAAGTTGCTTGGTTGATATAATAAAATGTACAAAACAGCAACTATGAAGCATACCCATACTACTACTTTTCACACTTTAAATAATCTGGGATTTTAACGATATTTTGTGGAAATAAACATAAGCCGATTGACATCAAAATGAATTAGACGGTAACTATTTCTCACGGAATGGACTGAAATTATATTCTTATGGTCAAATTTCTTCAATTTTCTTCGCAGTTAAAAGGCAAAAGAATGAAATTTTCTCTAGAAGGTGTTTTATTTATACAATGACTAATGTTTACAATATTGAAAACTATTGAAGATCATATTTAAATGCTATAAAAAGTACAAAAACATCAACTGTGGAATATAACTAAACTTACTACTTTTTCATGCCTTAAATAATCTGGAATTTTAGTGTTATTTCTTGAAAACAAATAAAGGCTGAATGAACTGAAATTGAATGATGCGGTAACTGTTGCTCATGAAAATGACGAAAATTATATTCTTACGGTTAAATTTCGTCAATTTTCATTGCATGAGACGGAGGTAAAAGGAAAATTTCTCTAGAATGTGTGTAATTTACACATAGACTAAAGCTTACAACATTAAAAACCATTAAAGATACTTTATTGATTTAAAAAGAACAAAAACAGCAACAGTAGAATACATCTAGAGTACTATATTTTCAAGTTTTAAATAATTTAAAATTTTAACGATTCTTTGCGTAAATAAACAAAACCCCAATGAACTGAAAATGACCGTTGCACATGGAATAGTTGTAAATTTTATTCTCACGGCTAAATTTCTTCAATTTACTTTGAATAAGAACTTTCACCAAGTGTTTATTATACCTAGACTAATGTTTACAACATTAAAAACCAATTAAGGTTATGCCTAATTGTTATAAAAGGTACAAAAACAGTAACAATGGAACAAACCCAAACTAATACTAGGAAGTGTTAGATTTGTGCGTAGACTAATGTTTACAACAACAGTGAAAACTATTGAAGATCATACTTGATACATAAAGTTAAAACAACCCTTTAATGTTTATAGAAAAAGAAGACAGTTGATAAAAGTTTATTGCATTATAAACGAGCCAATTTTTAAAAATTTTTACTAAAAATTAATTGGTGATAGAAATTATTCGAACTGTGCAGTTATTATTCAACTTTTTGTATCCGAGCTCTCACGATATCTCGAAGAAAAATGAAGAAAAGTATATCAGAGCCTAATGTACGTATAAAATTTTATTGGGGAGAAATTATTGAGTGGGTTTTTCCCTTTAATGGCCCCGTAATGATCAATCTATGAGGAAAATTATCTTAAAAGTCCGGATTAAAGGACTTCTTCTCTTCTTATTTCCTCTAATATTACAGTATTAAAAATGGTACGTTTTTATCTGAAAAAATGGCACATCAATTCATGGAGAATACCCGAAATTTATCAGATTTACAGAAACAATATACTGAATGGTTTACGCTGAAACAGCACTTTTGGTAATTTGAATGAAATTTCTTGAAATCTATCAAGCCGTTTCATCTGAACAATTTACTTTTATTATGATTCTAAAGGAGTGATATTGTAATTTGGATGAATTAAGACATATAAACTCATAAATTAACATAAACAGAACTGTGAACTATCTGTTCTAGACGTTTGGCTAAATATCTATAATAGATAGTTTGGTGGACGAAGTAAAAAGTGTTACAGTAATGCTAAGAAGTTATTGTAAAAAGTGACATCATTGAGATTTGTCGTTTTTAGAAAAATATTTCGACATTATAAAAATGTGAAGACAATTTTTTTTCCAGTTCTTTATTATATTTTTCATCAATTCTAATTTATCCCAACAAAAATAACCCACAGTATCCATTACAAGTGTTTGATATACTAATCATTCAGAAAGTATGCCAAGAAGTTTATTTTAACATATTAAAAAAGTCAAAAGAAAATCAACATATATAAGGTGTTTTATCGATACAAGATAGACTCAATGTTATGTTGATTTACATCAGACTTCTACTTTTTAAATATCAGCTTTTTTTAGTACTTAAACATTTCCTATACTTAAAGCAAAATCAAATGATGACAGCGTTTGAATTTGTAAGTATAACATATTTTGATTTTCATTTAAGAAATGTGTTAATGGTAATTTCTGCCACACTTTGAAGACATTTTATTATTGAGAAATTTAGAAAGCCTTTGACAATATATAATGTCAAACAGCCTGTATAAGGTGTTTGATCGATTTAAGATAGATTCAGTGTTATGTTGATTTACATCAGACATTTGCTTTTTTTGAGTAATATCAGCTTTTGTTAGTATTAGTACTTAAAACATTTCCTACACTTGAAACAAAATCAATTGAGACAGGGTTTAAATTTGTAAGCACAATCTAGTTTGGTTTGCATTTAAGAAATGTGTTAATGGTAATTTTTGCCACACTTTGAAGACATTATATTATTGAGAAATTTAAAAAGTCTTTGACAATTAATATAAGGTTAAACAGCCTGTATAAGGTGTTCGATCGATGTAGAATAGATTCAGTGTTACGTTGATTTACACCAGACACTTGCTTTTTAAATAAAATCAGCTTTTTTAGTATTAGTGCTTAAACACTTCCAACACTTGAAACAAAATGAATTGAGACAGAGTTTAAATTTGTAAGTACAACCTATTTTGGTTTGGATTTAAGAAACGTGTTAATGGTAATTTCTGCTACGTTTAAAATGACATATTTTATTAATGAGGCGTTTAGAATTAATTATTACTATATAAAGACAAAGAAACAGTTTAGATAGCAGTGAACAACACTGCCAATATTTTGTGCCGAAACCACAGCGATCGAACTTTAATAATCCGATTTACCGTAGTTTTTTTTTTTTTTTAACTTCTTGTATTTTAAACGGTGGCAATATTACGGAATATGGTTTTAAATATGACAACATCCAGTAAAAGAACTTTTCACTTTTGATTCGAAAGTTCAAAGATAGTAAGAGAGGTGGAATGAATTCAAATATAGTTTTTTTTGTAGAATCAGAGCTAAATTTAAATAACTCACGTATAAAAGAAAACTATCTGCATACCGACATAAGTGTGATGTATACATGGATAAATAAAACAGAAGAATGATATTATATAGTACTCAGAATAGAAATTAAATAGCAAAAGAAAAAATATGATTTAGCTATGTCGAAGAAATGGTGCAATTAGTGTTTAGAAATAAACATTATAAATTTACTTAAAGAGAGCAAAAATTAAATAATCATCTCAACGGAATAATTCAGTTTGAAGAATTTAATAAAGTCTTTCAAGTTTCTTTATCTAAGGAAACCAAAAACCTTGATTTTGTTTTTTACGTATGTTAATTATACCTAATATTAGACAACATAAAAATTTGAAATTTACATGCATACAAATATAGATCTCTAATATTAACATTTCTAATAAATGTTCAGCTAAAGTGTTCAACATTGAGGACTGAACAAAATTTAGATGTATTTAGAAACAAATTTTTTAAAAAACATTCTATAATACCAACTTATGCTTAGAAGCTAAATTAACTCTTAGACATTAATTGATGTCAAATCAATTAATTGCAAATAAGTCGTATCATGAGGTCTAATTAACTTCCGTATGACAAAAACAATACTGTTTAAAGCTCCAAACAAAATGTTCTATGGCATTACAGAGAATAAAAAGTAAGGTATATACTTCCGTATCTGCTTTCAGTTAGTATTATAAGTAGGAAGCTTTTAAAGTTAAATCTAACGTAAACGTCACTGCAATCTAAGGCCTGTTTTGGAAAGCCAATTAAGGAATAGACTCTACAATCGTGAGATTGCTGTCAGCTGTTATGATTCATATGTGAATCAGGTTCCATTACGCGCTTCTATGCACGTTTGTTATACACTGTCTTTCACAATAAACAAGCACGCAACATGTATATATATTCCCCTTTATGCAATTTTAGTTTATGAATCAATTAATGAATTTTTCTTTTTGGTTCCTCTTAAAGCTTTTTAATAAATCTCGAAAGTACTTTCTTTTTTGAATCTTGGCACAACAGTTGGCGAGATTAAAATGAGGAGTAAACAAATATAAGAACGTAAATTTAAATTTTGATTGTTTAAAATGTAGAAAATATCTATTGTGTGCCGATATTTATCTATAGTGTCGATATCTATAGTATGCCGAAATAATTTTAGAAAAAAAATTCAAATAATATTTTATTAAAAGTTTTAAACAAATAATTCGAGAGGTTAGAAATATATTCAATTTACACTTTCGTAGAATAAGTGTCAAATTTAAATGACCGAACGTCTAGTAAAGGAACGATGTATAGACACATATGTGGATGAATATACCAGGAATGAGGGATGATCTTATAAACAGGATACGAAAGTAAAAATTAAATGGCACAAGAAATATCACAGGTTATTAACTAAATATCGTCTGGCAGTTTTCTATTAAATTATCTTTCCTGTGATATTTCCCTTGTCATTTAATTTTTACTTTAGTATTTTGTTTATAAGAATATCCCTTTTTTTACTCATATAATAGCATCCACAAATGTGTTTATGCATCGTTTCTCGTAAAAACTTTTAGATCATATTTGTTTAGAAAATTTAAAGATAGATGGTAAGGAAGGTAATAATCAACTTTAAATTTTCGTACATGTGCTAAATTTAAATTATTTGATGCGTACAAAAGAAACTATATATATTCACATATACGTGTGTGTGTTTGCATATAAGAATGAGAAAGCTGACGAATATCTTATAATATTAAAGTAGAAATTAAATTGCAAAAGGAAAAAATACAATAGAATTATTCCAGAATGAAATGGTGTAATCAGTTTTTAAAAATAGACATTATGAAGCAGTTTACTTAATAGAGATTTAATAAAAAAACATGTTGATCATCTCTACGAATTAACTGAGTATAGAGTTATTTCCCGAGTTGAGTTCATTTAGAGTTTTTTCAAGAAATGGTAAATCAAATTTTAAACTATTATCATGAAGCCATTTAAGTTATGAAGAGAAAAACAAAATCAAAAGTGAGAACAATAATTAAAGGTGAAAAATAACTTTCATTTTTCACATTTTTAAATATAAAACCCGATTATTTAAATTGCAAATCAGTCTTTAATTCCTGGGAAATTAAATATTTTTTACAAAATTTTTATGACAATCTTTACTATCAGTTTTTACGTATTAAAAACTATATATGCGAAACTGTACAATTTCTAACTTTCTCAGAATTAGTGTAATATAATTATTTATCTAAAAAGAAACGGTTAAGGAATTACGATAATTTTGCTGTTCTTATAAACCGAGAATTTAATGCATATATTTAAATCTAGAATTCTATGATGTTAACGCAATAATAAATCGGCCATTTATTGAATATACGGCCAGATTACTCAAAACAATAGATAAATAGTTTATTAATGCAAGACATTGCGAACGATACAAAAATTTACGAAAAATGATTACGTTATGTTTCTGAAATATAAAAAAACCCCTGTAAAATACGCAAAAAATGTGAGCAGATACTGAGAAGAAAAAAAAACTGATATTTGTATAACAAGTCATGAATTTTTATTTATTAAATTGTTAATCAGCCTTTATTGCTGAGAAGTAAAATATGTTTGAATAATTTGAATATATATATATCTTTGCTTATTACTATTGTGTAATAATTAAGAACAATTTTTAACTATCTATTCCAGAATTAAGTGTCAATGATATAGTTTCAAATCAGTACACGAATAAACTCATAATTATACAAAATCTACGGTTTTCAGACTTGTTTCAAACAAGTTTCAAAAGCCTTTCAAAAGCGTAGTTTCAACTCTTAAAAAACAATAATTAAAAGGATTACAAAACCGCAGCAAATATTTTTACATAAAACTTCCTGGTACATCTTTAAAACAGTTTAATTATTAAGTTTGTTTATATTACGCTAAAACACGATATTTAAGTTGACATTTTCCTAGGGATATCAAATTTATAATCCAAAATATGACATATCAAATACCTTAATACTGGTAAATTCATTGACGCGTAAAATTTTCAGTTCGACAACATTCGAAGTATTGTTTTTAAATTGGCAAATTTAAAAAAGAACATTGACATGTATTTTTATAACCATTCAAAATATATCTTTCGTTTAAAAACAGTATTATGTTTTCTTTATTTAATCAATTCCGTAGAACAAAAAAATATGTCAAAACGAAACTGTGTTTAGAAAACGATTTTGATGCCATCCTGGTATAAAATTAACACACAATCTTACTCAGTCTAAATGGTTACGAATCAAAACTAAACACAATAATTTCCATTCCGTAAAAATTTTACGCATTAATTTTCTTAATTAATTTATGCATAAAACGATACGATCAAAGAAATATTTAAAAAGCCAGTCAGTGATACGCACACACAGACAAAAAATAATAATCCGATTTGTCGTAATGTTTTTAAAAACTTTTTCTATTTTAATAATGGCAATCTTACGGAATATTACGTTTAAATATAACAACATCCAGTAAAAAAACTTCGAGAGATTTCACGTAACTGAAATGAAGAGAAAAAAAATATTTCTAACAGCTCACCTCCAAGGAAACATCTTTCTTCAAACAGCGGTAGCGGGGGGGAGAGAAGCCCAGAAATTTCAGACGATCGACCTTCAACTGTCGGTCGTAGTTTGACTGACAGTTTCATCAGAGCATTGACGAGCAACGCCCTCTATGGATCTAAACTCTTATTAAATCTCTAACAATCCAAGTCCAGTAGCAAAACAAATTTTTGTACTTATTTGTTTACAAACACAAATGACATGCACGGTTCTCGAAACGTACGAATTTCAAAAAATTGATCAATCCAAAAAGACGAGGAATGTGTGACGATCAAAACAATAGAGTAATGAGCCGGAGTGTTTTCGCAGAACTGTATCAGTGACGAGAGAGAGAGAAGCGGCGGGATCGAATCGGCGTGACGAGAAGGGAGATGCGGTTCCGCGTCGACGTTCACCGGCACATGTCAGGCGCTGGTCTGGCTCGCAACTACGGCCGGTCGGGAATCATCGCGACGGTCGGGTCGTTCTCGGCGACCTCACGGGACTCAACACTCGCCATAGGTTGCCGCGCGGTCGCCAACGCTTGGCGACTTATCGCTTACTTTGGCGACTGAGTCTGATGCTTAAAAAGTTTAATTTTTTTCGTTCTCTCGTTCATTGCTGCCATAAAAATTATACGTTTTAAGGTTAATATTTAAAGTTGAATCATGGAGAATAAACAATAAAGCATTCCGTTAAGTTAAACGGAAAGCTAAATAATACTCGATATACGATTGAAAAAGATAAAAGATAAAATTTATTCAACAGAATTATATAAATATGTCTTAAAATATTTATAAATTACTAAAGCTTTGTTTTCTTTCGTTTATTGCTAGAATGAAAAATGAGGTTTAAATTTAAGCTTTAATCAAGGAAAATTAAAAAATGCTAGGTAAGTAATATTTAAAGGACGAATTTAAATTTTTCACTTTATGTAATTTTGATAAATATATCGAGAAATAATACATTATTATATTTTCGATATTTTGTTCACTGTTATTATGAAAAAAAAAACTTTTAAGCTAAAATGAAATTTTGATCACGGAGAATAAACAATAAAACGCACGTTAAAAATATTTTCTTTACGGATAAGAATTCATAATATATAATTTCAATAAATAAGCAAAATAATATTAAGATATTGAATTTTTGGAAAATAATAAATTTCTGATGCCATGCAATATAATCCATATTCAAAAATAATTTTTAAGCGTTCTTTCAAAATATTTCTTATGATTTTATTTAAACTACCGATTTTTATTAACTCAAGTTTAGAATATTATAGTTAAAAATTACATTCATGAACAAAAAGAGAGTTAATTTTCAAAAATATTGAAATATTCAATTAACTTCATTAAGGAAATCAATCCGTTGCATTATATTAGTAATAATTACGATTGTTCAAATAGTTTTTAGGATTTTAATCAATATAATCCTTATTATTTCTTTAATTGCAGAATTTTGCTTAATCCATACATTAAAATATCACAGTGAATTATTAAGCAAATATTAATTAAACTCTTGTATTTAATATAATTCATTTTTTTCCATCAATAAATTAAAAACTTTTTTTTTGTTAGTTTTCTAAAAATAAATGGAATAGGTACACTTAGATGCCACTTAAAAAAATTTTTAATAAAAAATTGCTCTCTATTGATTACTATTTAATAATTTTGCCAAATAAAATACTATAAACTAGCAAATTCTCTAATTTACTTATTGATATTAACCGCAGCAAGACTATAATCTGTGTCGTTAATTATTCCAAAATACAAAGCACACTAATACATTAAAAAAAACTTGTATTTCAGATTAGCAAAATTTATTACTAATTTAAAACGACTTTATTAAGTTTTCAACTTTACAAAGTGTTTGACAGGCAAAAAAAAAATAAATAAATAAAATTTTATTAGTAATCGTTGCATTACTTTCCGATTTCTAAAAACTTAATTCGCAAGTATTCTTTCCGTAAAGAAAAAAAAACTTCATTCATCGAAGATTTACCGCAACTTTTCGTCGCCAAGCTTTGGCGAAATATATAAAATGCTATAAACAAGCTTCATCGCCAAGACTTGCAACCCACAATTGACTGACGTGACGTCATCGCACGCGCGGTAGGTCACCAACGTAGGTCCAGAGTAGTAGGCGTTGGGTCGCCATTGGCCGATAGCTGGCCAATTGGAGTTCAATCTCCACAGGAGGACCTGTTCGAATTCGGACACCCCCCATCATTGGACGATTATCGATCCGATGTGGAGGTGTGATGGAGAGATAAAAAAAGGAAAAACAGATTCCCGTCAAAAGTATTTGGTCAGTACACTGGACACGGACATTTAAAAGAACCTGTCTTCAGAACGAACAGAACAGCGTCCGGCAAGGATGGACTTTGCTTACGGCAGAAGCTTAGGTTTTACTTCCTGTTTCATTAAAAATCAATATATCGTGTTGTATATATTATATTTATACATAAATCATTTTATCCTATCGGATAACAACTAGTGAACATTTAAAAGTTTAATACTGGACCACAAACCATAGTTTTGAACATTTAGATAAATAATTCTAATATACATATACATACATCTATATATATATATATATATATATATATATATATATATATATATATATATATACACATCTATATATATATATATATATATATATATATATATATATATATATATATATATATATATATATATATATATATATGTATTTATATATATATATGTATGTATGCATGCATAAATGTGTGCATATATATATATATATATATATATATATATATATATATATTTATATATTTACGTTTACACACACACATATATATATATATATCATTATATACTTACATTATATATGTATATTTACGTTATATATATCACCTTATTGGCTATAGCTTAATGTATTTATACACATATATTTATAGAATTCTTACGTAAAATATATACACAACAAAAATAAATTGTTAACCACATTAAAAAAAAATAATTTCATATGTTTCAATTCCTGTTTCATTTAAAATCAATGCACCATGCTTATATATCACATTGATACATAAATCAATAACAGATAACAGAAAACGGAAATTTAAGAACCAAATGCTGGAGCACATAAATAGTTTTCAGGCTTTAGATAGATATTATAACTTTATATTAACGTATATCTACTTACTGGTATTAAGTATAACTTTATGTATGCCTATTTATAAAATTCTTACTTAAAATATTAATATCCAAGATATAATAAAACTGCATTTTTGTAAAAACTTCTACAAATTCAATCTTCTTCCAACCTTTGAATTTAAACAAATAGCTGTGAAGATATAAGGCCAATAAACAGGACAAGCATTTTAAACCAGGTCTCATGTCTCTGGCAATCTCTAGGACAGACACTGTCCTTCGAATCAGGCTAGATTTTTAGGATGGACTTTGATTACGGCAGAAATTTTCTTACCAATATACCAGTTCTTACCACTAGATTTACGGATGTTGATCATATAATTTTACATCTATTTTTACTGAAGTGAGCCAATTTGACTCATACAAGGAAATTGAAGTTTTTTGCTAAGAAAATAGTTCCAAATTAATTTAAATAAAATGTTTATTATCAACAAAATCATGAAAAACATTTTTTACATATAAAATCCATTTTTGAAACCCATTTTCCGCAAACATATCTATTGCATTTAGCACTATTGTTTCTACATCGGTTTCTTTTGCATGATTGTTGAGCTTGACAATTCTTCTTGCGTCAGTAGCATGAATTTCTAAACCTATTTATAACCTCATAATAAACCTATTTATCAAGAAAGACTGTTTTCCATTCGCTTTAACTCTATGGACCTCGATATATATATAATGTCTGTGTGTATGTAAATGTGTATTTGAAAGCATTTTAATCGTACAATTTAGCATTTTTGAATAAGTGGAAACCAACAAAAATTTAATATTAGGTCTGAGCATTAAATGAATTATAATTAGTGTCAAAAACAAAAAATGATCATTCCTAAGAAGTTAGTAAATGATAAAAACACTGACTTTCCGAGAGTACAAACAAATTATCTTCATTTACAGATTGATATCAAACTATAAAATTCCAAACGATATTCAAATAACAAATATCCATGGGAAAGAAGAAAAATGTTAGGAATAAATTTCCAGTTCATAAAGAAAAAATTCAAACGTAAGCAGGAAGAGAGCTGGAATTACACTAAGTAACAAGAGAAAGAGCATACAAGATGACATTAGTAAACGTCAAAAAAAAAGTTCTATTATTATTTTACTTTAAAAAAAAAGAACAGAGAACAATTACACGTTATGGTTGTACAAGACCATTTGTTTCAAACACCACCAACTGAGCTCACGATTTAAAACCTTTTATTTCCCTGAAAAATCTTCCCTTTTTTTAACGTCGTACTTTTGACACTATATATCGTCAATACAACAAATGGCTCGGTTTCAATTAGAACAAAATAATCATTCCGCCCTACGCATCTAAGTTAAACAGTCATGGTCATGTCGTACGTTCGCGTAAAAAAAGATAGTGTAGGGAAGAGACAAAAAAAAAAAGGGAAGGAGAAAAAACACTAAGAACAAAGTGTGGAAGAAATGTGATTAACAGAGCAATTATCGAGAACAAACACAAGAAAGAGATTTTTTTTTTCTTCTCTCTCTCTTTCTAAACTGAACAATTTTGTTTTCTCTTTGTGCGAAGAGACGGTGAATGACCTAAAACCTTTTTTCCCTCCGACCCTGCGCGCTGATCCTTTGTGGGCGTCAAAGGATGGGAAAAGGGCCGAGTCTAGTTTACAGCGATTTATCAAACTTTCAGGTATAAACAGTTTCATGCAAAATCACTTCGAGCTGGACGGTTTCAATACGAGCACACCCACCTTCACCTCTTATCGATATCATTGGTCTTCGCAGAAGACTGAAATTTTGCATGTTGAAGAGTAGGGTTACTTTCCCGGGAAGCTGGAACATCGTAAGGTTTTCCAACCTTTTGTATTTCCGGGAATTACACTTGGTTCCCGATAATTCCCGGAAATATATGCAAAGGTACACAAAATTATAAGTTACGTTGGTTGTGGAATAGTTAATGAGATTCATTTTATTATCTCACAGGAAGATTTCTCAATAGTGCTCCCTGGACCAAACCCTCTAGTATTGGAGTAACTATTAATGGTACTGCATCGGGTACTGCATTAATGGTACTGCAACTATTAATAGCACTTATCAAACTTTCAGGTATAAACAGTTTCATGAAAAATCACTCCGAGCTGGACGGTTTCAATCCGAGCACACCCACCTTATAGATATAATTGGTCTTCGCAAAAGACTGGAATTTTGCATGTTGAAGAGCTGTGGGTAGAGTTACTTTCCCGGGAAGCTAGAACATCGTAAGATTTTCCAACCTTTTGTATTTCCGGGAATTATACTCGGTTCCCGATAATTCCCGGAAATATATGCAGAGGTACACAAAATTATAAATTACGTTGGTTGTGGAATATTTAATGAGATTCATTTTATAATCTCACAGGAAAATTTCTCAACAGTACTCCCTGGACCAAGCTCTCTAGTACTGGAGTAACTATTAATGGTACTGCATCGGGTACTGTATTAATGGTACTGCAACTATTAATGGTACTTATCAAACTTTCAGGTATAAAGAGTTTCATGCAAAATCACTTCGAGCTGGACAGTTTCATTCCAGCACACCCACCTTAGCCTCTTATCGATATCATTGGTCTTCGCAGAAGACTTGAATTTTGCATGTTGAAGAGCTGAGGGAGATTCATTTTATCACTTCACAGGATCTCATAGGAAGACTTCTCAACAGTACACCCTGGGACAAGCCCTCTAGTACTGGATTAACTATTAATGGTACTGCATCAGACTGTGAGTATCAGTTGGCATGACATACACAGAAAAATTAATTATGGGAAAAGGTGAAAAAAGGAGAGAAAATGCTTGAGTTTTGGGGGAAAAATTAAAGCATAATAGGTAAGAAATTGATTATACCAGCTGAAGAAAAATTGACCTCAAACATAATACGAGATAAGCTGGTCTGATAAATCGGACATTAGTTAACACATTGAGATGTTTAAAAATATTGTTTTTTTATGATGATAAAGCACAGAACGTAAGTAGAGCTCCCAGAAACTGTGCAAGCACAGAACACTGTTGGGATCCAGAAGCCGTTTTATTACGGAGCAACTACTTGCAATAATACTTTCCGTGGTCTAAAAGAAATGTTGGTGACTGTACCAACAGAGAAAAGTCGATTGAAGATCCGTACAAGCTATACCAGAGCTTCAAATGACATGCATGCTTGTTTCGAGGTGTCTATCTGCGTTCTGGCGTCTTGTCGTAGTGTTAATCGATTTAAATTTTGTGTTAGTTTGGAAAAATCCATATAGGACACTTTTAACAAGATTTCAATGTCCATCACAATCATTAACAAACCAGTGACTAATTAAGAAGGATCACTGGTACATAAAGCCAAAATAGAAGCAAAGCTTAGGGTAATATGCCAGAGCTTCTTTTGACTAAATGCATATTTATTTCGCAGTGTCTACTATCTGTGTTTACACGTAATGGAGCAGCATTAAACAACTAAATTTTGTGTTAGGAAAAATCCACATAGGATACTTTTAATAAGTTTTCAATGTCCATCACAATGATTAACAAATCAGTGACATATTAAGAAGGATCACCGATACATAAAATACGCCAAGATAGAAGCAAAGCTTATTGTAATATGCCAGAGCTTCATTTGAATAAATGCATATTTATTTCGCAGTGTCTACTATCTGCGTTTACACGTAATGGAGCAGCATTAAACAACTAAATTTTGTGTTTGAAAAAATCCACATCGGACATTTTTAACGTGCTTTTAATGTTGATAAAAATGATTAATAAAACAGCGACTCTTATCAAGAATTGTAGGCACACAAAGTAGGCCAAGACAGAAGTAAAGCCAAAGCCAGAAAGAGAAACCAGCCAGTAGGAAGCTTTTTTTAAGCAAACCAGAAAGAACAGGCCACTGCTAAAAAAGCGCGGGTCAAGTACTAGTACGGGTTAGTGTAACAACATCATTTGTTTGTGGGTACAAAAATAACGGTATATACAGGAAAACGAAGCAGAATGTTCTTATCTACTACATAGATTCTGGAATGTAAAATGTTTATGTATAACATAATTCGAAAAAATTAAAACTATATACTACTATTTCTATTTGATTTTTCATATTTACGTACTATTATAAATTTATTCACTAGAATATATATTTTTTTGTTTACAAAAATCTTATGGTTGTTATTTATATATTTCTATTTATATATTTGTTTATATATTTCAATATAAAATACGAAAAGCTGGTTAAAATATTAAATAACTTTCTATCTATTGAAATTTAACTGAAGAACTAAATTTACGCGCAAAACGCCTGCTCCCGGTACAATTCCGCTGCGAAATGTACACACACACAATGTGTTAATGCATAAAAAAGTTCTAAGAATATCCACGAATGCACAAAGTTTGTTGTTATGAATTTCCACCTTACAATGATAAGTATTATGCATCAATTAACTGACACATAACAATTACCATTATAACATGGAAGTTATGAATAACGTTACAGAGCACAAAATCACCTAACTCAGTTAATTCCTGTTTATTGAATACATACACAAATTTACAAGTAGTTTACCCCTGCAGAGTGCTTAAATAGGCAAGACTTTGTATAAAATACCCTAATAAAATTCTTGACAACAAATAAACTCGATTTGACGGCAATTATATTTTCGTGCAAAAGAAGTTCGGCGAATGTGCATTTTATCGTCAGAGCTGTGAACAAACCTCAGAGTGGGGAAAACTATCAAGTTATCGAACCCAGAGGGAAATATCTAATAACATTTAAGACTTTTCTACGACGTACTGATGTAATTTTAATATATTAGCTTAAAAGATTTTGTGCTCGATGGGCTTTAAATAAATTGTTATCTAATTCGGCCAATTTATTACTATTTGCATGAATTATGCAAAAGCAGAGGCGAGCGGAAGATTTTGTGATCTCATGTTTATAAGCAAAGGCACTTATTTTAAAATTATTTCACTTTTTCGGTAACATAATACAATTGCAAATGCATGTATTATATATATATACATGCATTGCAGATGTCCACTTATATGCAAACATACACGAAAAAAGTTTATTTTTAGAGATGTTCTTTAAATTAATCTATTTAGCCATTTATGCTTTTTTTTTACTGTAAAATATATAATAATTTCCAAAAAAATTCTATTGTATGTGTATGAGTGCACACGTTAAACACTGCTCTTCACACAAGTAAAACACAAGTCAATGTATAAAACTATATAGGGAACATATCAATTTCGTTCAAATAGCCGTTTGTGTTTTACGCAGCTACTCCGATTACATACATCTAATTAAAGTTTTAAAATACACATACACCAAAAGACTGTATATGTCTGAACATACAAATATGTTTGAACAGGTACATGCACGTATATGCCTTAATACGTACAAATGTGTATACGCCGAAATATGAATGGTTTGATTTGGAGCACTGCGGTCTACTATTTTGTTAATCAGACAGGGACCTACTGTTTAAAGTCGATTCCGAAAGCCTACAAGTATTCATCACCAGAAATCGAGCACGCGTCATTCGTCACCGAAATGTAGCAATCGACATATTCGACCATCGTTCGGAACCAAAATATGAGTTCTTTTTCTCTCTCTCTCTCTCTCTCTCTCTCTATCTCTATCTATATCTATCTATCTCTCTGTCTATCTATCTATCTATCTATCTATCTATCTATCTATCTATCTATCTATCTATCTATCTATATATACATATATATATATATATATATATCTATATCTATATCTATATCTATATATATATATATATATATATATATATATATATATATCTTTCTCTCTCTCTCCCTACCTATCTATCTATCTATCTATCTATTTCTCTCCCTCTCCCTCCCTCCCTATCTCTCTCTCTCTCTCTCTCTCTCTCTATATATATATATATATATATATATATATATATATATATATATATATATATATATATATATATATACATATAAATTTGGAAATATTAAGTTATGAATTACAGCGTTAATTATTAAAAAAGGGAGCGAACTCTTTGCGAATCGTGAGAATATGGGGAATAATGGAAATTATTACGCTCTTTAAAATAAAGCTCTTTTTTGTTTTCATCAAGAAAAGCGATTCCAAGATAATCCATAGTTTTGCTGAAATAATAAAAAAAACTACAGTTCTAGTAAACAGTAACTTCTCAATTATAGATATCGGTTACAGACATAAAAAAGGATATGCAAAAACACGATGAGACAGGATCCATTTGGAAATTACTTCTTAAAAGAAGTCAAGTGTCTGAGTGAGTTGTCATTTTCCGAGATCACAAGATGTTTAGCGATGTTTTACCTACAATGCCTTAAGAACACAGAAGGCCGACTCTAAACCACATATTAATGTTTCCTCAAGTTACCAGCTGAGGAAAATTTTTGTATTCCTCTACGGTCAGCTGAACTTTAAAGCTATGTTTACACGCGGACCCGCGCCGAAAAAATGTAACCTTAAACGCTACCTGTCTATTCGAGTTCGGAGAGAACTTTTAATTCATAGTGACAAGGATATATTATTCGTGTGAACAGAGCTGTTACCGTGATTCACAGCGACTAGATAACAACAGCCGTAGGAGTAAATGGAAGCGTGATATTATACTGTATCAATATAAGAAAATTATAAACCGCATTTTTTACGGAAAAATTGTAATAATTGACAGATATCATAAAAAAAAAGTTGTATATGCGGAAAAGAAAAACATTTGGTATCAAGTTTTACGGTTCACCAGATGTTGGAATTTTTTTCCCAGCGTAATCTAGAAATTTTGAAAGCTGTGACCATGAAAAAGAGGTGTTACATAATAATATGTAATAGCAAATAAAAAAAGAGTATCCTTGCCAATGTCCTGCTTAACGAGTGTGACTTATGCAGAATAGAGAATTTTTCACTTTGAATCTTTAGAGAATTTATCTATGTTCCGTTTTTCTCAAATTATTGCCAACATTTCACTAATTTTCATTCCTCTAACCCAGGGATGGACAAACTTTTTCGGTTGAGGGCCAAAAATCGAAAGAAAATTTGTTTGGCGGGCCAAGATAAATTTTTCTAAAATTTTAAAAACAATGCGGTTTAAATACGTTTATTAGATGAATGAAATTGCGATTTCATTTTTAAAAGTTCCTTATACTGAGGTTCGAAGTGAGATGTACTGATTTTAAGGAACGATGCTAAATGCTCATCTGTCAGTCTACTTCTGAAATTTTTCTTTCTAAGGTTTAAAGTTGAAAACACTTGTTCACATATAAGAAGCAAATATACCGCTGATCTTCTGGGAGTGAGATAATAAATTTGGGATATAATATTTAAGCAAAGTAGAAAAGGAGATGGATATATAATGTATAAATATATATTTCTTTTAATTTGCCTCGGACCGGCAACTTAAAATTCTATCCGCGGGCCGGATAAAACCTTCCGGCGGGCCGTAGTTTGCCCATCCCTTCTCTAACCACTACTGCTTAGTAAGCTACGATCTTTTTTATCAGCCAATCAGAATTAATGTGATTTTCTGCAACATAAATCTTTTTTCCAGAAAACTGAGAAAGATTTTCCTGCCTGATGCCATTTTTTTAAAATAAATTTGTAAAATAATATATCTGAAACTTGAATGTCCTAACAACGTTTAATGTGAGATATGTCAAGATTATCGACAGTTTATAATTAGAGACCACTAAATATATATTAATGAATATGTCATATTTTAGACTTCCCTGCATTAGGAAAAATTGTGTAAAAAACGTGAAATTTGATCTGGAAAAGAAGCAAATAATATCGTTAAGAATATCACCAAATCGCTAAATTCGGCTTCTTGTCAATGAAATAATTGTAATGGAATGAAAAATGAAAATAAAATCATGCTTAAATACGGAAGTCTTGACTTATCAATTTATCAAATCAAATAAAGTGCATTCAATGAATATTCTTGAATGTCCTAACAATGTTTAATGTGAGATATGTCAAGATTATCGACAGTTTATAATTAGAGACCACTAAATATATATTAATGAATATGTCATATTTTAGACTTCCTTACATTAGGAAAAATTGTGTAAAAAACTTGAAATTTGATCTGGAAAAGAAGCAAATAATATCGTCAAGAATATCACCAAATTGCTAAATTCGGCTTCTTGGCAATGAAATAATTGTATTGGAATGGAAAATGAAAAAAAAATACATGTTTGTATACGGAAGTCTTGACTTGTCAATTTATCAAACCAAAAAAGTGCATTTAATGAATAATGACTTATCAGTCATAAATTGAAAATTAATAATAGTTCATTAATAATTTGAGGGAGGAAAAGCACCTTCTATAATATCTAATAATAATATCTATAATTCTGTATAATCTATAATAGTCTATATAATTTTAGAAGCAAATTTTGAGAATAACTGTAAAGAAAATAGTATAAAAACTACAGGATTTCAAAGATTAGTATGTGAAGAAAAGAAAAATTGACGACTAATGTTTAACTAATTAATAAAATTTAACATTTGTTTAATGGTTAGCACCTAAATTCTTCAATTCATATACATTTCTTTATGTCCGGGGAAAGTTATCTCAAATTAAAATCAAAAGGACAGAAATTATATATACAAGCTTACAGGGGACTGTATATTTAAGTATGTAAACATAAAAGCTCAAAAAGCCATAAAAAGGCATTTCAATACCAGGTATTTAGTTCATTTTCAAGTATTTTAATACTTTAATCCTTTTATTTCAATTCTTAACTGAAGTAACGAAAAGTTTTCCTTTTATAAGAATTTTTGGTAATAAATAATATGAAAAAAACAGCAGTTTAACTAATACGTTTTTACAGTTGAATTATTAAAGATTTTTAATATTTTAGTTAGTTTATTATTTGATATTTTCGTTTAAAACTGACCTTAGAAAATTGGCTATTATTTACTATAGCCCTAAAATCGTATTCGTCGACTGAAATATTCACTATGAGGAATAAATTATCTGTAGGTAAATGATATGTAAAGTTTTCATGCTTCGTTGATTCCGTGTCACTTAAGGCAATCTTCAATGCTAGCATACTTAACTTACTATAAAAAGAAAATATTCATTTTGCTCGGGGAAAAATTTTTTTAAACCACAATGAATCAATACTTTTCATCATTATTTTCATAATCATTAGATTAAAACATATTATCGACTGGCCAACTTATGAATTGCTGGTGTAATAGATATGTCTCGTAATGACATTGCTGTAAATTCTACGAATACAAGGCCATCAGCACCTGTGTCCAAGATGGTTCAGACATAAGACAGACGTATTATAATCGTTTCGCAAGAAATCCATTTCAATGGCTGCTCTACAGCAATATCATGAAAAAACTGAGCCTACAGCAAAGTTATATGAATGCAGTTTGCATACATGTAATAACCGCACTGCAAGAAAGCAAAAGAAGGAAAATCAACTATTCCATTACTTACTTGTGAATTTTTTAGCATTTATTTACTACGTATAAGGTCTCCAGTTCAAGTTAATCCTAAGTATAACCAGTGCTCGATCACTTTGGGTTTTGGGCAAACAATAACTTTTGGGCCCCTATTCCACCTTTTACAAACTGGGATCTACTATATAACACATGACCTAACTATTTACTAAATGTACCAAAATAATAATAATAATAATAATAAATTGCAAATGATACATTTCGTGAATACAAATTCAGATTTACAGTACTTATTTCTAACTTGAATATATATATTTAGGTACTACTTATGTGTAATATTCCTGTAATCAACGGTTGCCTTTGTATGCTTTCCTTGACAGTATACTGTTAGTGAAAATATTGTACTAAAGTGTACTGCAATGTAACTCGATGATTATATTGTGTGTTAATGAAAGTTTTCTCCAATACATGTTATTGTTCTCAAATAAAAAAGATACTCGACAAGTAAACAATATCAGAAAATGATAAACTGTCTTGTTAAATACCAATTTTAAATAGTGAATAAATTTTGTGAATCAGCAGAAAAAATACTAATAAATCAGAAAGTTAAGCAAAAAAAAAAAAAAAAAAAAAAAAAAAAAAAAATTGAAAATAAAAATAAAGAGAGTAATTATAAGTTAATCTGATATATTCCAGGGTATTTTTAAAATATTTTACTCTTATCTATGTGATTTAAATTCATCAATTATATCCATTTCTTGGGCAATGGACAAGTGCCCCATGTGTTTTTCCAGCAATATGGACCTGAGAATAACCGCTGCAATATGCAATAACAAAATTCAACTACCTCTATGGTGGCTAAAGCTTATCAATATTTCTCCAAAAACCGTGATTCCGAAATCAAGTCCACAAATATAATTCCGCGAGCGTGTATTCCCTCAATGCAACAAAGAAACTAGCAAATACATTATACATTCGTCCGCATCCGAGAATATATTCCACACAGAACCAAGCGGAAAAAAAGGGAACCATACCTCTGCTTTACTGCAGAATGCATTTTCTTGTTGCACCCTTACTTCAATGGTCCTTACGAGTGCCGGGGGGTAGGCGTTGCAGCTCACGCAATGTCCATTTGTAGGATGGGGCCGCCCCTCTCTACGTGCCTCATTTGGGGCTTCCCGCCGAAAAGATAGCGGACGGGAGGGATTTTCGAGCCATCAAGATTTTATGGCCCAAATCAATGGGTTCTTGAGCCCGTAGCCGTGAGATCGCAGAGGGTTGCTTGGCCCTCAGGGCTGCAGAATCAGTAGCCAGGGATTGCAATTGTTTGGCTAGACGGACGTATTGATGGAGATATCAAAACTGCTAATCGCTTGGCGAGTGCCGTAGCGAGAAATTTATTCGGCTGTATTCTGTGGAGTTGGTTCCTCCAGATACGTTTGGTGGAACATATACACCTTGCTGAGTTGGCGTAATTAACATCAAAGATAATTCGAAGCTGGTCAGTTCAAATTTATATTTCACATTTGAGGAAGAAGGGGAAATGGTTCAACTCATGCTAAAGTTAAGCAATCTCAGAACTATCGACATATCTTGTGATATTTACATTTTTAGAGTAATCTTTCGATTGAAGTTCCTTCCTACATCACAAACTAAAATGATTGCCGTTAGAAGCGCAGTTACTCAGAACATATATATGCACGCACATACATTATTCATATTTTAATATGTTATTTATAGATTTATATATATTATACATAATGTTTCATAGTTTTATTTATTTAAATATTTAACAATTTGAAAGACTATTACATGCCATTTTACAATATATCGATTAATGTAAGAAATTTGCCTATTTTGTATTAAAAATTTTAAACGTGTAGTTCTTTGCAAGTTTTAAATATATAATTTCAATTATCTTACATACTTATTTAAGGTCATACATCTTTCAAAAAGGAAATTTTGTAAATTTTAAACATGAACGGAAAGTTTTGTAAACATTTACGATATAAAATATTTTAAAACATCTAACACCATTCTGTCTGTCTATGTATTACTAATTAAAAATATATAGATTGCATCTTTAAAATGTAATTTTTTACATATTTTGCTTATAAAGAATTTAATATATTAAAATTTTGTTATTTTGTGAATGTGAGCATATTTTTAGACGATTTTGTCATTTTTGTGATTATGAGCATACTTGTAGACGTATCAGAACTGATAACTGTGTGTTGCTAATACATTATTAAAACATGGCTTGTATGTTTTCTTCCTATACAGATTAAAATCTGCAGTTCGCAATTATAAGGATAGCTTGAAACGAACTTGGTAATTATTCAGATATTAATAGAAGATTTTTTTTGGTCAAGTAGCTATATATTCAGTATACTCCCTCTAATAATCGTCCATATTGTACTTAAACGATTAAGATTACAAGTGATTGAATACTAAAACGATATTCCGGTCGCCTGTCAAATGCGTACACGGTACTTATCGAATTTTATGAAGTATTTCACATTGTACTTATAATACATAGAATAGTATGAGTGAAAATTATTTCTTTAATATTAAAAAGAGCATATTATCATTATCATATTTTGCCCACTAGGTAATTATATATGCATTTTATATCTTCATATAGTCAATAGTCGTATATAATCATACATAATTATATATAAAATTTTCAAAATTATTAATTGACAAGTTAGATAGTCCGTATGTTATTGACAGCTTAAATATAATTTTCTGAAAATTATTTTAATATCAAAAATGACAAAAACAAACTGTCATTATCATGTTTTTAAACAATATAAATATAATGATATATATCATATCATCAATTGTCTTATCATATATAACATATGTAATAATCATATAAATATTCATCCCATGTAAAAAATAACTGGATGCAAGCCTAGTCAGATATCAAAATCTGTTTACTTTAAATGCAATAAAGACAAATTCCCGAATAAAATATAACCATTTTCCTTCAATTTAGTCTTAAATGAGATTTTTCCCTTTAAGATACATATTCATTAACTAGATTTATTACCATTTTGATTTATCTTCGGGGAAATACAATAACTATCAGAAAAGAGGAAAATGGGTGCGTAGAACCTCCGTTCAAATGTATGTCTATTTATCCTTAATGGATAGAAGTTGCTAAAGGATGAAACATACCACAAAAGGAGATTTAGCGAGGATGGATTTGTGATTAACTAACAAATCATCTTGACAAGATATCATTAGCTGTAAAAAAGTAGTTTGAGATTCTGTCTTGATGCTCGAATGTCTGAGTTAGCAGTTTTTATAACTTAAGGTGGCTTTGTAGACAGAAACAAAATGAAGTAGAGATTTCAGCCTTATGAGGGTTCTAGGAGGAAAGAAGAGTAGAGTCTTATACCACCTTTTGAGTTAGTGCTCCAGGCACGATAACTTATTCCAGCAACCAAAGCAGTCAGAAATATTATCAAGCCCTAGATTATAGATTTATGACCCTTTTACTCTCCTGGACATCAAACGTAACTCTTAATTAAAGTAATAAAAAATAGGTTAAAACACTGCTTTATAACAAACTTGCAAATTTAATCGTACTTGTATATACAGGCCTCATAAGTGACTCCGACTTGAATTTAGTTGTCGGTAACAATCCGTAGCACAAGATTGTAAAGTTAATGTCCGAAATTTGTCGAAGAAGTTATTACAGAAATAAAACATTTTGTTTGTGTTTGGTTTCTATCTCTTCAATAATAGTAATCTTTTGAAACACCATTTATAACAACGTATCTTCAGTGACACCGGTTATACATCCAGACCTTATCCAGGTCTTAAAACACTGTTTTACAACAAACTTGCAACTTTAATCATACTTGTACATACAGCCCTCATAAGTGGATCCCACTTGAATTTAGTTCCCTGTAACAATCCGTAGCACTAGATTGTAAAGTTAATATCCAAGATTTGTCGAAGTTACTACAGAAATAAAACATTTTGTTTGCGTTTGGTTTCTATCTCTTCAATAATAGTAATTCTTTGAAACACCATTTATAACAACGTATCTTCAGTGACACCGGTTATACATCCAGACCTTATCCAGGTCTTAAAACACTGTTTTACAACAAACTTGCAACTTTAATCGTACTTGTACATACACCCCTCATAAGTGGCTCCGACTTGAATTTAGTTCCCGGTAACAATCCGTAGTACAAGATTGTGAAGTTAACGTCTGAGATTTGTCGTAGAGGTTAATACAGAAATAAAACATTTTGTTTGCGTTTGGTTTCTATCTCTTCAATAATAGTAATCTTTTGAAACACCATTTATAGCAACGTATTTTCAGTGACACCGGTTATACATGCAGGCCTCTTATGTGGCTTCGAACTGGATTTAGTTCTCAGAATCAATCGGTAGCACAGGATTAAAACGTTAATGTCCGAAGTTTGTTGAAGAAGGGAAAGACAGAAACAAAACATTTGTTTGTGTTTTGTCTCGTTTGACAATTATAGGTTTTATCACAAATCAACCTGAACTAAAATAAATCAGTCGAAAATTTTTCAGTATGACAAGAAATTTGCACATTCGTCACCAGCAAAAGGAATCATAAACGAACACGTACATGTTGATGCGTGACAAGGTCTTAAGATAAACATACAGTGGAAGTTTAATAAAAACATGTAAAAAATTATTGCGATAAACATTTTTATCACAATAGTTCTTCCACAGGAAAAGTTATTGAAATTTGACTAAAATAAATGACCGGAATTGCAGAAGATATTAATTGCAACAATTAATTTTAATAACGTGACGACAATTTAAATTTAACTATACTAGTGAGATTGAGAGCGATAAAAAAATACCCCAGAGTCTAAAAATAACAATATTAAATAAAATTAATTTGAGCTGTTCAGTCTAAACATCCTGTTGACGAAAGGAAATTCTAAAAGAAACGAAGCAGAGGAGGAAATAGGGAGAGCTTATAAGAATGAAACATGTTTATCATGACATCACATCATACGATATGTAATTACTGAAAGGTAATTACGCATCATATGATGTCTCGTTTTAACAGGCTGCATCGCTATAGCTTAAAGATGACACTAATCAAAAAGACATCGCTTAACACTTAACAACAAAGATCTGCATGATTCAGAATTACTGGCTTGTCGCAGAGATATAGAGATTACATTAAAGGTAAACTTACAATGGTTATAAATTTAATACATCATTTCAAGTGCTTAGATCAAGGCATATAATAAGACTGAGAAATAATTATAGCAAGATTTTATGACATCGGTTGTAAAACTTTTTTCAGTTACCAATGATTTTACTGAATATAGATTTTTCCTAGATGTCGTGTGCAAAATACCAAAAAGTGACTTAGAAAAAAAATACTGAAATTTTGTAAAAATAGGTTAAAAAATAAATTAAACATAATTGAAGCAGCGAAAACCAAAGAGATAAAAGCATACCGGAGGTAGATTTGGTTTGGTTTGGAGTGCTACGGTCTACTTTTTGCGAGGGCTAATAAGACCAGGACCTAATGCTTAAAGCCGATTCCGAACAGCTACGAACATCCATGCCATAGTGGGATTCGAACCCATGAACTCCGGTTCTGAAGGCCAGCACCCTAACCATTCGTCCATCGTTCGACTCACACCGGAGGTAGACTGTAGGACGGATGGTTTGGAGTGCTTAAGTCTACTGTTTCGATACAAGAGGGCTAATGAAACGGAGACCTACAATTTGAAGCCGATTTCGAATGGTTTCGAATATCCATGCCATGAGAAAGATTCGAACACCGATACCAAAGAACAACTTATTATCCATTCGGTGGGGAGTGTGCACCCCCCTGAGCCTATGAGTAAGCATATGTACTATAGCACATGCATATCTGCAATAGTACATGAATGTATTACGGGGAAATCAAAAAACGAACATTTCGATTAAAGGGAAAATAAACAGAGTCCTTATAAGCAAGAAATCCCTACTTTTCCCCGTGCTCATACAAAAATCAGGTCTTTCTTTAGATCAAATAACCATTAGTACACTTCGCCTCCGGAACACAATGGGCCATTCAACGACCGCTTTTCCGCGACAGTTCCGAGCCAACGGGGAAAAACTTCGGCCCAAAAGACAGACAGATTTTGACAACAAGGTGAGATGTGGCATTGGATACAAAAATATCATAGCGCCAAGGCAGGCGAAGTGAATGAAGCCCGCCATCCAATACTACAGTTCAAAAGTGTCGGAGTTAAAAATTTTCGACGCTTGCAAAAGGCTCTTGAAATAAATAACCGTAGGAAGCGTCAGTGAAAACGCTTGCTCAGCGCTTGGGTAGGGGTCA
>CM063506.1:112528032-112545532 GCA_032207245.1 Pardosa pseudoannulata | reverse complement strand
TTGCATTCAAAGATGAAGAACTTTTTAATGTAAAGTATCCGTAACGTGTATTGAAAAATAATCCGATAATTTTACAAAATATACAGAACAAGTTCTACCCGCTTTATTGAAAAATAAACGGTGAAAGCTTAACTGCAATGGTTAGGATCATTTATTTCTTAATTATCTTTCTTTATTATTTTTATTCATATGTTCTTCGTTTACACTAAAATTCTATTTTTATTATTCGAAAGCTTAATAATTTTGTGATTATCTGCGTGGCAACAATTTCAAGAAAAAAAATTTCTGAATTATACTGCTACTGACGTTATAATATATATATATATATATATATATATATATATATATATATATATATATATATATATATATGTGTGTGTGTGTGTGTGTGTGTGTGTGTGTGTGTGTAATATTAAAATCCCTTATTTACGTATTTTAATATTAATTTAATAACTTTTGTTCATAAAGTAAGTTCGGGGTTTGCGCGGTAATTCTGATTTTTCCCTCCAGACACGCTATAGTCTTAATTCAGCCTCTGTCTGGACTACTTTAGCCAATAGTTAGCGCGTTCTCTTTAAACATGGGTATTTTTTTTATCACGTGATCAATTGTGCTTAGGGATTATTCGTAGTCTTTTTACCTGAGGAATCCCTACTTGAAAAGTGTATGTGCGGGATCACATTGTCTATGTGCACGAAGTTGTAAAAGTGTTTGCCTGTTGTATGGATTTCATGTTTCTTACCAGAAATAAACTGTGTTGTGATTTTGAATGAGTCTCGCCCATATTACACACACACACACACACACACACACACACACACACACACACACACACACATATATATATATATATATATATATATATATATATATATATATATATATATGCCTCGAATAGTTTTAACATACAATATATTATTGTTTTTTAGGAGTGCCTTATATTTTTATAATTGCCTTTGGGGCTAAAAAATGCATCAAAGAAGTGGTGAAATCCATCCGAAGAATTTTAAGTGTCTGAATTAGTTTTTTTATTTTTATTTTTTTTAGTTAATTAAGCATCTTTAGTTCACAAGAAATACACAAAGAATTCACCAATCATATGTGTAGATTAGAATCTTTGCTAACAGTCTATTTGACAGAATTCTCTAATACTATAGGGTCTCAGCGAAACTGCCATTAAGTTTGAACTTTCATTGCTTTTGTATTATAGGTGTCAAACAATAGGATTTCCTCTTTTCAAAGGTATATTTTTAAACAGTAACAGATTTTTGACGTGGCTAGGGATTGATTAGAATGTACTTCCTAAAAAATATATATACATAGAACGACGCGTTAAAATTAGATCTATTCAACTAAATTATTTTCAAGCATGTGATTACTTTTAAAACATAATTCAGTAATTTATGTCGTAAAAATTATACAAAGAATTCACAAAAAATATGCAAGTATGGGAGTCGTTTTCGTTTGTTTGGAGGAGTTCATTTTGACTTGATATTTGATATTTTGTCTTGAAGGAATTTCTAACTAAATTACTGTTTTAAAATTCATTGAATTAAATTATTTTCAAGTACATATAGTTTTAAAAATAATTCAGCACCATCAGTTCATAGGAAATACAAAAAGAATTCACCAAAATTATACAGGAATAGTAGTCTTATACTGTTTGTTTGGCAAAATTCTTTAAAACTATAATTATCTTGAAGGAATTTTCCCTTAAATCTAACGTTTTGAAATTCATAAAATTTCCGTCACGTGGTTTAATTGTTATATAAATAATTCAAGACTTTCAGTTTATAAGAAATACAGATAATTCACAAAAATCATAAATAGTATCGGAATTTTCTACTGTTTGCCTTAATTCTTTAACACCCTAAGAGACTTGGCGAATTTGAAATTCCCTCAACAAAATTATTTTTCAATCACATGATTTAGTTTTTACATAAATAATTCAACAGCTTCAGCTTATAAGAAATACAAATAATTCACAAATATTATAAAGTATCGGAATATTCTACTGTTCGTTTGGCGGAATTCTCTAATATTATAAGGGACTTGACGAATTTGAAATTCCCTCAACAAAATTATTTTTCAATCACGTGATTTAGTTTTTATATAAATAATTCAACACCTTCAGTTTATAAGAAATACAAATAATTCACAAAAATTATAAAAAGTATCGGAATCTTCCACGGTTTGTTTGGCGGAATTCTCTAATACCATAAAGGACTTAGCGAATTTGAAATTCCCTCAACAAAATTATTTTTCAATCACGTCATTTAGTTTTTATATAAATAATTCAACTCCTTCAGTCCGTAAGAAATACAAATAATTCATAAAAATTACAAAAAGTACCGGAATTTTCTACTGTTTGCCGGAATTCTTCAATACCACAAGAGACTTGGCGAATTTGAAATTCCTTCAACAAAATTATTTTTCAATCACATGATTAAGTTTTATATAAATAATTCAACACATTTAATTCGTAAGAAATACAAACAATTCACATAAATTATAAATAGTATCGGAATTTTCTACTGTATGCCGGAATTCTCCAATACCATAAGAGACTTGGCGAATTTGAAATTCCCTCAAAAAATTATTTTTCAATCACGTCATTTAGTTTTTATATAAATTATTCAACACCTTCAATTCGTAAGAAATACAAACAATTCACAAAAATTACAAAAAAGTACCGGAATTTTCTACTGTTTGCCGGAATTCTTCAATACCACAAGAGACTTGGCGAATTTGAAATTCCCTCAACAAAATTATTTTTCACTCACGTGATTTAGTTTTTATATAAATTATTCAACACCTTCAGTTTTTAAGGAATACAAATAATTCACAAAAATTATAAAAAGTATCGGAATCTTCCACTGTTTGTTTGGAAGAATTCTCTAATACCATAAGGGACTTGGCGGAATTTCCAATTAATTCAAACTGTCATCGCTGTTTGTATTACAGGTGCCCACTAAACGATACGGTTAGATTTCCTTCTTCAGAGACACTTAGTAATACCACCTGACATTTAAATGGTAACAGACATCTGACGTGCCTAGAGGTAGGGTAGCGTCTCTGCTTCCCTGACTAACATACACTCGGAATCCGGAAGAGATATCCGGCAGTTCGGTTTCCTCCGCACTCCGACGGATTTAGAGCATTTAAAAGAACACCCTGAACTTGTAATTTATATCCCGCCCCCTTTTCAAACCATCAGAAGCACCTACCGGCACCCACCGTCTAAACTTCACCCCCAAAACACACACTAACAGAGGGAGAGAGAGAGAGAAAGCGAGAAGAGAGAGAGAATCTTGGAAGAGAGAAGCAAGTATCACCTTCCCAATTTACGCAAAGCCTCGCTCTCTATCCACCCCCTTCTGCAACACCCCCCTTTTGCTTTAATCGAAATCTTCGTTACAGTGGCACTATCTGCTCTACCTGTCTCTCCTACGTCGTGGATCGATAATTAAATCTTAAGAACGACTTGACATTTTCTCTCGGTTTATCGTCTGCGAGTGACAATCCCGCGAACAAAAGGGGGAAACGTACGTTTCGGAGGGGGGGAGGGAGAGGGCTGTTCCGTTTCCTTCTCTTCGTCTGTCGGTTGAGTGACGAGTTCGCTTTCTCTCTCTCTCTGGAAGTTTTTGTTTATATATATATATATTATTTTTTTTTCTTCCTCTGACGAGGGGACAGTTCGTTTGGATTCTTTTCTCATTACGTTTGAATGACAGCTAGGCATTTGCATGTATATGTGTGTGTTTTAAGTGGGTAGAGATGGGAAATGGGAGAAGACTAAATGATTTTTTTTTCTAAATTATTTTTCTTCTTCGAAGGGGGGGGGGGTGAACAGTGCAGGGTTTTGTTGTTTTGGGTACAAACAAAAAGAAGGGAAGATGAAGGAAGCTGTCATCTGCGATTTCTTTCTCCCCCCCTGTATTTTTTTTTATTATTATTATGAAAAGGTATCATTTTTCTATTATTTATTTTCTGCCTTTCTAGAATGGCTTTTAATCATAGAGTATTATTTCTAGGGAGAAGGATGCAGTTTTTAGTTGAAGGGAAAAGTCATTCTAATGATTTCCTGCGACTGCTTTTTGTTACGCTAATATCTCCTGTCGCACTGCTTGACGGATTTTTTTTATAAGAAAAAATATATATATGTAATATGTGACGGCCTCTATGCAGCTTTCTAATCAATTTTAACAATGCGGAAAGGGATAGCAGAGAGAAAAAAAAATAAGGAAAGAAGTTGAGTTATTTTCGTATCTCTGATTATTACAGGGATGATAGGCAAAAGTTAGATATGCCGCGAGACTTTTCAAATCTGAAAGCATTTGGTTGTGTAAAGAATTTTAATAATCCAGCAACAAACTCTTTGTCACTCAAATCTCTCAAACCATGTGAAAGCCAGGATTCTTCTAGAAATAATTAAAAAAGTTAATCTTCAAAAGCTTTTAAAGCAATTTAATGGCTTTTGCTTTTCACCTTGGTGCTATGATCACAGATGTGACGCGAGCAGTTCAGTTTAACATTTTAATATTTTGTTATGGTTAGTACACAATTCTCTGAAAATTATTTGGCAATGAAATATCTAACCACTGTGACAGAAAGGATTCTCCAATATATAACTAAAAATGTTAACCTCCAATCACGTATAAAATAGTAATGGATTTAACTTTCCTCTTTAGTATTGTGATCACAAAAGACACCAAAAGCGAGTGATTGATTATATATAACATTTTAATGTTTTATTATAGTCAATACATACTTAAAAAATTTCTTGTCGCACTAATATCTCAAACTATGTCAAAGCCAGTGTTCTCTAAAAATAATTATAAATTTTTATTTCAAAACCAGTGGCCAATATTAATCTCCGATCACGTATAAAATAGTAATGGATTTAACTTTCCCCTTTAGTATTGTGATCACAAAAGACACCAAAAGCGAGTGATTGATTATATATAACATTTTAATGTTTTATTATAGTCAATACATACTTAACAAATTTCTTGTCGCACTAATATCTCAAACTATGTCAAAGCCAGAGTTCTCTAAAAATAATTATGAATTTTAATTTCAAAACCATTGGCTAAATCCCAGTTCAGGGGGCCCGCCGAACCAAGTTCAGTGAGCACGCCAAGCATGGGCGATGTCGCCGAATTCTAAAACCCAGTTTTCTATCAAACCTTGCTTTATTTTTTATTTTCTATTTTTTTTTTAAATTTGTATTCATCGTAACAAAATTTCAAACCTTTATTTGTTCAAAATATGTTTTGAAATTGAGTATAAACTTAATACAAAACGAAGCACAAATTATAAACATAACTTGGCGACAATTGGCGATCACTTGTACAAAAATAAAGCCAAAAACATGGCCGGCCCCCGGAACTGTGATTCTACCAAACCATTTAATGGCTTTTTCTTTTCGAATTGGTGCACTGATCACAAAAGTGAAGCGAGTGATTCAGTTTAACGTTCCAATATTTTATTATGGTTAGTACACATTTCACAGAAAACTATTTTCAGTTGAAATATTTAAACCCTGTAAAAAAAGTAGTGATTCTCCAATACATAATTAAAAGTGTTAACCACCAACAGTTTTTAAACAGCAATGGATTTAACTTTCCCCTTTACTGCTATAAAAGACTAAGCCCGAGTGATTGATTAAATATAACATCTCAATGCTTTATTACAGTCACTACATAGTTAACAAAGTGAACCACGAGAAAATCGGGGGGGGGTCCCAAAAAATAATTAAAAATACTATTGCAATCATAAAAGACTAAGCCCGAGTGATTGATTAAATATAACATCTCAATGCTTTATTACAGTCACTACATAGTTAACAAAGTGAACCACGAGAAAATCGGGATTTTCCAACAAATAATTAAAAATACTACTAAATCATTAATGGCTGTTGGTTTTCCATTGGATATTAAAACTACAAAAGTTACAACGGTGAAAAATCACTGTGAAAATGAATAGCTATAATTTACACATAACACGCCGTAGAACAGTCATGAGCAAAATGCGGCCCGTTCAGAGATTCCATCCGGTATGCCACAAATTTTGAAAAAATACCTGAGAAATTTTCAGTGACATTGTGTATAAAAGAGCATTTATTAAAGAGTTCAAATTTTACATAAGCTAAAATTTTCTTAAGGATTGAAATTCCTTAAGGATCAGTCATTCATACTAGTCCACTTTATATAACGTCAGTTTTCAGAAATATGTGGATAGTGGGAACGTACTTTTCAACTTAAAGAATGTGGAATGCAGTTTCATTAATAATATTAGCTTGCAAATTTTCAAAGTATAGTTTTTTTTTTTATAGTCTTTATGAGGTTTGTAATAACTAATTTTTCCCCACCAGATTTTTTTTTCTTTTATTTTTTTTGCTTACTTTTAAAGACGCATCCACATTTCCAATTTAGAAAGCGAAATTATCTGTACAGAGTTATTTAACCATCAAGAGCCGATCGATTCCTCTTTTTGGCATTTAGTGGCTTCCGGAGTACTTGATAACTGATTAACCTTCAGAGTGAAATCTAAATCCATGGCTGTTTACTTTTGAAGCGTTTTGTATTACATTGTTTTTCTACATTTGATTTAGCTCAAATATTAAGTACTGTGTAACTAAAGCAAATGATTTTGAATCACCTTCAGGGACATGGGATTGTTATTAAGAAATAACTAATGATTCCAATTTGATTTTTGTTGATTCCCAAATATGATTAGTGTTATTTTCTTCCATATTAGTTTCCATATTAGTTTCAATTTCTAATATTTAAAACAGATAAAAATACAATTTACAATATTTCTCAAGATGAACCAAAACTTATATAACATTTTTTAAAAGTTTTTGCAATAAATAAAAATTATTAATGAGGTACGAAATTACTTTTTAGTGCTCAACATTACAATGAAAAACTTAATATATATATATATATATATATATTTAAATAAAAAATTGAAAAGTAGTCACTAATCTCACTGCCAATTATAATTAAGAAATATAGATCTGGTTTACAAAATATATATTTTTCTATTTAATAATAATTTAATTTTTGTTCATTGACACAAGTTCAAGAATACAGTCAATTACTAAAATAGATATTTAAGAAGGGAATAATTTCTGTTTAACTCCCATTTTACTGGGTAATATATTAATTAATATTAAAAAATATTCGATAGTCTAACATTTTAAGGGATATAAAGGTTTGAAGATAATATAAAAATATTTCGAGTTATACTTTCAAGAAAAATTTTATAAATTATAAAATGAGTTTTATTCAAAAAATCTCTTCGAATAAAAAAATTAAAAATTACTATAATTTTATATCTGATTATTTTATTTGAATTACTCTTCTGGTAATGTACCCATTAGATTGAATAAACATTTTCAATATACTTGTTAATAAATGTGTTGTTATTCGAAATAATAATTCACTTACCACGGTTATTTTCAATCCACCTTCCGCGTTTGAGTTACGCAAAAGAATCTACACTCTATACACAAACGGCACAAATAAAGTTCTAACTTCAAATGCATCCGCTTTAAGGAATCTTCCTCCATGTAAACTTTAGCTTCTATTTTCTTGTTCAAACACATATTTTAAACTCCAAAATTATCATAACACCTGAGCCCGACGCCTTAACACATCTGTATCAATAATCATCAGAGAGAAGGTAGTGGCTTGATACTTCGTCACACCAGGGTACACACGGTTAAACGTCAGCCAGATGAAACACGGCTCTCACCACAGCCACAACCGTCTAATTCGTCAAGAGAGGCCTGGCCAGAAGCCAAATACAAGAATACTAAAGCTTAAATGAGTGGGCCAAATGAATGACAAATTTGAATAGAGATACAGGATTGGCTACACTATTCATTAACGAGCGGAACTTATGAGAGGCCTTTGATTCCAAAACTTTGATATCTCCCGAAACTAATACGCCCAGTATGGGTGTTAACTGCTTTCGAATAAAAGAAGTAGAGTACATCCATTTCTTTTATCTTTCTTTTTTTCCCTGACTCCTGAATTAAAAGCGGTGTGCAGTGGGCCTACACAGTAGTGAAAAGGGGATTTCTATTGAAACTTGGATGATGGAAAGAGAATAATAATTTCGACGTTTGTATACAAGAGAATTTTTTAATTAAAAGGGTTTTAGTCACCGAATACTAAAGTAACTTCGGTTATTAGAAGGAGGAAGAGCGCCGATGTCTCTTTTATAAGACAGCATCATCCGCCAGCGCATTCTAGTTTCAGTCAGGTTATGAGACTGAAGCGCTACTATTAAGAATATCCAAACTATGTAAAGGAGGTTTGCTACAAGCTGAAAGTGTATTTGTTTTGAAAAGGTGCAAGTTTTTAAATACTTAATAAAATTATACATAAATCTGTCAGACATTGGAGATATGCTTCAATTCTTATTTGGTAATTAGACGAAGGCAAAGAAAGGAAAATGAGGCGATGTCTCTATCAGACAGTCAGTCATTCTAGCTCGCTGAGCCAGATTTTGAGAATCCCATGAAACTGAGACGCTGCTTTTAAGGAATACCAAACCCAAAGTAGTTTTGGTGCATACTGAAAGTGCATATGTTTTGATAAACGGCAAGTTTTTAAATACTTAATAAAATTATAGATAAATTTGTCAGACATTGGAGATCTGTTTCAATTCTTATTTGGTAATTAGACGAAGGCAAATAAGACCAAAATAGGCGATGTCACTATCAGCAGTCAGTTCACTCTAGCTCACTGAGCCAGGTTTTGACAGTCCCATGAAACTGATACGTTGTTTTTAAGGAATACCAAACTCAAAGGAGTTTGGTTCACGCAAAAAGTGTATCTGATTTGATAAAATGTAAATTTTCAAATACTTAATAAAATTATACAAAACTTTGTGAGACACTAAAGATTTATTTCAATTTTTAATCGGTTATTATGTGAATGCAAAGACGAAAAGCAGTGATGCAGTCTCTGCCTTCAGCGCACTCTATTTGGCTATCCCGAAGAGAATCCGATGATACTAAGAAGCTGTTCTAAACCTAAAAGAGGTTGGGTTCACACTGAAAGTGCAACTGTTTTGATAAACTGAAAGTTTTTAAAAACTTAATAAAACTATACAAAAATTTGTGGGACATTGAAGATATTTTTTCAAACCTTACTGGGTTAATAGATCGGTTAAGGCAAAGAAGGAGGAAAACATTGATGTCTCTATAAGGCAATATTAGCTGTTAGTGCACTCTAGTTCCCTGAGCCAGATTATGAAAATCCAACGAAACCGAGCTGCAATGAAGAAATCCCAAACCTTCAATAGAAGTTTTGGTTGTTGAAAGTGTATGTGTTCCGATAGACCTTAAGTATTTTTATAATAAAATTATACAAACAATGAGACATGAAGATCTCTTTCAACTTATCTCGATTATTATATGAAGGCAAAGAAGATGAAAGTGGTGATATCTCTCTAAAACAGTATCAGCCGTCAGTGTCTAACCATCTAAGTTTCTTGAACTGAAAATCCGACGAATCTGAGATACTCCTATTAAGGATTTCTATACCTTCTTAAACAATCTTGCTTCCTGCTGAAAGCTCTCTATTTCAGCAGATCATAAAATTTTAAATATTTAATAAAATTATACAAAACTTTGTTTAACACTAAAAAGCGATTTTAACTCTTATAAAATCGTGAAATTTAAATTCTACAGAATAAAATCATAAAATTAAAACTTTATTTAAAGAGCTGTTTTATGCATTTGTAATTAACATTATTGATTTTTAGAGTAAAGGTATATAATATATATCACAAGTGAAGACGGTGATAATTATCAAAGAGATTCATTAAGTTCAAAAACATATATAAGAATCTTTTATAAAGAAAATTATTTTTCTTTGAAAATTTCAACTCTTAGATTATTATAATTTGATTATTGCATCTGAATTTCATTTTATTTTTCCAACTATTCAACACACCTTTATTATTAAATATGATATCTTGACTGACTTAACTATACAGGCCATAATATAAAACCTTGAACTTCTAACAAACAAGGCAGAAAATATATGAGATTGCTGTATACTGCTAAGCATTTTGAAACATACTATATCTATTCTATCCGAAGAAAATTGGAATCTTTAAGAGCTAAATCAAATTTTCATACCCAGAATTTCTTCTCATACCTACAAATCTCTGTACCTGACACGAATGATAAAGACAATCTTCAGCAAGAAAGATTAAGCTTTGGTAAAAATGGCAACCACAGGAAATTTTCCCCACTCGCGCCAAAGTTCTCGCATTTAATCGCGAAAAAATGTTAATGCTCACCTACACGATCTCTCCCCTATTTTACTTTCCTCTTACTTTTTCAACAGAATTTTAAATTTCCACAACAGAAACATCCTGGATATTAATTTTTAAAAACGCTTTTGAGTCCTTAGTCTCCAATGTAACTTGTTGAAAGTCGGAGGCAGTTCAAAAACAATCAATATCAAAATCCTTATTCAAACAAACCCTTTTCTTTGCATAATCAGCCATCATAGCATCATATTTCATCGGCAGGAATCTTTTTTTTTTCCCTTCTCCAATTTTTTCCCCTTCTTTTTCCCTTGTTTTATCTCAGCAGACTCTCTCCCATCAACTCTTCAACTCGTACTTTATTTTAATAGGCACCCGATGGATTTGACATAAAGAAAAAATATGTGTATATTAAAAAAGACTTTTTCCTTACTTTCCCTGGCAGTTAAAGAAACTCGGCAGGGACCATTAAACGGATTTAGTCGGGAGCAAAATTCAGGATTTCCTATTCTCCCTTTTTTTTCATTATATTTTTTGCTCCTCCTCTAAAGGAATCATTAAACATTGGCGCCAGGGTTTTCGCATCAGTATTGTTCCCCCATTAGGGATTCAAAAATGCACAGGCTTCGCTGACAAATGCAGATCTATAGTCTTTTGGCTTACCCACTGAGCAATCATCATGGGGTACTTCGCTTACTTTATTTCTTTTCTTTTGGTTGGTCTTACTTTTATTTCATCCTTTTTTTTCATTCTTGCCTATTTAGCATCGGAAGGGCTTATTGACAGATAGCTTGAAACACGATTCAGGATTTCTTTGCTTGGCATTCAGAAAACGAGGAAGAATTGTTTTAAGATCAGTGATTAAAATGATGAGAGATGGATATAAAGTTTTCCGAGTTCTGAATTAAATGCTTGATGAAATTTATGAGAGAGGAACATAGAAGTGCAGATGACAGATCCGAGAAAATTTGCAAGTCGATTTACTCTGCAGTTTACAAGAATATATAATGTAAATAGAAGCGAACTGCTTAAGATATAAAATATGAGTGAAATGGTTATACGATATAGTAAAGGAATACAAACATACAATGAGTATCATAAGTTCTTCATTATTTACCAGTGTTAGACCTTAGCTTTGAACTATTATACCTCATCTACATTAAAAGATTCACCCCAATAAAAATATTTGCCAGACCGATAAAATTGCATATATTCGAAAAGAATATATAATACAAATAGAAGTGAACTGCTTAAAATATAAAACGTTATACGTTATAGTAAAAAAACACAAACTTACAATGAGTATCATATGCTAAGTTGTTCATAATTTACCAATGTTAGATTTTTGCTTTGAACTATTATACCCCATCTACATTAAAAGATTTACCTAAATGAAAATATTTTCCGGACCGATATTATTTCCCGTATTCGAAGTGATTCTTACTCAAAATTTATATAATGAATAAATTTAAATTCTATAATAACAGTTGGAACTTTCCAGAAAACTTATACTAAACAAAATTGTACCTTAAGTATTCTCTAAATATCTTTATAATTTTAAAGAATTTGTTAGATACATCATTTATAAAATTAAATTTTAACAGAAGAAATATCTAAATATGACCATTAATTATATTGTATTGTGTTGTAATTTTTAATCAATCCAAAATTGTATTTTCAATTTTATCTTCTCGTATTTTTAATCAAGATATAGTAAGGAATCTGCATATTTTTTATACTTCAACTTGAAAGTTTAGTAATTTGCATAAAAATTTATTACTTTCGCATTCGAAAAGGATAGTTAAAAATTATAAAACATTTCAGTTTATTTTGCTGTCTGCTTTAAATTTTGACCTTGTAAAACTCCATATATTGTCAATGACTTAAATTTCGTTTATTGTAACAAATATACAGTTTACTTTGATTTGGAACGCTTTTGTCAATTTTTCTCAACGCGAGAACTAATTGTACCGGAACATCCTGCTAGTACCAGCTGCCGTATAGTCATAAATATTCATACTGCAGTGGATACTGCTACATTTAAAATACACTTTTTTTTTGTAGTATATATATATTTTGTTTGATACATCATAACGATCATGGAAATATAGTGTTTTTACATTCTCTTCAAAATAATTAAAGCAGTGACGATTGAAATTTTCATACTGATTTCCTTCTGTTAAATGTTTTCATGAATTTGAATTTCATGGAAAACTTTGACAAGTATCAATATCACATGTCTAATGATAGATACTAGTATTGATTCCTCTGTTACACGCAATAAATTTCCAAAAGACATTGACTAGTTTGAAATATTATGTTAATCTGCACCTGTCAGTACAGCATATTGTTTTAATAATCCTTCACTATACTTTGCATTTCAAATATCCGATTCTATCCATCTGTACAGGAAACTAATTAATATTTACCTCCTGAAACAGCATTAGTTTAAGAGATTTGCGATCTCTTCTATAAACCTCGCATCTTCCACTAACCTTCAACCGATCCAGACATTATACCCCATAATTTCGCAAATGAAAGGCATAATCAATCAAACATTCCATTAAAGCTACTGCATGACATACAAGAGAACGGATCAAATCCAGAATCAATTAATTTCCTACACCACATGATATCACGTCTTGAGATCAGCGTATACGACGTAAAGTTTCCTACGTTGTTTGAAAACCTTTAGGCTCATCTAAAATTCAATTAGACATGGTGACTGCTTCTTCACAACCAACCCAGATGTCTGAACTCTGTGGTTTAAAAGGCAAAAGAAAAGTGAGGGAGAAAAAAAAACTAAACAGGGAAAAAAAAATAGTGGTGTTTCAAACACTGCAACGGTGTAGTAAAAAAGTAAAAATTCCCAATTTGACAACATAAAAAAAGACACAACATTTCTCTAAGAGCCGACACTCGAGAAGTAGTCAAGATTTGGCCAAGGGGTTGACTGACCAAGTGTAGAAATAAATGTATACGCGGTCCGCTGATTTGATAGCACAAAGTGACACTCGTACAGCCGTCTGCAGAGATGTAACTTTCGGCGGAGCTAAACGACATGCACGCGTGAGGAACTAAGCCTACTTTTGGAAAAGGCATTAAATTTGTTTGCTTTACTCGTCTACATGATAAGGATTCCGTGATGCCTTTCAACGATTTCATTGCTAACAAGAATTTATCGGTAGATTTCAACGAGCTATGGTAATCTGACAGAATATCAGAAGAAAGCTCCTAGCTATTTCCTAGAAAAGAAAAATTTGGAATAATAAAAGAAGATAATCCATAATAAAATAAGAAACAGTGTGAAATGAATTATACCCCAAGAATAGAAATGAAACATTTTTATTACAAAAAGTTTAAAATTTCTGATTAAATTAAAAGCATTGGTAAGGGAAATTATGAATAAGTTAAGACATACATTGTAAAACGACATTTTTTACCAAATGATTTATTTTTCTGTCCTATTTTACAACACATCGTCCAGATTTCAAAATTTTTATTACATATCTCTTAAAAAATCTCTTAAAATTTAGAGCAACCATATATGTGGATGCATTACTGTAAAAAAATTCAAAAATATTTCATAAAAACTTCATATAACATATTCACATAACAGAAAATTACTTTTTTCTTAAAGGTTATAAAAATTTTGCAATTTTCTAAAATTGCCAAATTTTAGAAAAAAATCTTGGGATCCTCAATACTAATTTTTACTACACATGTTCCTCTCAGTAATGTTCTAACAACACACATTCTATTTTAAAAATTTATTCTTTATAAAGTTTTTTTTTACCTTTTTTAAGATTGTATACTTCAATGTATTTGTAAATAATTATATAACCCATGCAAATGCATACATATACATATGTACGTCTAGTGAGTTACATAAATATATATTGTGAGTTATATAATGAATGTTGTCTTAAATTTGTTGAATAGTCTACATGATAAGGTTTCCGTGATACCTTTCAACGATTTCATTGCTAACAAGAATTTATAGGTAGATTTCAACAAGCTATGGTAATCTGACAAAATATCAGAAAAAAGCTCAAAGCTATTTCCTAGAAAAGGAAAATTTGGAACAATAAAATAAGAAACAGGGTGAAATTAAACATTTCCCTTAGAAAACGTTTAAAATTTCTAATTAAATAAAAATCATTAATACGGGAAATTATGAAGACGTTAAGACATACATTGTGAAATGATATTTCTTACGAAATGATTTATTTTACTGTCCTTTGTCCATTTTTTCTGTACTATTTTCTGTTCTATTATTCTGGACACATCGTCCAGATTTCAAAAATTTTTATTTAATATCTCTTAAAAATCTCTTAAAATTTAGAGCAACTATATATGTGGATTCATTATTGTAAAATCTCAAAGATATTTCATAAAAACTTCATATAACATATTCACATAACACAAAACTCTTTATCTTAAAAGGTTATAAAAATTTTGTAATTTTCTAAAATTGCCACATTTTAGAAAAAAAATCTTGAGATCCTCAATACTAATTTTTACTACAAATGTCCCTCTCAGTAATGTTCTAACAACACACATTCTATTTTAAAAATTTATTCTTTATAAAGATTTTTGTACCTTTTTTACGATTATATACTTCAATGTATTTGAATATAATTATATAACCCATGCAAATGCATACATATACATATGTACGTGTAGTGAGTTACATAAATATATATTGTGAGTTATATAATGAATGTTGCCTTAAACTTGTTGAATAGTGTACATGATAAGGATTCCGTGATACCTTTCAACGATTTCATTGCTAACAAGAATTTATCGGTAGATTTCAACGAGCTATGGTAATCTGACAAAATTTTAGAAGAAAACTCAAAGCTATTTCCTAGAAAAGGAAAATTTAGAACAATAAAATAAGATAATTCATAATAAAATAAGAAACAGGGCGAAATGAAACGTTTCCTTTAGAAAAAGCTTAAAATTTTTAATTAAATAAAAATCATTAGTAAGGGAAATTAGGAAGACGTCAAGACATACCTTATGAAATGATATTTCTTACGAAATGATTTATTTTTCTGTTCTATTTTACTGTCCTCTGTCCATTTTTCTATTCTATTTTCTGTCCTATTATTTATTCTGAACACATCGTCCAGATTTCAAAAATTTTTATTAAATATCTCTTAAAAATCTCTTAAAATTTAGAGCAACTATATATGTGGATTCATTATTGTAAAATCTCAAAGATATTTCATAAAAACTTCATATAACATATTCACATAACACAAAATTTCTTTTTTCTTAAAAGGTTATAAAAATTTTGTGATTTTCTAAAATTGCCACATTTTAGAAAAAAAATCTTGAGATCCTCAATACTAATTTTTACTACAAATGTCCCTCTCAGTAACGTTCTAACAACACACATTCTATTTTTAAAATTTATTCTTTATAAAGTTTTTTTTTTACCTTTTTTAAGATTGTATACTTCAATGTATTTGTAAATAATTATATAACCCATGCAAATGCATACATATACATATGTACGTCTAGTGAGTTACATAAATATATATTGTGAGTTATATAATGAATGTTGTCTTAAATTTGTTGAATAGTCTACATGATAAGGTTTCCGTGATACCTTTCAACGATTTCATTGCTAACAAGAATTTATAGGTAGATTTCAACAAGCTATGGTAATCTGACAAAATATCAGAAAAAAGCTCAAAGCTATTTCCTAGAAAAGGAAAATTTGGAACAATAAAATAAGAAACAGGGTGAAATTAAACATTTCCCTTAGAAAACGTTTAAAATTTCTAATTAAATAAAAATCATTAATAAGGGAAATTATGAAGACGTTAAGACATACATTGTGAAATGATATTTCTTACGAAATGATTTATTTTACTGTCCTTTGTCCATTTTTTCTGTACTATTTTCTGTTCTATTATTCTGGACACATCTTCCAGATTTCAAAATTTTTATTAAATATCTCTTAAAAATCTCTTAAAATTTAGAGCAACTATATATGTGGATTCATTATTGTAAAATCTCAAAGATATTTCATAACAACTTCATATAACATATTTACATAACACAAAACTCTTTTTATCTTAAAAGGTTATAAAAATTTTGTAATTTTCTAAAATTGCCACATTTTAGAAAAAAAATCTTGAGATCCTCAATACTAATTTTTACTACAAATGTCCCTCTCAGTAACGTTCTAACAACACACATTCTATTTTTAAAATTTATTCTTTATAAAGTTTTTTTTTTACCTTTTTTAAGATTGTATACTTCAATGTATTTGTAAATAATTATATAACCCATGCAAATGCATACATATACATATGTACGTCTAGTGAGTTACATAAATATATATTGTGAGTTATATAATGAATGTTGCCTTAAATTTGTTGAATAGTCTACATGATAAGGATTCCGTGATACCTTTCAACGATTTCATTGCTAACAAGAATTTATCGGTAGATTTCAACGAGCTATGGTAATCTGACAAAATTTTAGAAGAAAACTCAAAGCTATTTCCTAGAAAAGGAAAATTTAGAACAATAAAATAAGATAATTCATAATAAAATAAGAAACAGGGCGAAATGAAACGTTTCCTTTAGAAAAAGCTTAAAATTTTTAATTAAATAAAAATCATTAATACGGGAAATTATGAAGACGTTAAGACATACCTTATGAAATGATATTTCTTACGAAATGATTTATTTTTCTGTTCTATTTTACTGTCCTCTGTCCATTTTTCTATTCTATTTTCTGTCCTATTATTTATTCTGAACACATCGTCCAGATTTCAAAAATTTTTATTAAATATCTCTTAAAAATCTCTTAAAATTTAGAGCAACTATATATGTGGATTCATTATTGTAAAATCTCAAAGATATTTCATAAAAACTTCATATAACATATTCACATAACACAAAACTCTTTATCTTAAAAGGTTATAAAAATTTTGTAATTTTCTAAAATTGCCACATTTTAGAAAAAAAATCTTGACATCCTCAATATTTATTTTTACTATAAATGTTCCTCTCAGTAATGTTCTAACAACACACATTCTATTTTTAAAATTTATTCTTTATAAAGTTTTTTGAACTTTTTTTCAAGACTATATACTTCAATGTATTTGAACATAATCATATAACCCATGCAAATGCATACATATACATATGTACGTGTAGTGAGTTACATAAATATA
>CM063506.1:112448032-112523032 GCA_032207245.1 Pardosa pseudoannulata | reverse complement strand
CAGATTTTAATATATAAGATTCTCCCATTGTTGAAATCATTTAATAACAATCAATAAAATAATTTTATTTTGTATATTCAAATACATAAAGGCAGTACGGTACTATTTATCAATACAAAGAACCAGTTTTAGGTGATTTTTTAGAATTTCAGCTTTGCAAATAAAATAAGCCCTAAAGATATCTTAGAAATCTAATGTCAGTTTCGGAATCCACGGTGAAAGTTTTTTCATAAATGAGAAATACACGGATAACTCATGACGCCTTCATGATAATTCCTTACGTTTTCAGTGCAAACAATCCAACTCGAAGAAAATTATCTAGACCTATGGTCTGGCCCGACCAAAACAAAGTTGGACCCAGGGCCTGGAGTTTATTGGGATCTCCTCTACCTTGATATCAGTGTAACGTGTAATCAATTTGTATAAATTATACTAACTTCCTTTACACGATGCTATGAGGAAATTTATAAGTACCAAAAACGTAAAAATTATGTATTTGATTTTTATATTTTGGAATAAAAATGAAGACTATTGCTTTTATATCACTTTCTGGGTAAAGTTTCCTGAAATATTACTTGAAGAATTAATCAGAAAAATTATTTAACTAACAAAATTTTAATTAAATACTAAATTTTGAAGCCCCAAAAATCAGGGAGCCCAAACCTACGGCCCACTCGGCCCGTGCTTTAACCAGGCCGTGCCTAAGGTGTCATCAAGATTAATAGCAAGCGAAAAATACCATTGAGTTCGATAACGTGAAATAATAAACAGTTCCGCTTAAGATACCATTGCTTGTCTCATCACACATGTTATTTTTACACGGTGTTGTTGACGCGATCGCACCTAAGATCAGCACCCTCCCAATTTTAACATTCAATATTCCTTTTTCGGAGAAACCAACAGGAAGAAACCATAAAAAAAAATCAACTATTTCTTTGCCGGGATCCCCCCCCCCTTCAATCGTCCAATAGAGTGTCGTCCTGCCCCTGCTTGGCGCCGCGTGTTCGCCCATCCAGGTGATTGATAGTTGTGAATCTTTAGAACAAAGGCTATCCATAATAGTTGCATCCAACCCAGGGTTACAGGCTGACTCAGGCTGTGGATTCTGTCTTATAAATTGCGGTCACTCGCGAAGAGCGGACTGACACATCAAGCATCGTGAGACGCCCGGCGAGGGGCTGTTCCGTCATTCAATCTGCTTATTTCTAGGTCGCGTTTTCTTTTATTGTTTCACTCTGAAGCTATTCGCCGACAAGCATTCTGATGGATATTTTTAATTGGGGAACTTTGAGGAAAGGCGGTTATAGACAGGGATATCCCCAACAACCCAGAAAAGAAAATTTATTTACTCATCGTGTCCACAAACAGATTAATGAGGTGGGTTTTTCATCCGAGGAAATCGAAGCCATAAATTAAATCTCGTGGTTTCTAATTTATATATAAAAGGAAAATTAGGCTAAACTTATTACATAAACACATTACATGCCAATAAACAAAGACCACTGCAGAAGTAATATATGAAGTATACAGTCATATTTCATGCATACATTTATCCAATTAAGTTATTCGATTAACTTAAATATATATTTGAAGTGTTATTGTTATAGCAGTGAAACATCAGTATTACATACATAGCACTATGATTACCACACATTTATAAATGATGATGAAGTTTTAAGTTAACAATCTAATAACCTAATAATTCAATTACTCACAACTGATTTACTGAGATTTTAGACGGTATTTCTACATTGCATGAAACCCTGAAACTTGAAATTACGCCCGAGAAACTAATCTACTGAATATGTGAGAGGTTCACAAAGTACCAAGTCCAGATTTTTTAGTTAAAAATTTAAATCGGTTACCAGGGTTCATAACTTGTTATTTAATATACATAAGTATATGGGATAGAGATTAGGCTAATTAGTAATAGCTTTCTAAAATTAACTTAAATTTGCAGGAAATAATTATAACTCAGATAGTTTAGAATTCAATTTCTTTAAACTTTTTCAAATAAACTTGGTACATTTTAGTTGTGAATGCTTCATAAAAACATTACAAATTTTCTTACCTCCATTGTCTATATTTTCTAGAACTAAACAGTAACAAGAACAAATTTCTATGAAGCTCTGATAAAAGATTGGACTCAGGCGTGCAGGCCTAGTAGTTTACCTAACCCCCCTCGATTTCTACTTAAGCCCATTAGCTAAATTTTAAAATTCACTTGGGCTGAAAAATTTTAGAAACACACTACACCCAGAATATCTTACATGGTTGAATTTCGTCATATGTTCATTGAAATATTGAAATTGACATAACCAATGCAATTGCAGAACTGGCATAAGAAAAAAGAAGATTGCATTTTAATGTATAATTTGCTTATATAATTCTCTTAGAAATTAAATTTTTATTTGTGCAAATACTTATTTACTTCAATAATCCCTCTTTTATGAATTTCCACCAAATTAGGGCAATATAAAATTCATCAATAAAAAAATTAATGGACATTTTCAATGTCTTATAGTTTAGCATGGCATTGTAAACTTAGTCAAACTGTTAAGTTTTATTTTGCTGAGACATTCCTGAGACAATACCCCGGGTTTCGCAGTTAATTGTATTCCTTTGTACTTTTCAACTACACCTGATTAAAAATTAATTAACCAACTAATACCTAGTTTCCTATATATATATATATATATATATATATATATATATATATATATATATATATATATATATATATAAACTAGTTTACAACAACGATACTGTAAGGACCCAGGAAAATAATGTTATAGACAGGTTATTGCTATAAATCAGTGATTCTCAAACTTTTTAAAGCTGCCGCTGCAATACGGATCCGAAATGTGTTCAAAGACCCCTTTAAAATTCTGTTATTTCCCGCTGTAAAAATCCAGTAATTTAAAGTACTGGAAAGGAGAACACTCATTTATAAGTGATAAAATGTTTAAGTGATTTTCGTCTATAGAATTAGACTCCAAACTTTTGTTAGTGAGACACGATCAGGCAACTCTCAAACAAATGTTGTTGATTAAATATATTTTTCGAATGTCGAACCAATTTCACCCATAAGAGCAACAAATGGTATAAATTACTGATTCTGGTACCGTAGCGTAAGTTTGTTTTATTATTGGTAAAAATTGTGTATATTACATGATTTTAGGAAATAAATTCATTTGGTAATTTGAAAGTTAAGTTTGAAAGTCAAAACATGCTCGTATCGCCCCCCTACTGCCTGAAACAAGTTCACTGCCTCTCAACATTGTCCCACCGCCTCTCGGGAGTCGGTATCGTTGAGAACCAATCCTATGGACATTTCCAATATTTGCACATTCAATGTTAGTAAGAATTTCGCACATTAATATCTCAGATTGTATTTAGAAATTTCATTTAAATTTTTAAAATGGTTGTAAATGTATATATTTATAACACAGTTACTATGTTCTTGATGATTTTGCATTGAAAAAAAAAAGAATTAAAGGATAAAGAAAATATAGTTTGAAGCAGTTTTCGAGGAATACACACACATATATATGTGCAAGAACAATGTGGGGTGCTTCAGTTAATTGAATAAATTCCATTTTGTGAACTTTGCACAAAATCAATTTTTCCTCTGAAACCAATAGTTTATCCCCATTATACCAATCAGTTCAAAGAACAAAGAAAACAGGGAAAAAAATCAATTTCAACACTTTTAAAGGGAGGGTGAAAACATCAATTGATCATTTCCTTCCTCAACATCAAAGAATGAGCAAAAGGTGTTATAAAAACTCTATTAAAATGAGCAGACGCGATGCAAGAGAGAGGAGAGGGGGGGTGAGAACCTCTAGAAACAATGCTGTTTCATTATATCCATCCCTCCTTCAAGCACGCCGAATGCCATCTGGATCCCAAAAGCAACAATCAAAAACTAATGGTTACAAAATGAGCAGGTACACAGCCATAGCGATATCTACTGAAGCCAGATCCTCAGACTGAAGTATCGTTTGTCATCGGGCTAATTGCCACGTTTAGAAATCGAACCTGAACTCATCATCATCATCAACGATCTCCCCCTTTCCCCCCGCTCTTTCTCTTCCCCCCCCCCGAACCTTCCTCCGTTATGCCCGCTTCTATTATTTATTTGTACCGAAAAGCCATTCGGTCATAGCTGGAAAATGTTTTTACCTGTGAGTGACAGCGGTGGATACAAAGATCATTAACTTTCAGGTGACTTTCAACCGATTTTAATGATCAGGTCTCTATCCCTCCCAGAGGACCAGCGGTTGCCTTTTTTTTTATTATTGTTATTATTATTCTGGTCGTTTCCTTACTCCTCCTTCCATTTCTTCTCTAGATGCCATTTTTTTCAGTGAAAAAAAAATCAACTCCCTTTATCCTTGTTCTTCCTGTTTCGATTCTGCCATTAGAAAGTAGAAATATGGTGCAGCGTCTAGACTCTAGACAAACGCGCGTTACAATGTGGTTGAGAAATTTTGAAGGGAATGGTTTTTTTTTATTTTCCTGTGTTCCGTCTATTGGCATAGATCCGTATCGATTTTCATATAGATTCGCGGCGGAATATGAATTTACATGGAGTAACTGACTGTTTTCGTCTTTCCAATAATGAAAATATAAAATACATTTTGTGGATAGAAACGTAGGTTTATTTTTACACACATAATATGAATACTAGCAATTTTTTATTATTAAGAAAAATATACATTAGATATTTAGTAGCTAAACTTTTTATACGTAAACTGCAGTCTGTTGAAAGTGATCCATCTACATCATAGATTCCCAACTGGGGCGGTACTACAAATGGTCTCCGGATTACCACACGGGGGTGGTCGGGGGCTTAGAGGTAAATGGGGTACGTTAAGGCAGTCTTGGGGGGGGAGTCGTGACATACTTACATATTTAGTAAATTAATATAATAGTTTGAAAACACCTTCTGTTTCATAATTAATCATTTTATCTAGCTACCTAAATTTTTTATGATGTAAAGAAACAGGTACAACTACGCTAGTCTCAAGCATCTGTTAATTATTTTTATTTCTTATTGATTTTGTGCTTACTTTTAATTTAAAAAATAAAAAGATTTATTACATTTAATAGTCTTTTTAATTGATTTCTACTTTGGAATTCTTAATAGATAAACTGACAAATAAAACAGGTATTCATAAAATGCAACAGTATTTGGTATATTAATATTTATGAAAGAGGGAATGTTAGAATATATTTTCTTGTAAATGGTGCAGTGGCCTAGAAAAGGTTGAGAATCTCTGATCTACATTATTTTGGGCTTACTTTTAATACTTTTTTTTAAAAAGAATTTTTTAATGCATTTAATGGTCGTTTTAATTGATTTCTACTTTGAGATTCTTAATAGATAAACTGACAAATAAAATAGATATCTATAAAATGCAACAGTATTTGGTATATTAACATTTATGAAAGAGGGGACGTTAGAATTTTTTTTTCTTGTGAATGGGACAGTGGCCTAGAAAAGGTTGAGAATCTCTAATCTACATTATTTTGTGCTTACTTTTAATTAAAAAAATTTTTTTTTGCTACATTTAATGGTCGTTTTAATTTATTTCTACTTTGAGATTCTTAATAGATAAACTGACAAATAAAATAGATATCTATAAAATGCAACATTATTTGGTATATTAACATTTATGAAAGAGGGAATGTTAGAATATATTTTCTTGTGAATGGTGCAGTGGCCTAGAAAAGGTTGAGAATCTCTGATCTACAATATTTTGTGCTTGCTTTTAATCTTTTTAAAAAATAATTTTTTACTATATTTAATGGTCGTTTTAATTGATTTCTACTATGGGATTCTTCATGGATAAAACGACAAATAAAATAGGTATTAATAAAATGCAACAGTATTTGGTGTATTAACATTTATGAAAGAGAGGATATTAGAATATTTTTTCTTGTGAATGGTGCAGTGGCCTAGAAAAGGTTGAGAATCTCTGACCTACATTATTTTGTGCTTACTTTTAATTAAAAAAATAATTTTTGCTGTATTTAATGGTCGTTTTAATTGATTTCTACTTTAGGATTCTTGATAGATAAACTGACAAATAAAACAAGTATTCATAAAATGCAAATTATTTGGTGTATTAACAGTCATGAAAAGGACGTTAGAATATATTTTCTTGTGAACAGTGGCCTAGAAAAGGTTGAGACTCCCTGATCTACATTATTGTGCTTGCTTTTAATCTTTTTAAAAAATATTTAACTACATTTAAGTCGAATGATTTCTACTTGATTCTTCATGGATAAAACGACAAATAAAATAGGTATTAATAAAATGCAACAGCATTTGGTGTATTAACATTTATGAAAGAGAGGACGTTAGAATATGAAGCAGTTAGAAAAGGTTAGAATCTCTGACTACATTATGTGCTTACTTTTAATTAAAAAAAAATAATTTTTCATTTAAGCGTTTTAATTGATTTCTACTTTAGGATTCTTGATAGATAAGCTGAAAAATAAAACAAGTATTCATAAAATGCAAATTATTTGGTGATTAAATATGAAAATTATCTCATAAAAAAATTGCTTTAATTTTTATAAAAAAAAATTTAATGTATTACTAATAACAATAAAATTATTTACAAAAGCAAAAGCAAATTGAAAGTATCCCGAAATTAAAGGGTTAAGTTATGTGAATATTTTTATTCAAAGCTAAACTGTAAAGATTTATATATATTTTACATTTATAGGGCGATAAAATTTATAAACTAATTTTATTATTATTTTTGTGATTTATAATTAAAGTTTATCCGAAAAATTTAGTTATCTTATGCAGTCACATTATTTATTCTGCAAAAGAAAATTCTATTTTATAAGAAAATCTACAGACAAAAATATTTATACAGATGACAATTTGTGGTGATTTTAGTTCATTCAAGCTAAACTGCAAGATAAATATGAAAGATGAATACAGGCTTGGGAATAAAGAAGAAAAGAAAATTATTTGGTGAAACAAAAAAGTAACTGAATGAAAAAATATCGGTTTAGGATATATTTTTAGAATTTTGTTATGTTAAAATCAATATTTTTATTAACGTCAACTTTTAAAAAGCTGTATAAGAGCAATGGTGTAGTCAAAAAAGTTATGTAAAGATTTTCAGGTAAATTTATTTTAAACAAGTAATCTCAGTGAAAAGTAGAAGATAATTAATAATACAATTTTCATATGTTAAATAAATAAAATTTTTTACATAAAATTGCAAGCTATAATTAAAAAGAATTTTAATCATGATCTAGTTGTAATGCGATTTTATAATGGATAACAAATGCTCGTTATTATTTTTTGTACAATCACATAGTATACATAAAAAGAATAAAATTTCTAAATTGATAGAATACGATGAAAATTATATTTTTAGTACAAATAAGAATATACATAAAATGAAATTAGTCATTTGGAACTGAAACGAAAACAGTTATTTTTGGCGGAGCAAAAACCGGAACTGAACCGAAAACAGTTATTTTTGGCGGAGCGAAAACCGGAACTGAACCGATATTAATTTTTTAGTTGAACCGGAACGAAAACCGGAACAAAAAAATTACGGTTCGAAGCCCTGGAATATGGTATCAAGTGCGCAAGTAGCGTGAACTTAGAAAATCAGTTACCGCGTTCCACAAATTTGTTGACTATCGTTTTTGTCAATGTTGCAAATAAAATGTTTATTTTTATAGAAAAAGTCGTAGCCCGTTACTTTCAATGTGTGGATGTTACTTTACTTGATTTAGCAACCTTCACAACTGAACATCTCACAATGATGACACGGACGTGAGTCAGAGCAAGATCACCACAGTGTCATCATAGTCAGGAGATTTTTCGGGGTAATTTACATAAACAGAACATGAAATTGCAAAAAGTTCAAATTAAGGTAAGCTGTAGATTATAATTATTTATCATAAGATTAATATTTTGCAAATGTTGACGTCTATTTATCACTCATAAAAAACAAATAAGCGAGCATAATTAACACATCAAAGTTTATGTATGCTATCCTGAATTGATAGATTTCAAATCATAGTTATGTCTATAGTTTGGAAAACAAAATATGTTTATCACACATACTGTTTACTGACTGCTTTATCTTGGTGTTCTAATTCCCATGCAAAACCATTAAAATTATGCGTTACATCTAAGATCTGTATTAAAAACAAAATATAGATCTGGTGTTAATAAAGAATAAAATACAAAGAAACAGGCTGCGAAATGTTATGCTAGCTGATAATGAAAAAAAAAAAATCGATAGATAGTGATGTAATGAAGTATTAACATATAAAGCATTTAATAAAATAGAACTCTATCTGAGATTTAATGCATTTTAAACAATGGCTTAAAAACACTTTCATGAGACATTTAGTTCAACAATCTAGTCATATATATTATTTGTTAAGAGACAATACCTACGTGTTTGATGAACATAATTGACATGTACCTCTCGTATGCAGAGCAGTTGTGTAGATCTAGCTGTTTGATTATGCGGGAGATGCAAGCCTATTGTACTTATCAGCTCCTCCCAAAAGAGCTTTAGACGCATCTTTTATACGGAATGCACAATGCCCTGCTTCGAAAATTAATTTTTGAAAGAAAGGGCTTAAGTTGCAACACCCTGTTTCAAATTAAATATCATCCTTTATGTTTTAAGAGCCTCCACAATGACTTATAATTCTATATACATGCAGACGCCTTATCAAGGACTATTTCCCACACTTTTCAGATTCTCAGCCGAAGATCTCTAAAACACCGAGAAAATCGGGATAATATAAAATGTAAGCAGACGTATATGCTGATAAAGATAAATCAGTACATTGTATTTTTAATACAAATTCCTGTAAGATAATTGAAGTTTCTGTTTTAAGCCTCACTATTAGAGAATTTCTGACGGAATTTACTGACTTTCCCCGATCAAAACTCCCCAAATTCCCTAACCAAATTACAAGTAATATTAGCTCAGATGTAATTAGATTTAAAAGTGGTATTAGGTTTTATCAGCATTAACAAAGTCTGATTCACACACTTTTCAGATTCTCAGCTGAAGATCTCTAAAACACCGAGTAAATCAGGATAATATAAAATGTAAGCAGACGCATATGCTAATAAAGGTAAATCAATAAATACATTGTATTTTTAATAGAAAATCCAGTAAGATAATTGTTCTGATTTAAACCTCACTATTAGAAGATTTCTGACGAAATTTACTGACTTTCCCCGATCAAAACTCTCCAAATTCCCTAACCAAATGACAAGCAATATGAGCTCAGATGTAATTAAATTTAAAAGTGGTATTAGGTTTTACCAGCATTAGCAAAGTCTGATTCACACACTTTTCAAGATTCTCAGCTGAAGATCTCTAAAACACCGAGAAAATCAGGACAATATAGAGTGTAAGCAAACATATATGCTAATAAAGATAAATCAATACATTGTATTTTTAATACAAATTCTAGCAAGATAACTGAAGTTTCTGTTTTAAACCTCACTATTAGAAGATTTCTGACGAAATTTACTGACTTTTTCTGATCAAAACTCCCCCAAATTCCGTAACCAAATGACAAGCAATATCAACTCAGATGTATTTAAATTTAAAAGTGGTATTAGGTATTATCACTATTAGCAAAGTTATTAATTTAAAGCATCACTAACTTAAAAGTAGTTAGCATATTCTAATAAATTATTAAGATTGATTTTTATACAACAAAGATAAAATTTAATTCACTATTAGAAGATTCGAAAAATACAAATTTAAAATGTAGTATCAATAATTGTAATTAAATTAAAAGTGGTAATTGTATTATCACTATTAGCAAATTATTAATTTAGCATCACTAACTAGTAGTTAGCATTCAATAAATTATTAAGATTGATTATAAAGCACAAATTAAGTAAAGCATTTAATTAAATGAGCATAAATTGTCATTTTTGTGTTGAGATTTACTCCACTTGTACCAAGCATGATTCAATCCAATTTTTCGTTTATAACGAGCACCAAGTACGACTTATCCTCAGTGGGTAATCGTAATTTTGAAGTAGATACCAAGCAGAAACTAGAGGCCTGCCAACCCCAGTGGTATTGATTGAGAACTTAGAGGACATTGTACCACGATTATTTTACATGCCTCAGTCACCTTTAACGAACATGGCGGATGTTCGACTTGCTCGGGTTCCAAACCCGCAACCTCTCAGTTACGAGATCGTTTCCTTTACCGACTGAGCTATCATGGTTCAAAAAGAATCTATGTACCACCTTTCACTCCAGTAGGTTGCACCACTTACGCAGAATCATGTTCACATGCATCCACACTAAGCATTTCACGTATATGACATAAGCCTTGTTTTCCTAAAATCACATTCACGCGTATATTTGTAAAATTCAGAAAAATTTCTACATTCTATTCCCTAATGTTTTAGGTAAAACACTAATGTTTAGGTTCGTCGTTTCCTTTCTAAATACCTTCAAAGTCTCGATACATTAATCATCTTCTGGTGAAATAAAAGATGATGGCCAAAATTGTAGGGCACTGCCTTTTTGAACCGGAGATTGTAAGATGCTAGATAAGTCTAATCGGTTTTCATCTTTATGTGGCCACATATTGACGAATTAGTAACTTTTTTTCTACAAAATCATTCATTACTGGATCAATGACCTCTAAACCGGATATTATCCGATTCTTTAGAAAAATTTGACTTTAAATTTGGACTTCGGAAGGAAATTTTCCGATTTCAATTTCTTCAATATGCTGAGAATTAATTACAAAAAAAATAAATTCAATATGAAAAATTAATTTTTTTAACAATTTTTTTAATTAAAAACCTTTGAAGTTTTACAAATCTAGAAAAATTTGTAAATTAAATTATGTTTAGTTTTCCAATTTTTTTTAAAATTTTTTATTTATTTATTTATTTTTTTGTTTCAGAAGATTGAAAATAAAGTCAAATTTTGCTTCTGTCCAAACGTACTAGACTCCTTAATATTACATAATTACATAGATTCAGAATTAAGTAAATGAAAAGCTGAAAATTCGGTTAACCCTCCGGCTTCTCATCCCGCGATTTCCTCAGGCAACTTAAATGTAGCAAAATTTTCTTATCCCGCGACAAGTGCTTTTCTTCCTTTTTTCAGGAGCACATCCCACTTTTTCACCGTTTAACTAGTGAAATAAATTATATACAGTATTAGACGTTTAATTATGAAATAAATAAAAATAATATGAATAGAACCATAGTTATATTAGATAATAGGTTTGATTTCATTTGGAGCGCTACGATCTACTTTTTGCAACACGAGGGCTAATGAGACCGGGACATACTGCTTAAAGCCGATTCGAACGACTACGAACATGCATGTCACTGTGGAATTCGAATCCACGAACTCCGGTTCCAAAGGCCAGTACCCTAACCATTCGGCCATCGTTCGGCAGATAATAGGATTATAATTATATTATGTAATAAATAGAAATTAACTGTAATTCAATTGAAATTTATTTAGAAAATTTTTCTTGTGATAACATCTGAAACTGGTTTGATTTGGAGCGCTACGGTCTAATTTTTGCAACACGAGGGCTAATGAGACCGGGAATACTGCTTAAAGCCGATTGCATGCCACGATTCGAATCCACGAACTCCGGTTCCGAAGCCGGCACCCTAACCATTCGGCCATCGTTCGGCAGATAATAGAATTATATTATGTAATAAATAGAAATTAACTGTAATTCAATTGAAATTTATTTAAAAAAAATTTCTTGTTATAACATCTGAAACTGGTTTGAATTGGAGCGCTACGGTCTAATTTTTACAACACGAGGGCTAATGAGACCTCGTAACATACTGCTTAAAGCCGATTGCATGCCACGATTCGAACCCACGAACTCCGGTTCCGAAGGCCAGCACTCTAACCATTCGGCCATCGTTCGGCAGATAACAGAATTATAATTATATTATGTAATAAATAGAAATTAACTGTAATTCAATTGAAATTTATTTAAAAAAATTTTTCTTGTGATAACATCTGAAACTGGTTTGATGTGGAGAGCTACGGTCTAATATTTGCAACACCAGGGTTAATGAGACCGGGATATGCTGACATACTGCTTAAAGCCGATTGCATGCCACGATTCGAATCCACGAACTCCGGTTCCGAAGGCCAGCACCCTAACCATTCGGCCATCGTTCTGCAGATAAGAGAATTATAATTATATTATGTAATAAATAGAAATTAACTGCAATTCAATTGAAATTTATTTAAAAAAAATTTTCTTGTGATAACATCTGGAACTGGTTTGATTTGGAGAGCTACGGTCTATTTTTGCAACACGAGGGCTAATGAGACCGGGGCATACTTGCTTAGAGCCGATTGCATGCCACGATTCGAACCCACGAATCCGGCTCCGAAGGCACCCTAACCATTCGGCCATCGTTCGGCAGATAAGAGAATTATAATTATATTATATAATAAATAGAAATTAACTATAATTCAATTGAAATTTATTTAAAAAAATTTTTCTTGTGATAACATCTGAAACTGGTTTGATTTGGAGAGCTACGGTCTAATTTTTGCAACACGAGGGCTAATGAGACCGGGGCATACTTGCTTAGAGCCGATTGCATGCCACGATTCGAATCCACGAACTCCGGTTCCGAAGGCCGGCACCTTAACCATTAGACCATTGTTCGGCAGATAATAGAATTATAATTATATTATGTAATAAACAGAAATTAACTGTAATTCAATTGAAATTTATTAAAAAAAACTTTTCTTGTGAATGGAGTTTAGTTTCTCACTATAAAAAACTACATAAAAACAATTTTCTAGAAAGGAAAAGTGCATATTCCAACTCTTCAATACATATAGATTTAAAATATACAAAAAATTGATCAATTTTTTAATCTATTTCGGTCTACAAATTGAGCAATAAGAGGGTTAATATGTTACAAAAAACACGGTATGTAAGATACAACACTAATCTTTCCACAAAAGCTATTAAACCGTATCCTGTAGTTCTCCTCCAGTGTCAAGAAAGAAGTCAAAACTAACATCACATTACAATCAATCTACTGCGTTCCAAAAAAAAGAGGATATCCAGTGGCAAAAAACAAAAGTTAAAAAAAGTCAACCTGTGTTTAATAGGACGGGATTTTTTTTTTCGTTCATTCATTGCTTTATCCTGCTTGAAACAGAACATCAGATCTTGACGAGAGAGAACGAGAGGGCCCCCTTTAGCGGGGCCTCTCGAAATCAAGGTCATCAGTACGCCACCTAAATTATCTTTTGATGTCATATTTCGGCGATAAAAATAGCTGTAAAAGAGTGGGCCTAGAGATTAGTATAGTGGGAAATTGCTTGCTGTACGACGAATCGCAGATAAATTTCCAGAAGTAAATTATAAGAGCATAACCTCCTTTTGAGATCTTAAAGCCGCTCCGGTGGAAAAAATACGAGAGATATCATGATTAAAACCACAACAATTTAGATTAGTAAACTAATATGCTGTTCAGAAATGTTTCTAGTGAAGAATAATGAAGTTTTATAATGCTTGATGACTCAAGTCGTACCATACTTGTTCAGAGTTGCCTACACCAACGTAATACCCAAAAAATAATTTTTGAGCGCATCCAAATTATTCAAGATGAAAATTGAAAATTTTGTTGCAATGTAATGATTGAATTAGCCTATGAATATTTAAATACGCTTCAGCATATTATTATGTTCAATAATTGTTATAGAGCGGAACAATTTATAGAAACATATCTAATTAATAATCGGAAATTTCTGTTTAAATAATATAATTTCACCCAGCTCTGGGAACGATTTTGGTTTACACTATATGATTAACTACATACAGCTGGCATACACACTCTTATATGAACATTAATCGATGATTGATGAATTTTATTAAGGTAAAATAGTGTTGCGAATATATAGGATACAAAATTAATAAAGATGTTGACCATAGCTTTTCTTACAAGTATTCACATACTAATGGGTAAAAGATGGGTAAAGATACCAGTTATTAGTAATCAATAAGTAGGAGTAACATCATCTACTACTACAATAAATCAAGGCATTAAAATTTAGAAAAAACCTTATTGTAGAAAAAATAAATAAAATAAATAGATAAATAAAAAAATAAAAAAGAGCGCAGTCAGTTTTCTATTATAACACTGTAAAGAATAACACAATTTTATAATGTTTGAGTCAGTATCATACTTGTTAACACATTGTGTGCGAGTACATTTGGCAGCGGAATTGTACCGGGAGCGGGCGTTTTGTGCGTAAATTTAGTTATTCAGTTAAATCTCAATAGATCGAAAATTATTTAATTTTTTAACCAATTTTTCGTATTTTATATTGAAATATATAAACAAATATATAAATAACAACCATAAGATTTTTGTAAACAAAAAATATATTTTTTAGTGGATAAATTTATAATAGTATCCTAAATATGAAAAATCAAATAGAAATAGTAGTATGTAATTTTAATTTTTTCAAATTATGTTATATATAAACATTTTTATATTACAAAAAAATGAAAGACAAGAACATTCGGCTTCGTTTTTCTGTATGTACCGTTATTTTTGTACCCACAAACAGACCATGTTGTTACCCTAACCCGTACTAGTACGTGACTCGCTTTTAAGTATCAATCGTCAGAAAACGCACTAGTACGTGTCCCGCATACAACGTGTTAAGAGGTGTTTAATCTATATGCGTAAATGTCACACATTGCTGATATACACTAGCTAATATAAGATCTTAGTCAATAATTAATCAATTTCATTAAAGAGATATTCTGTCGATTTTATGATACAAATTTAAGATATTAACAGTAACTGTCTTGCAAGGATTTCCCTTCCAAAAAGTAACAGATGTTATCCCCTATTAGCAAGTGGGAGTCGCACGCTCTACTTTTACAGAATACCAAGCTATCAAAGTTATAAAAAATTACAAAAGGAAATCTGTTTTACCAATGCTATAAATCACATTAGAATAAGAAAATGACTGTCAGCCATCCAAAAAAGACCGAGTACTTCAGTTCTCTAAATAATTATATAAATGTTGCTCCTTTAACCAGCAATTTCTGGAACAAAAATAAGGTACATATATCCACTATATACTTAATGCCCTAAATTCTTAGGCATAAAACATTTCTTTAGTGTTTCTATGTAAATAAATGTTCATTATTCATTTAACAATACGAGGGCATTCAGCCAAATACAACGGTAAATCTCTGGCAACTTCACTGTAGATCATATTAGCAACATAACAAAGGACCCTGATTTACAAACTCGTCATTTAATCCTTTCTGATCGATTCATCGAACTCATTGTTTTTCTTATTCGATGTCATACACTACATAACGTTCTCCTCTTGCAAATGGAGTGAAGCCATGCGTTCTATAGGGATATATCGAAACAATTATAAATTGAACACGCATAATTATCATCAAATGTTCACCTGACGAGTGATTGCGGGGAGATGTTAAATTAATTACCGAACGCAAAGGGTTAAAACATTAGAGAGAAAGACATCAAAACCTATCACGAAATGAGTAGAATACATTAACTCTCATTCCCTATTATTCCGGAATCTCCTTCAAGCCTCTGGAGTCCGCAGGTTATAAGTTTCAAAAATATATTAAACACAGTAGACTCGCACGCTGTAATAGTCATAAATGTTTGTTTGATGCATTAAGCTTCACCTCTGATATGACTCACACGCGATAATGTGCCTGAGCGAGTGCTTGTGGAAACGCCTGTGACTGCATTGTCCATCATGGCTTTGGTGAGGATACCGGTCGATCTCGCATCCCTGTCAGGGGGCACCGCAGAAATCGAGGCCATTAATATGACACCCTAATTGACATTTGATGGGTTTCGTTGTGCCTTTAAATTCCATACAAAATATTTATATGTAAATTATGTTAAATATGAATAAAGTTAGAAAACAGCCTAAATTGTTTATACAAAAAAATTCAAAACTTGAAATAATGATAAAATGACAATTAAACTATTTTTATGTATCTATTTTTTACGAATAAATATATAACGATCATTGATTAAAAAAGTGATTTCATAATTAGTATTTTTTTAATCATCTGCACTAAAATGCAAAAGATATTCGGGCAAGGTATCAGAAAATGTTTTACATTCACTATACAATTTTTTCTCGTGTATAATTGATAATACAGTATAATCGATAGTTAATATTACAGTAACTTTAAAGTACATAAAATTTAAATTCCATAAAAAATATTTATATGTAAGTTATGTTAAATATGAATAAAATTAGAAAACAGCTAAATAGTTTATACAAAAAATTCAAACTTGAAATAATGATAAAATGACAGTTAAATTATTTTTATGTATCTATATTTCACGAATAAATATATAACGTACAGTAATTAAAAAAGTGATTTTATAATTAGTAATTTTTTAATCATCTGCACTAAAATGCAAAATATATTCGGGCAAGGTATCAGAAAATGTTTTACATTCACTATACAATTTTTTCTCGTGTATAATTGATAATACAGTATAATCGATGATTGATATTGCAATAACGGTAAAGTACATATAATTTAAATTCTATAAAAATTTATTTATATATAAATTATGTTAAATATAAATAAAGTTAGAAAACAGCCTAGATTTCTTATACTGAAAATTCAAACTTGAAATAATGATAAAATGACAGTTAAATTATTTTTATGTATCTATATTTCACGAATAAATATATAACGTACAGTAATTAAAAAAGTGATTTTATAATTAGTAATTTTTTAATCATCTGCACTAAAATGCAAAACATATTCGTGCAAGGTATCAGAAAATGTTTTACATTCACAATACATTTTTTTCTCGTGTATAATTGATAATACAGTATAATCGATAGTTAATATTACAGTAACTTTAAAGTACATAAAATTTAAATTCCATAAAAAATATTTATATATAAATTATGTTAAATATAAATAAAGTTAGAAAACAGCCTAGATTTCTTATACTGAAAATTCAAACTTTAAAAAAATGACAATAGATCAATTTGTCGCAACGTCAGGAACTGCTATAATGCCCTTCCAATTCATTTTCACGTTTACAATAGCCAATAGGCAAACAATAAATTACCCTTCCGTTTGAAACTAAAGCCAGAATTATCTCAAGCAGAGATATGCCCTACTGCGTGAAATCACCTTATTAAATTATATTCATGTATCAGTCGTCATATATATGTACTGACATCAAAACACAAAATTCTGTAAAGCTATTAAAAATAATGTGCAAAATTTCGTGCACATGAACTAACAAATATGAAATCTGAGAAATAGTATTTTGAAATTTAAATTCTGTACGCTTGAGATAGCAGTTATAGCAGTAGTATCAACAGCAGTTATAGCAACAATTATGACGATGAAAAATTTTTAATATGCTACATTGTTGCTTCATTTGAAAAAATATGCAAAAATGTTTGCAATTTAATATATAAAAAATTGATAAATTGAAAATTTAAAAAACCTTAGACCACTTAACTGAAAAATCTAGTTACTAATTTACAGATGAAATTGCTAATCGTATTAGAATATCGCACGTCTTTTGGTACTAGATTAAATGAAATTTATACAAATTTCTAATTTGACACACACAACACTATTCTACATTTATATTTAAAGAACATTCATGACTCAATGAATTACACTTGAAGATTGTTTTCTCTGTTCATAATATTTTAAAATATATTCAATTGTAGTGGATTAATATTTTTTATTTGCTTAAAAATTATATTTATTTTTGTGAAATTGAACTGAGCATTTGTAAATGAAATTCAACCTAAAACTATTAGTAAATAATTTAACCATATCGGTACTAGTAGCAGAAAATAAAATCACCAACACTAGAAATTAACGATAACTTAATTGGTTAAAATATATTAAATTAAAATTTTCAATCATTAGTTGCTAATTTGTATTAAAGACAGTTCAAGTCTTTTTAAAATATAGCAGTAAATATCAAAGCTTACACCACGTTCATTAAATTCATAGCAGTTTAATTAAAACTGAATTCCCGTTAGCAGTGTGTAATATACACTGACGTTGTGAATGTATATTACACACTGCTAATGAGAAATGAAATAAATTTATATAAATTTTTAATTTTTTAATATTGTATTAATAATTATTGCAAATTATAAGCAAAAGAAATTTACGGACTGCTTTTAAAAAGGGCATATTGTACCTTTCGAGATAAAATTTTAATCATAACAGAATAATTATTTTTTCAATTAATATAATATCATATATTTATTTATTATATAATTTTAATTATATAATAAAATGCTCATTTCCTTTAGAATAAATTTAGAAGTTATTTAATAACACTGTAAATTTTAAAAAGTTATTTAGCTTTGTGATTGCAAGTGGTATAATTTTTAAGATAACCCGAGAAATATAATCCTAACGAAAAAATTAAATTTTCTTATTGGCAAAGTAAATTTCCAGACATGTATTAAAACTTAAATTTGTATATTAAATTATATTAAAATATATGTTTTATTCTATAAACTAAAACTGTAAAAAAACAGGCTTTAATATTTAAAAAATACTAAGGAATTTAAAATTTAAAAAGGGTAATATTTATTATACTATAAAATTAACTATTTAACTTAATTTTAGTTCACAATATAAAAATAATAATTTGCTTCGATTTTCTCTAAAACTTTTGTTTCTAACTTGCCTATTTTGAAAATTATTTTACGTTTAAGTAGATTTCTATTTATTCACTTGATGTGTAAAACTATCTTATTGCAACTTAAATTTCCAGACATGTATTAAAACCTAAATTTTTATATTAAATTATATTAAAACGTATGTTTTATTCTATAAACTAAAACTGTAAAACAATACGATGTTTTAATAATTAAAAAATAAGAAATTTAAAAATCAAAAAGGGTACAATTTATTGTATTATGAAATTAAATATTTAACATAATTTTAGTACACATAATAAAAATGATAATTAGCTTCTATTTACTATAAAAATTTTGTTTTTGCATATTTTGAAAATTATTTTGCGTTTCAGTTGATTTCTGTTTATTCACTTGATGTGTAAAATTTTCTTATTGGCAACGTAAATTTCCAGACATGTATTAAAACCTAAATTTTTATATTAAATTATATTAAAACATATGTTTTATTCTACAAACTAAAACTGTAAAACAACACGTTTTAATATTTAAAAAAATATTAAGAAATTTAAAATTTAAAAAGGGTACAATTTATTGTATTATGAAATTAAATATTTAACATAATTTTAGTTCACATAATAAAAATGATAATTAGCTTCAATTTGCTATAAAAATTTTGTTTCTAATTTATATATTTGGAAAATTATTTTGCGTTTAAGTAGATTTCTATTTATTCACTTGATGTGTAAAATTTTCTTATTGGCAACGTAAATTTCCAGACATGTATTAAAACCTAAATTTTTATATTAAATTATATTAAAACATATGTTTTATTCTATAAACTAAAACTGTATAACAACACACGATGTTTTAATAATTAAAAAATAATAAGAAATTTAAAATTTAAAAAGGGTACAATTTATTATATTTAATATTTTAAATATTTAACATAATTTTAGTTCACATAATAAAAATGATAATTAGCTTCAATTTACTATCAGAATTTTGTTAGAAACAAACTTGCATATTTCGAAAATTATTTTGCGTTTAAGTAGATTTCTATTTATTTACTGGATGTGTAAAATTTCCTTATTGGCAACGTAAATTTCCAGTCATGTATTAAAACCTAAATTGTTATATCAAATTATATTAAAACGTATGTTTTATTCTATAAACTAAAACTGTAAAACAATACCATGTTTTAATATTTAAAAAATATTAAGAAATTTAAAAATTAAAAAAGGGTAACATTTATTATATTATGAAATTAAATATTTAACATAATTTTAGTTCACAAAATAAAAATGATAATTTGCTTTTCATTGCTATAAAAATTTTGTTTCTAATTTATATATTTTGAAAATTATTTTGCGTTTAAGTAGATTTCTATTTATTCACTTGATGTGTAAAATTTTCTTATTGGCAACGTAAATTTCCAGACATGTATTAAAACCTAAATTTTATATTAAATTATATTAAAACATATGTTTTATTCTATAAACTAAAACTGTAAGACAACACGATGTTTTAATTAAAAAATAATAAATTTAAAATTTAAAAAGGGTACAATTTATTGTATTATGAAATTAAATATTTAACATAATTTTAGTTCACATAATAAAAATGATAATTAGCTTCAATTTGCTATAAAAATTTTGTTAGAAACAAACTTGCATATTTCGAAAATTATTTTGCGTTTAAGTAGATTTATATTTATTCACTTGATGTGCAAATTTTAAGTTTTTTTAACGTATTTCTTCATACAACAAAACTAAACAATTTTTTAGAAAGTTAGATCTAAATAATGATCTAAAACATATTTTATTCTAAATAGAGGAGAACTTTATATTTTATGTTTAATCAAAAATCGGCTATTACAAAAGATTTAAGATTGAAAGGTACTATGTCACTCCAAACAAAATCATTAATTAAAAAATAATTGTATAATCTAAATTTCCGGAAGTAATGTAAATAACAAATAGAATATAAATAGCATTAACTGTTCACAGACAGAATATCGTGTCAAAGAAAGATATTAAAAGGACAGGGACCAATAACCTATTTGGAACACATTTATAAAAGAACATTCCCAACTACTAAATAGAATAGAGTCAAGAATAAAGTTTAAAAAGTATTTACCAAATTCCGCAGCTTTTAAATCTTGCAGAGAAATTAAGGATGTGAAGCACACGATCTTCCGGACACATGCTTTTCGCTCGAATAATTCAAAAATGAAAAGTGAATCGAAGTCATTTAGAAAGTAATCGCCTATTCGCGAGAAAAATCACGGGAAAAGATAAAGAAAAATCATTCCGAAAATCTTTACTCACGTTACAGTACCTGATATCACTGATGACTTATAAGAACATCAGCGCTTCAGCAAGCGTTTCCTTAAAGCTTGGAGCGTAACCATAGCGACGGCCACTTTTTGATGGGTTACAGGAATTTTTATACGTCGCCAAGCCATAGCAAGTCGCCAAGGCGCCGATTTTCGAGTCGGGAAAAACGCTTTTATGAGGTGTGCGGAAAATATTGTCTCGTTTTATGGGCTTCTGAGGGAAGTTGGGAGAAAAATATAAAAACGATATTTTTGTTTTCGCTCGGTTTTCCCTTCCCATCTGAACGGAAGAGAAAGAAAATTGAAGACATATTTTAGCTTCACTATGTAGAGTAAGCGCAGCTATGTAGGAATATATGGAATTAGATATCACCATTCCGAAAGCAATTTGCGATCGCGCAAAATTAAAATACACGGATTAAACAGCGCTGTGTTTTCATTGGTTTAACTTCGCAGCGTCTCTTGTTATTGATCTAAAAATTCTAACGGACTATAAAACTTGTTTTTTTTTTCATAGATTTATATTAAAAATGTCTAGTACTATCTAAAATACTATTTATTACTATATCATTTGAATTATCTGCATGGAATTATTGGATTTTAATTCGACAGCGATATTCCCAACAAAGCAATGAAAAATATATGATAATTAGTCATGGGCTTCCATAATATTCCTTAAAGCAGCAAAGTAGGAATATATGGAATAAGATATCACCATTCCAAAAGCAATTTGCGATCGCTGCAAAATTAAATATCGCTGTGTTTTCATTGGTTTAACTTTGCAGCGTCTCTTGTTATTGATCTAAAAATTCTAATGGACTATTAAACACTATTTTAACAGGTTTATATTCAAAATGGCTAGTACTATCTAAAATGCTATTTATTACTATGTCATTTGAATTATCTGCATGGAATTATTGGATACCCTTCCCATCTGAACGGAAGAGAAAGAAAACTGAAGACATGTTTTAGCTTTACTATGTAGATTAAGCTCAGCTATGTAGGAATATATGGAATTAGATATCACCATTCCAAAAGCAATTTGCTCGTGGAAAATTAAAATACACGGATTATAAACAGCACTGTGTTTTTAGTGGTTTTACTTCGCAGCGTCTCTTGTTATTGATCTAAAAATTCAAACGGACTATTAAACTTGTTTTTTACTTAACAAGTTTATAGTGAAAATGGTCAGTACTACCTAAAATGTTATTTATCACTATATAATTTAAATCACCTGCATGTAATTAACGGATTTTAGTTCTACAGTGATATTTCCAACAAAGCAATGAATAATATAAGATCATTAGGCATGGTCTTCCATAGTATTCCTTAAGGCAGCAACGAGGAATATATGGAATTAGATATCACCATTCCAAAAGCAATTTGCGATCGTGGTAAAATTAAAATACACGAATTAAACAGCGCTGTGTTTTCATTGGTTTAACTTCGCAGCATCTCTTGTTATTGATCTAAAAATTCTAACAGACTATTAAACTTGTTTTTTCTTTTAACAGGTTTATATTAAAAAAGACCATTACTACTTAAAAGGCAATTTATTATCATGTCATTTGAATTATCTACATGGAATTATCGGAATTTAGTTCTCCAGCGATATTCCCAACAAAGCAATGAAAACTATAAAATAATTAGGCATGTGCGTCTGTAGTATTCCTTAAGGCAGCAATGTAGGAATATATGGAATTAGATATCACCATTTCAAAACCAATTTGCGATCGCGGAAAAATTAAAATACATGGATTAAACAGCGCTGTGTTTCCATTAGTTTAATTTCTCAGCGTCTCTTGTTATTGATTTGAAAATTCTAACGGATTATTAAACATGTTTTTTCTAACAGGTTTATATTAAAAATGATCAGTACTACCCAAAGTAAACTAAATGCCTTGGCGGAATATCTTAACTTGGGGACCAAAGCATATGATGCCATTATCCGTTTTCGAGACCTAGTGTTCTAAGGTGGGAAGTACATGTTCAGGTTAGGTGATCATGAACCCGGTTATGTTACGCAGAACTCTCTGTATTTAATTCCCAAGCATGCTTGATCGCCATTTTGTCTGCCCACTGAAGGGATAAAAGGCTGAGTTAACCTTTCCTAGACCGGCGATCGAACCTCGGACATGTGTTGCGGGAATGCGAAAACGCCACTGAGCTTCCCAGTACTATCTAAATGGCATTTTATTACCCAATTATTTGAATATACTTTTGCGTCTAAGAGTATTTCACTGCACAGCTTGATTTTTATTTTGTCTGTGAGAATAATTATTACCTTCTCCTTTTTATATATATCCGATTCAATAATCTCTCGTCCTATATAAAAATAATGAAACTTATGAAACATAAGTATACCTATCTTTAATATAAAATAATTTCTATGTGTGGACTCAATATTCCTAAATGGCTCGGCCGATCTTGGCGAAATTTTGAATGACGGTTTAGGTCAACTTGGAAAGGTTGTTTCAGGCAGGTCAAATTCTCCAGAGATCAAGTGCGTGTGAAAATGAACTCCTTTTAAAATCTAAATTTTGTTTGGAGACTAAATTTTTCCACCATATGATATACTTTCCTTTATGTTACGTTCTTAAATAATTAAAATCTTTTAAGTAACTTAATCATATGACAGAGTTTAAATTGTGTTTATAGATAGCCATATTTACTTGACTTATTTTATTTCATCAGTACAAATTTAGCATATTTCTTTTATTTTACATTCAGTTGAGCCTTTTTTTAATCCATTTTTTAGATTCCAATATTATTTCCTCACTAATGGTGTTATCTTTTGAAAATGTATTTAACATTTATTTCAGGTGGGTAATAGTTTTAGTTGTAGATACAATTTTTTCTATAAATAAGCTGAAAAAAAACCTTGACTTTTTTTTTTAATTAGTCCGTGAAAAAAAAATCGCCAAATATTTCCAAATATAATTCTTTTATTTCTTTAGATTATATTTCATGATGGAACTAAAATTGAAATGAATGCACTACTCATTTTATGATACTGAATTTTCGAAATTGCTTATATTGCTAGAGTAATATAATCTAAAAATTAATTAGAACTTATAATACACACATCTGTGACCTTCATTAGATAACTTTAATTACCCAGACCGAAGGCTGGCTGCAAAGCGGCTAGTAAAAAATAAAATAAGTCGGCTTTAAAATAACATCTGTTTTCTGTAAATAATCTAAAAAAAAAAAATCGCCAAATATTGCCAAACATAATTCTTTTATTTCTTTAGATTATATTTCATGATGGAACTAAAATTGAAATGAATGCACTACTCATTTTATGATACTGAATTTTCGAAATTGCTAGAGTAATATAATCTAAAAATTAATTAGAGCTTTTAATACATACATCTGTAACCTTCATTAGATAACTTTAATTTCCCAGACCGAAGGCTGGCTGCAAAGCGGCTAGTAAAAAATAAAATAAGTCGGAGTTAAAATGTATCTACTTTTGTACGGAAAAAAATTCTACTCGTATACTTGCAGTATAAGAAAAATTACAGTCTAAACAAATTGGAATGAGATCTGCATCTACAGCTATTTAATATCAGCACAGTCCCTCTATCCATTTTCAACACCGGAGGCATCCAAAGGTGCTCGAGCTACCTTTGTTTATAAATGTTGTGGCCTATGGTTTTTTCTACTGAAGAGCTCTTCTCTTTCACTCCAAACAGCAACAGGCGCCCTCTAGTGGAGGCCCTCAGACACAGGAAAGGGTCATATGACTCACATGAATAAATAGGCAGAATAATTTATTTCCTTCTACCTCCGTAACTTGATCGTGCTGTACGAATTCAGCGGAAATGGTGGAAGAAAATACTCGGTATATCTTAGATCTGTAGCACGCATACTTACAGCCCACCATGCTGATAATTTGACTATAAACCGTAACTGGAAAAGAAGGAGAAAAAAAGAATGATGATTTACTATTATATTGTTTACTTTGGTAGATTGGAAAGATAGGCAATTTGGCTGCGAATGCTAATTAGTCAAATATTTATTTAGATAGCATTTTAAATCTTTTGAAAGAGAATTTCGTGAATATATTCTAAACAAAGAATTGTTTTTAAGACTTTTATTCACAGTTTGGTTATTTATCGAAAATTTTGAAGCCTTGGATTTATTGTCAGTCAAATTTAATAAGTTATAAATCTGTTACTTTTGCATATTCGGCTTACAACGGTAAACGAATGAATCAAAGTAAGACAGGAAAGTAAATATGAGGTGTAATTAATTAATAAAAAACATAAAAGAATTTATGTCAATTTGTCAGATGAAACATTAGAGAAAGTAATTGATATTCATTGATATATATCTGCAGTTAAACCCGAGGTGTTTCTGAAATATATATTGAAGTAAAAAAAAAGTTTAATCGAGAACAGAAAACTTACTCAAATATAAGGATTTCAGTCAGGGTAAAAACTAGGGAATTTTAATTAGGTAAAATGTCAAATGGGGAAATAGCAAAGGGATTCTGTATTTGAAAACTACAGTAATTTTTACTTATGATTAAAACATTTTTTTAGCATGTGTGAAAACTTCGGAAGCTTAAAAGCCGATTCAATGAACGGATAATCGAGTATGGAAATTGTCTACAAAGTCTTAAATTAAAAACATTTTTAATATCTTAATCAAGAGAATTTATAAGTTGCAGAATTTAACTTTTCTCTTGTTTTTAGAGTCTTAACACTCCAACCTAGCCTGAGCTACACGGAACTAATCTTAGATGTATAAAAAGAAAAATAGTCTTCTAATTATTGTTGAAGCAAAATTTATTCTCGCTAATATTTATTAGTAAATTATAATATTGAACTAAAAGATCTTAGTAAATTATATTCGCTCTAAAAATTCTTAGTAACTTAAATTCACGCTAATATATTTAGTAAATTATATTCGCGCTAATGTTTTTAGTAATTATATTAGCAGCGATACTTCTTAGTAAATTATATTCCCGTTATTATATTATTATTTATTTCTTATAAGTAGAAATTCAATTAAATTAAAAGAAATTACAACTATATAAGCATTTTATATCAAAAGTTTGCTTATTTCCAGTAAAAATTTTGATTATTTTCATAAGTAAAATTATTTACATTTTAAAAATAATTTTAAGAATTGATATTTGAGGGGCTAGTAAATTACATCGATTAATTTTTATTTTCACAAGCATAAGTCTTAATAAAAATCACTTTGTTAACAGAAAGTAGTGGGTAAAACATGCTAAGATGCATATTTTACAATAATAAAAATTAGGCAAGGGGCAAATAAATATTACAAAATTTACCTAAAGTTAATTTTATGGAAAATTTTAAAATTCCTTAAAAATTTTTAAATAAATTCTTGTTAAAAATTATAAAACAAATGAAGGCGGAAACGGAAATAATTTTTACGGCTTTAAGAATTATTAATAAAGAAATAGGGGAAAATCAAACATGAATACAGAATATCGTAAAAAGGTTTTAAGCATATAAACTATTTAATGGCTAATCAATCCCTATTACAAACTTCAGACTATGTTTATTACGGAAGGAATAATAAAAAAAAGGAATAAATATAGCAGTAAAATAAAGAAAATAACATTAACGGATATGATATTTTTACGGAAAACATTTAATATAGCTTTATTTAATAAAAGGGAAATTTTCCGGTTGTTTAACGATACCACAATGGAAATAGTTAAAATTTTGTTACCTCATATGTGTACACACCAATGCACACATTTAGCTATTGAAGTACTTGGAAGATATTTTTCAAAGTATATATTTCAGATGACATAGCCATGTACTTACCTATATAAAAGAGAAAAAATATAATTAAACATACCGTAAGCAACACTTTTATATAATTAAAAATTGAATAATATTTACAAGTTCATATAGATTTCATAAAAATATTAAGCATAAATAAATTACAGTTATATAGTCAGACTAAATATAAATGAACAGTATAAACGAGGTAGAGAAATTTGTATTTCTATATGGATATTTAAATTTGTATTCTATAGTTATTCAATAGACACACAAATTTTTTTTTTCATTTCTCGGACGAAAATTTATATAAATACGCAGTAATCGGCATTCATATATAATAATAATAATAATAATAATAATAATAATAATAATAATAACTTAATTCACGCCTGTCGGTGCATCATTCTTAAATTACTGAATGTATTGAGAGATGAGATTCTCTTTTTAAATTTTTTTGTTGTAATAGTTCAGTGATATCAATTTGAAAAGAAAAGATAACCTAATATTCCCTTTTTTTATAAATTTTAATAAGTTTTTTATTATAATTAGGGTTCAAGTAAATTGTCTGGTTGGACATTTTTAGACGACTTGAAATTTACCGTCAAAGTAATTCCAAGATGTTCAGAAATTTGTAATCTATGTGGTATTGAAATTTTTATTGCATATTCGTATAAAATAGACAGCGGTAAAATTTACAACGAAACAAATATCGTATTCATTGTAATACTGTAATAAATGTAATATTATTCGATTAATTTATCTATTAATATATAATAAACATTTATGTAGGTTTATAAACTTTCAACTACTCTATTGTTAACTTATGAATAAAAATACAATAATAATAACTATAATATATTTAATTTATATATTTTTTTTTTTTTATATTTTTTTTTTTATATATATATTTTTATAATATTTTATATAATATAAATTTATATATATATATTTTTTTTATATATATATTTTATATATATATATATATATATATATTTTTATATATTATATCTATTAATATTTCATATTTTATATATATTATATATATATATATATATATTATATATATATAAATATATATTATATATATTTATATATTTATTATATATATTATATATATATTATATATATATATATATATATTAAATTTAAAAAATATTATATATATATATATTTATATAAATATATATATATATATATATTATATAAAAAATATATATATATTTATAATATTATATATTATATATATATTATATATATTTATATATATATATATTAATATATATATTTATATTTATATATATATATAATTATATATATATATATTTTTATATATATATATATATATATATATATATATATATATATTATATATATATAATATATATATATATTATATATTATATATATATATTTATATATATATATATATATATATATATATATATATATATATATATTATATATATATATATATATATATATATATATATATATATATATATAAAACGTTAACTTGGTTTGTGTATATTCGATCACCACGAAAAAAATTGTATACTTTTGCTTTGAGTGACGTCATTTATCTGAAAATAAATTTTCCCAAGACGTTTATAAATTGTTTTCGGTACTTACAAATATATTTTGAGTAGAAAGTTTCCGTAACTTGCAATCTATCCAAGCATCTTCAAAACATAAATGCGATAAGAAGTGAAGAAATTTTCGCAATTCCTTCTTTTAATATCTTACCAATTATTCTTTTTAGTGATGTATCGTATACAATAATGCAGATTTTTAATTAATTTACCTTCTGCTTCGTACTAAATGAGTTATAGTAAATATGTATTTAGATTAAAAAACTAATAGAAAATTTTAAATAAATAAAACCGTAATTTCAGAACTTCAATCATCTAGACCTAAGTCTAATTCCGAAGAAGTTAAAAATCAAATAAAGTTGTTTAAACGCGAAATGTAGTATATGTGAGAAACATACTCAAGCAGAAATTTAATTAATAAAAAATTAAAATAAAAGTATTTTTAAAAATTTAACATCTTAGTGAATAACCTTAAGTTAAATATCTTATTAAAATTCACAGTTAAAAATATTTTTAAAAAATTAAATTTTCTTATATATTCTCTATAATTTTTTAAACTTAAATATCTTATTGAAATTTACAGTTAAAAAATATTTAAAAAAAATTAAATTTTCTTATATATTCTCTAAAACCTTTAAACTTAAATATCCTATTAAAACTTACAGTTAAAAAATATTTAAAAAATTATATTTTCTTAAAAATTCTCTATTGTTCTCATATCATCTTACTAGAAACTAATTTCTCGAAGACACATTTCCAGATACAAGTCAGTAGAAACTTTAAAAATAAAAAAAAGAAGATAGATATACGAGAAATCTTAATTCTTTCAACAGTAACTAAATCTAAAAAGTTGAAAAAAAATTTCCAGCTTGGTTTTTCTCTTACGCCAAAATATATATCATTACCATCTGTTTATAATCTTTAACTGAGAGGCAATTCCAGTGCATTAAAACTCCACTAGGCGGGGCGGTTTTTTCATATCTTTCCACTCTCTCCCTTGGAGTTTACTGATATTATTGCTTTAAAACGTCATTTCTCATGATTCGGCCTGAAAGATTTCTCCTATTGGACATCCCTGAAGCGGCAACTGAAAGATCCCCAGTGGTCTTTGGCAAATCATCAAGACTTTTCCAGAATCAGATAAAAAGGCCCTGCTTTTCTGGAAATATTTCGCGAATGATTATTGAGATAGAAGAGAATGATTTGAAGAGACTTTGGTGATAGCTCAAGACCAGATTTGAATTTCGTTCCAACCGCGGCTCGGCGCAGATAACACGCTGGAAATAAGATTTCTTGAAATGTAAGACATCTTATCGTTTGGGCCGGCGAAATTAATATTCGGAAGATTACGTGTTAGGGAATTAATTACATTAGTCGGAGTATAAACATATGGTGCATTAGTTTCATTTTAAAGGATATTTTCTGGAGAAGAATAGATAATTCTAATTCTCTTGGTTTTCCGTACAAGTAGAAAAAAGTGTTGAAAACGTCAAAAACTCAACGAGATTTTGGAGAATATCGAGGTTGTAGTCTTCCCGTAGTTCAAAAGTCTGCGAACACACACACAAATACATGAGTGTGAATACCATATCTCATACACGTGACAAACCGATAAATTATATTTAGTTTTTTTTATGTCCAGGGCCTGATTTACGGCGGGACATTCGAGGCACTAGCCCGGGGCCTTAACTCTAGGAGGGCCCCAAATTTTAAAAGATATACATTCATTTTTTGGTACATCTCAGAATTCGCTTATGCCAGAAAACATGAATTGTCTATTGTTAATGACAAATTGGACTGTGTATGTTGTTGTTGGGCTTCAAAAGTAGGTAAATTAAATTTATTCCATAATTTTGAAGCAATGTTAACATTTTAAATGTGTGTATTATTCAAAAGATTGAAATACCAACCATATCAGTGACACCAATTTACAAATTCATCTTTTCTGAGAGGTAAAGAACCTTAATACTTTTTTACTCTCGAAGTGGTTAACAAATCAGAGAAAATATGTTTATCTAAAAGCATCTGATATCTATTTTTTTTAAATTGGTAATTTAAGAATAAAAGTATTTAATTTTTGGAATTTTGTAAAACAAAATCTCACATGATATTTTACTTAAAATGGTAATTTTTATTAATTTAAACCAGTAATTTTTCCTTTAAAAAATGCTACAGGTACTTTGAGGTTGACTCAAGAACATCACAGCTTTATCGTTAAAGTCAGATACTGTACTTAAATTGCACAGACACCTGTAATATGTTTGAAGTTAGTTTAGTGGAATTCTAAAATTTAAAAAAAAATTTCATTTCATTAGATACACATATGTTTAGGTTATGTATATCTGTCAGGAGTATTTAAAATTATAGTAGCTTATAAAATAAAATGACTCTCGAATTCGAGAAAGGTAAGATGTATGGGGGCCCCCATATGAGGCTTTAGCCCGGGGCCACCAGGGGTATAAATCGGGCCCTGTCTATGTCCGTAAATGGCTTAGTTCATCAACGTAATGAATGACATATGTAAAATAGGACAAGCGCATAGTAGATATGTATCAAATTTGGATATAATCCATCAGTAACAAGAGATAAACTTCGGTTTTGTCACCGTTCTTGCACTTAACAAACTGTCAATAAAATAGATGGTTTTGGGTGATTTAACGAGATTTTTACTGACGCTAAACAGACTTGTCATTGCATTGCATATACATAAATCATTTTTTATCCCAGCTACGAGTAAAGTTCAAAACGGAATAAACTGTAACGATTCCCCTAGAAAGAGATTTTATTTTAACACACTTTCAAAATTCAAACTTTCGAAACGGCAACGGAATGTTCTTGTTTTAGTTCCGTTCCTTAAGCCTTTGTTCCCGCATGTTGTTCTATTCTATCTGAATGTTACTCTATGTTTTAGTGTAGTATTTAAGTAATATATGTTTTATGTATTACTTTAAAGTACAAACCGGTAGTTCCGTTAATTTAACTCTGAAATTAATAATTCGTTGCAGAGGTAAGACGATACTTTGATGAGTTCTCCGACGGAAGAAAGAAGGTAAGACAGCTTTACCATTTAATGATTTGAATAAACTCGATATCGATCTTAAATAAAAGGAATTATATTTCTTGACAAGTAGCATCAATTAGACAAGACATATTGCATCACGTGGTTGTATTCTCTTTCAATATGGCTGCATTCGTTTACGGATTCAATCTAGTATAGAATATATAACCTATATATAAGATAATATATATATACTATATATATATAGATATATATATATATATATATATATATATAATATATATATATATATATATATATATATATATATATATATATATATATATATATATATATATATATATATATATATATATATATATATATTGAGAATGGAACCCTTCAGTCTCCAATCCTAGAATTTCCAGTCAGGTCAAACAAATCACTCTGTTACACCCTCAGCCATTTCTTACTTCGCTCATACATTTTTAATAGCAAGATGATTGTTATGTCTCAAAGGAAAAAATAATCCATCAAAAATAAGAAACCTATTAGATAACTTATATTTGACGTGCTAAGAGTTTAAAAGTTCACTAGTACAACAATCAATCAAAAAAAAAAAAAGAAGAAAGTTCTTCTCATCAGCAGTGATTTAAAAAAAATATTATATTCAATTTATTTCATAAGAAACATAAAAGAAGATCCCATTTTATTACAAATCATGCCACTTGATGAAACAGAAAACAATAATCCTTACACTGATAAAAAAATATAATTTAACTGCCACATTAAAAGGAGAAAATCAGCTATAGCTTTCACTATGGGTATGGGCCGAACGGTAGAGCTCTGCTCTTCGGAACCGGAGTTCGCTGTTTGAATCCCGCTACGAGCATGGATGTTCGTAGCCGTTCGTAATCGGCTTTAAGCTGTAGGTCCCGGCCTCATTAGCCCTCTTGTGCAAAACAGTAGATCGTAATGGTCCAAACCAAATCAAACTAAACTATGGCTATGCACTCCTTCACTGCACTCTGCTTACCTTCCTTCCTTCCTTCCTTCCTCAGTGGCAGGGCAGCCCAGGATGGGCCTTAGCCTTCTCTAAAATTCCATACCAGGCAGTCCTATCTTTGGCCCTGGATTTCCAATTTGAAATTTTCAAGGCACTCTGCTTACATCCTGTTATATTGTCGAAAGCTGATCGGCATTGTATCTATCTTGATAGAAATATTTCTTGTTATAATAGAGACAAATCCATGTAGAAAATATGAAGAAAACTTCTGAAGATTCAAAAGTCATCAGTCAGAAAACGTCACCAAAAAGAAATGATTTTCCGTGTATGTGAGCGAGCTGTTACTATGGTAAACCCTGCGTAAAATGAGTCTCACACCATTATTTTTTTTTTTTTTTTTTTTTTTTTTTTGAGGTGGCATGGAAAGCCTGGAGATCTTTTGCTTGGTCCCTACTTTTAAATTACTAAAATCCACTTGTTTGCGTTGTTCTAGGGGTAATGTGGGCCGCCTATATTGTACTTCCATAGTAAAATGGCCAAGAAATATTTGAGGTTTGGTAGTGGAAATCAAGTGTTCCCCTCATTGGTAATAATAATATTTTCTTTGGTATTTAGAAATTCCATACTAAATGAATGTACTCTTTATCTATTCAACAAGCAATCACCAAGAGACTAGCAAATGTGTTAAAAAAATTTATGTTTTTAATTATATAACTTAACCTAAATCGGATCTCTAAATGCAATCCAAGATATAATATGCACACTACGTATATAAACATTGGTTGTGGAAATGATCAAACTGTCCACCAAGATAAGATGAAGTTGTCTATAACATAAAGATACTGATGGAAAAAATAGTTTTCGATTGATTGTTGTTCTACTGACCTTTTCAACTCCTATGTAAAATATATACTATCTAATCGCGTGCCTATTTATAAACGTAACTTGTCTACAATAATATTTTTCTAGGTAATAAATAGGTTTTGCTGTATATCACCCACATAAAGTGTTCACATTTTGCGGTTTCTGAAGAGCACAGCGCCCTTCCCTTTTTTTAATTTAACTTTGACATGCTCTGCTCCCTTTTTCCATTTCAAATTTATATATATTCTGAAATCAATTAAATACTGAGAAAGTATCTTTTTACATAAAACATGCCTTTTCATTGTGAAAAGTGCCCTTTCATTTAATAAAAATGCCTTTTTGACAGTCCCCCCTTTCCCTTTTTAAAAACTGTCTGAACAGTACCCATAATTACATAAAAAAGTCTGGATAAATAACAAGCTCAGAACAAAAAACAAATTTATAAAATCCATTTACATTTAATACTATGTATTGATTGTAATCTGTGTGAATATGATATATGAGCGACATTTCAACTCCAACTTTTTGGAGATCTTCTCAAAATTGCTTTTAATTTCTAGGAGTTAAAGAATCATACAATATTACCTACTTTGCATTTTAAAGTGAAAACAACATAAAATGCGATCATTATAATACATAGAACAATTAAAGCTTTCCCTCTCGTATTCTATCTGAAAAAGAGATGACAAAATTTCATCGATAAACGTTATTATAAACTGCAGAAATGCATTTCAGTTTTTTTTTTTAACTGTGGACTTTCGCCCTATCAACAACTGCCTTCTATACGCACACTAACGAGAACTGCAAATGATTTATTTAAGTTATTACTTATTTCAGACTTTTAAAAATTAATTGTTGGTATCTCAGACAAAAGAGAATTCAACTCGAAAACAGTGAAATATTACGACTGGACATCATTAGAGAAAAAAAAATTTCTTCCAATTGCCACTTTGGCAAATCATCAAAATTTAGCAAGGGCACCATGAAAAATCCTGCTTCCTGAAAAGAAGAGAGACAGATAATTATTGCAATGAATCGATGGTCTGAAATCTCGGTGATAGCTCATTATACAGCAGATTTGAATTCCATTTAGCTGGAAGTGCCTTAGCTTTAATAATAACTGCATGAAACGAGGTTTAGTGAAAAAGATGGATGAAAAAGAGCGGGTATATCCTTCGATTTTAATTAATGAAATTAATAAGAAAAGATTTAATGAGTTATCTTTGCCTCGCGTGAACGCACTGGATTCCTTAAATTAAAGAGCAATCAGTGTTTCGCATATTACGGCGGTATTAAAATGAAAAGTTTTAGATTCGTCTTTAAAAGGATTTTGAATGACTTCCTCTTTTTTTTTACTGCATCAAAAGTCTAAATTAAAAAAGAAATAAAGAAACTCAGACAGCGATCTTAAGCCGTGAGGTAAAGAACCGGCAGAAGGGAAAAAATTACGACGTCAAAGAACTGAAATTATAAAAGCATATGTGTTTTAAAATTTAAAGATATTATCAGAGGTACAAATTAAAACTATCCATTATTTCATAAAGTGTTCCGGTCTAATAATGTTATTCATTAGCTGATGACAGAAAGAAAAGCCATTAAGACCCAACCATGGCCATATGAAGAAAAAATTGATTACTGAATAATACCGAATTGTTATTAACACATTGTATGCGGGACACGTACTAGTACGTTTTCTGATGATTGATACTAGAGCACGGGTCATGTACTAGTACGTTTTCGTTTTCTGACGATTGATACTTGAGCTCAAGACACGTACTAGTACGTTTTCTGACGATTAATACTTGAGCGCGGGTCACGTACTAGTACGGGTTAGTGTAACAACATGGTTTGTTTGTGGGTATAAAAATAACGGTATATACATGAAAACGAAGCCGAATGTTCTTGTTTACTACATAGATTCTGGAAAAATTTAGACAAATAAAAACTAGTTTTTACATCAGTCGACGCGGAACCGTAGAACGGGAAAAAATTAAAACTATATACTAGTATTTCTATTTGATTTTTCATACTTACGATACTATTATAAATTTATCCACTAAAAAATATATTTTTTGATTACAAAAATCTTATGGTTGTTATTTATATATTTCTGTTTATATATTTGTTTATATATTTCAATATAAAATACGAAAAGTTCGTTAAAAAATTAAATAATTTCGATCTATTAAGATTTAAATGAATAACTAAATTTAAGCGCAAAACGCCCGCTCCCAGTACAATTCAGCTGCAAAATGCACCTGCACACATTGTGTTAATAACAGAATGATGCAATGCAAATTTTCTTATTAATAGGTTTAATTTCTCATTAATATGTAAAGACAAAAATAAATCAACCATTTCCATCAATATGCTTTAAAAAAATAAGACTCGGTGAGGACATACTCACCAGGATATTGAAATTAGAATTCTGATAATTAAAGTTGATGATCATTATTAAAACTGGGACATATAACTAGAATATCAATAGCACGAATCATGACATTACATATTTTACTGGCGAGAGCAAGTTCTTCATTTAAAAAATGACGATGATATCAAACCGCGCATATGGTAGTAGTAAGCCATCTATCTCTTCAGTAAATGCAAAACTAAGTCAGGTTTCAATATTTGATAAAATGCTACAATTACGCACTATATATTACCTGAGAAAATACAAATGGTTCTTTATTAATAGGTCATTTTAACATTTAATAATTCCTGAAATTATAGAAGTAGATTTAAATTCATAACATCAATGGTTAGACATATTCAAAAAGTTTTATGGCTCTTGTCAAAGAACTTCCACATGTGCCCCTTCGTTGCACAAGGAATACCAAGATAGTAGTCGATTTCACGCCAGGTCATCCACAGTAGCTATTGTGGTCTGACACATTTTGCAATTTGATGTTAAATAATTTATAAAAATCTTAATAAAAATCTTCAATTTATAAAGTTATTTAATAATTGACTATTTTATAAATTATTAAACACCAAAATGTGTCCCGCGGTGGATGTCGACTTGCTTACATGTACTTGGCATAAAATCGACTATCATCTTGTACCATCTTCTGCATACGATGAAAGGGTACAGATGTGGAAGATCATTGACAAGGGCCTTAAAACTTTTTTAATCTATATAACCATTAATGTTATTAATTTAAATTTATCTTCATTATCATAAGAATTATTAAACATCAAAATGTGTCAGATCTTTTAAAGACACCCAATATATTGATGAGTAAAGAGCAAATATATATAGATATATACGGAAATATTCATTATGAGAATGACAGCAATGTTCATTGCGTAAAACCGTTAAATAAATCCAAAAGTAAGCAATTAATATCATAAAACGAACACTCTTTCGAAGATTACAAAAAAATGGTGCAATAGAAATCTCCGAGACAGTTATGATCAAAATGATTCAAGCGTTAAAAATTGATACACATCATCCTACCTCTCTTTTCAAAAAGAAACGGGCCATCTTTATTCACAACAACATTTTGCAAAGAAATGGAAGAACTTTTTAGTGCATCTAATATACAGAAATGAAAAGCAACTTTTCTCAACGATATCGTATTTCCTTTTCAGCAGACAGAAGTCTTTGTTTGCTGAAGAACCAAATCTAACTGTGCAGGAGGAGCATATGTTTGTTGAATGGTCAACAGGAAGTCATAAATAACGGCAGTTTATCTTCAGCATACAATACAAAGACCAGAAAAGAGTACACTACGAGTTTCTTCAACTTCACTTTGAGTTGATTTTCAGACTAAATGAAATTTGATCGGAATGATACCTTGGCTTAAAAAATATAACTGTATTCTCGATGATTTAAAAAATGATAACGTGAAAGTAAAATACGAAAAAGAAAGAAATGAAAAGAAATACGTGCATCTAATAAATGTAAACTTACCTAAGGCTTTAATTAAGCTTTTATCAAAGGTTTTAATTAAGATCAAGTTAAAAGAGTGGTAATAACTGAATCACAGTTTTAATTAAATCTACGAAATAATTTAATATTAATTAAATATATACAGCATTACTAAAAATACTAAAAATAAATACCAAAAAAATATTAAATAAAATTCCAAAGTGATAATTGATTTATGAATTATGAAATATATTAATGAAAACTTAATGAAAAAATTAAATAAATGAGTGATGAATAAGATACACAAGTTTAAGAAGAAAATATTACGATGTAGATATAGACATGAAGTATTATCGTGGCATCAAAGAGTTAGCTCTATAACCAAGATAGAGTAATTAGACATATCAAACACATTAAAATTGTAATTTTAGTTGATAAAGGTAAAAGTTATTTTAAAAGTAAATCAAACTCAATAAAATTATTATAAAATTCCCACATGAAAGAAAGGAGAGAATGAGACATCGATGTCTTTGAAACTGAATAGGAGTGGGTTTTATAAGGGCATGCCTTAATCTGTCTTTTGAAAAATGTTTGGTAACATAGTCCGGCAGATACGCTATTTTTCATATTTACTTAGATAAGAGTCAGAAGAAGTTCGATTCAGTATTCGATGTCTAATTGAAATTTTCGTATCTCGATTATTAGTGGTTGGTATGGTACCATTATAAGGGCATAACTATTTCAAAGCTTTACAAACTTTATCATTAAATTGTCTGGCAAAACAAGAAACTCACTAGGACTGCAATAATGTTTGGTATCATAGTCCGGCAGATACGCTATTTTTCATATTTACTTAGATAAGAGTCAGAAGAAGTTCGATTCAGTATTCTTGATTACTGCTCTAATTAGATACATTTTCGTATCTCGATGTACTAGTTGGTTGGTATGGTACCATGTAATTAAGACATAGCTATTTCAAAGCTTTACAAACTTTATCATTAAATTTCATTTGTCTGGCAAAACAAGAAACTCACTAGAACTGCAATAATGTTTGGTATCATAGTCCGGCAAATACACCATTTTCATTTTTACTTAGATAAGTTTCTAAAGAAGTTCAATTCAGTATTCTCGATTACTGCTCTAATTAGATACATTTTCGTATCTCGATGTACTGATTCGCTGGTATGGTACCATGCAATTAACACATTGTATGCGGGACACGTACTAGTACGTTTTCTGACGATTGATACTTGAGCGCGGGTCACGTACAAGTACAGGTGTAACTACGTACATGGTTTGTTTGTGAGTCTAAAAATAATGGTATATACAGGAAAACGAAGCCGAATATTCTTGTCTACTACATAGATTCTGGAAAAATTTAGACAAATAAAAACTAGTTTTTACATTATTAGCTTTATGATTGCTCTTTTCATTTTTTTTTATAATGTAAAATGTTTAAATATAACATAATTCGAAAAAATTAAAACTATATACTACCATTTCTATTTGAATTTCATATTTACGATACTATTATAAATTTATCCACTAAAAATGTATTTTTGTTTACAAAAATCTTATGGTTGTTATTTATATGTTTCTATTTATATATTTGTGTTTATATTTCAATATAAAATACGAAAAGTTGGTTAAAAAATTAAATAATTTCCGATCTATTGAGATTTAACCGAATAACTAAATTTACGAGCAAAACGCCCGCTCCCGGTACAGTTTCGTTGTGAAATGTACCCGCACACAATGTGTTAAGACATAGCTATTTCAAAGCTTTACAAACTTTATCATTAAATTTTATTTGTCAGGCAAAACAAGAAACTCACTAGATATGTAATAGTGTTTGTTAGATATCTCTCGACAAATTCTTGATTTACAACCCACAATAAAAAAAAAAAAGGAAACTTCTGTCCTGTTTTTTTTTTCTTTGCTGTATTCGTGCTCCGAATATGTTGTTCTTTAAAATTTATGAGCTGTTTTCACTCTATTACTAATCATGATTTTATTCTGCAGAGAACATGTTTTGGCTTTCCGGAATACGACTTGCTTACAATCATTCAGTCGAACTGAAATAATGCTTTACAGCTTACTAGATAGAATATCTCACACTTGTACATCTGGATAATGAAACGGAAGTCATAAATAACTGCTAGATATCATCAAATTACAATACAATGCGGAGATAAATTTATGTGTTTTTGTTTAATATTCTGATAGTCATTAATACAAAATTTGAATAAAAAAAAAATAAAATATTACAATATAATTAGAATATTGATGTGTTTATTTTGATATAATTGAATAATTACTTAAACAATGCATTACGTAAACTAAAATCTTAATCTTACAAATTATTTAATAATATAATCATCAGGATCATATATAACAAATAGTTGTTTCTTAATTATATGGATAATCAATTGTACAAAACAACATTCTGGAATTAAAGATGTATTGTCATATTTTGTACGTAATTTACAAAACTACAAAGCTATCGTTTAAATTTCTTAAAAGATTGTCATACTAATATAATCTCATTCTAGTCATGATATCAAATTTATAATAACATAAAGCTTCACTTTCTTAAGCCTTAGTAAATAGATAGATGCAATTGTACAAAACCCCAACATTAGCTGGAATTAAAAGATGTATTGAAGCGACCAAATAATTTTGAATAACCTCAAGGTCTACTCGAAAATTACAAAAGGGATCTTGTTTAAAGTAAAAAAGTTACATTATTTCTTTAACTTCCATTCTAGTCATGATATCAAATTTATAATAACAACATAAAGCTTCACTTTCTTAAGCCTTAGTAAATAGATAAATGCAATTCTACAGAATCTCAAATTTAACTGGAATTTTAAAGAAGTATTCAAGCGATCAAATCATTTTGAATAATATCAAATTTCCCTTGAAAATACGAAAAGTCTTGTTTAAAAAATTATGGATTCTATAAAAATATTACATTATTCTTAACATAGTATAATAATTCGTTAAAACAAAAAAATATCATTAGTCATAAAAATATTATAAAACAATAAAAATGCTTACGATTCAAGAGTACTCTAGAATTTCAAATATTGCATCCCACGAAATTTAATTAAAAGAAGTATGAATTTAAATATCTTTGAATGATTCTAAAAATAATTGTTTAAATGTCATATTTTTTAAAATACTGTTATATATTATATTTATATTATAAATATATATAAAAAATATTTATAATAAATAAAACAAAAAATTCAAATCTTCTTTAAATTTTATACGCATTAAAATTTCAATACTGTATAAAATTTGTTTAAAAAATTTAACGATTCTATAAAATATCTTTATTAGTTAAAATATAAAATTTTTATTTTAAAAATTTTTTAAATTTGAAAATTGCCATGAGAAATTTTCCACTCTATCATGTAGTAAAATTTATTTAAAAAAAATCTTAAATGCGAACTGCCCAGAGGCAGAACTATTTTCTTCATTAGTTAACATTGAGCCAAAGCAGTGGTTCCCAAAGTAGTTCCTACGAACCATGGATCCCCAAAGGTCCATATGACCACTCAAAGAGTCCTCGAAAGGTTTAATGTAAAGCAAAAGAAATCGGGAACCATTTTTATTTTCAAGAAAGGTAAAATAAATTAAATAGCAATGTGAAAACTCCACTAGAAATGACGCAGCATTCTCGATTTTCTGATTAACGCCAGACTATGTAGTTACTGTTTTATTTTATTTTTTTATATTGGCATTTGTCAGTAAAGTTAAAATTATGGTTTTGTTATAATGCAGATGATGCATTATGTAATGTTGTTAAAATTATGGTTTTGTTATAATGCAGATGATGCATTATGTAATGTTGCTTCATCCTTACCTTTCTTCGTCCTTACCATTCTTCCTTTGTGCATTATACATATATGTTATAATGCTCAAAGTATTTGGGAAGAATTGTTATTTCCAAGAAAGGTAAAATAAATTAAATAGCAATATAAAACCTCCACTAGAAATGAAGCAGCATTCTCGATATTCTGATTAACGCCAGACTATGTAGTTACTGTTTTGTATATTTTTCTTTTTATATTGCCACTTGTCAGTAAAGTTAAAATTATGGTTTTGTTATAATGCAGATGATGCATTATGTAATGTTGCTTCATCCTTACCATTCTTCCTTTGTGCATTATACATATATGTTATAATGCACAAAGAATTTGGGAACCATTTTTATTTTCAAGAAAGGTAAAATAAATTAAATAGCAACATAAAAACTCCACTAGAAATGACGCAGCATTCTCGATATTCTGATTAACGCCAGACTATGTAGTTACTGTTTTGTATATTTTGTTTTTTATATTGGCATTTGTCAGTAAAGTTAAAATTATGGTTTTGTTATAATGCAGATGATGCATTATGTAATGTTGCTTCATCCTTACCATTCTTCCTTTGTGCCTTATACATATATGTTATAATGCACAAAGAATTTGGGAACCGTTTTTATTTTCAAGAAAGGTAAAATAAATTAAATAGCAACATAAAAACTCCACTAGAAATGAAGCAGCATTCTCGATATTCTGATTAACGCTATGTAGTTACTGTTTTGCATATTTTGTTTTTTATATTGCCCTTTGTCAGTAAAGTTAAAATTATGGTTTTGTTATAATACAGATGATGCCTTATGTAATGTTGCTTCATCCTTACCATTCTTCCTTTGTGCATTATACATATATGTTATAATGCACAAAGAATTTAGGAACAATTTGTATTTCCAAGAAAGGTAAAATAAATTAAATAGCAATATAAAAACTCCACTAGAAATGACGCAGCATTCTCGATATTCTGATTAACGCCAGACTATGTACTTACTGTTTTGTATATTTTGTGTTTTATAGTTTTATTATAATGTAGTTATATAGAGTTATCTCACATGGGGATTTATTGTAAAATACTTGCTATGAAAAGGAATCCATGAGCATAAAACATTTAGCAACCATTGAGTAACAGTAACCCAACATGGCTGGTACCCGACTAACGTATAAAGGTGAATGAAGATGTACAGCAGTCCAAATTGGCTGACATTTAAAAATGTATTTAAGTGACCGAAGAATTTCGAATAGCATCAAATTTCACTAGAAAAATACGAAAACAATTTACTTAAAGAAAAAAAAAGTACTAAAAAATTATTACATTCTTTCATTAAAAAAGTACTTTAATTAACAAGACTTGTTGAGCAAAAAAAATACTTCTGCCCTCTCTTTCAGGTTGCTAAGGATGCGAAAGAAGGCGTGTACCATCGCCGTAAGCGTACACGAAATTCAATTCCGGCACCGTACTCTGGCGTACAAACTTCATTACCTATCTCTTGAAGTCGCGGATATCTCCCTCTCTTCCAAATTTCCGCTACTCTTGGCCGTCAATAGCGGCATCAGCTGCCGAATGCGAGGAATAATTATCATATCAAATAAAGCAACTTTTCTTTTTATCTCTCGGCTTGCAAAGAGGCCTCTCTCAGATGCATGCCACCCAGGGTCCCAGCGGAAAGAACGGCCCTTCAAAGACTTGTTTTCTGAATAATTTTCCGCACCCCCTGCGGATCGGTACCGAGTAGTCGACACTACGGTAGCAGAGTGGGGGAACGATTCCACATTGCGGTGAATTATCTGCAGGTTCAAATCACAGCAACAAGTTCCAAGTCTAGTGCACAACTAAAGTCATCGTGTGATATTCCACGCAGACCACTTATTGTTCTATACAGAATCAATTCTACTATTCCACACCAACTACTACTAAAACTTTAGATAAAGTATAAAAAACAATTAGAAAGACGATAAACCACGAATCAGAAATGTGCCTAATTTTATCGTTATTTCTAGATAGTTATAAGAACTGCTGTTTGAAAAATAAACCAGTTATTTATGAGTTTATACTACTACTAAAAACTTTAGATAAAGTATAAAAGACGATTAGAAAGACGATAAACCACGAATAAGAAATGTGCCTAATTTTATCGTTACTTCTAGATCATTATAGGAACTGCTGTTTTAAAAATAAACCAATCATTTATGATTTCATAAGAATCCTCTTTTACTTTTTAAAATTCTTTTTTTGACTAGACAATACATACGTTTAAAAGCTACCCAAAATATTCTAAACTTCAACTGACGATATACGTTTAAGTAAAGTTTGAAATTAGTTACCAGGCCATTATTTTCCATACTTACATTCTTAATTTTGTCTATCCATTGTTAACAATGTTTATTATGTAGAAAATTAAGAGAGAATCAATTTGAAATACATATTATTAGGAACACGATTTTTTATAGTTTCCTGTGCTACTTGTTTATTTTAAGTATGCTACGCTTTTTATTAACTTTTTTTTTGCAGTATTTAGCTGACATGACATCATTAATTAGTGATCCTTTTTGTATTAATAATAAAGTTACATTTACTACTAAATAATACGTTTAGCATTCTTGGGCAAATTCTTTAACCAGAGAGATTACAAGTTCCCATATAGTTAAACATTATATTTTTAGCTTTCACTTTGATTTATAAACTTGAATTTTTCAGGAACACATTTTCTACTGAATGGTTCAGCGTTAAATTAAATTTGTAATCAAATGTGAGCGATTTTAACACACTGAATGCAGGCCACGTACTAGTACGTTTTCTGACAATTGATACTTGAGCACGGGACAAGTACTAGTACGTTTTTTAACGATTGATACTTGAGCGCGGGTCACATACTAGTACTAGTGTAACAACATGGTTTGTTTGTGGGTACAAAAATAACGGTATATACAGGAAAACGAAGCCGAATGCTCCTGTGTACTACACAGATTCTGGAAAAATTTAGCAAATAAAAACTAGTTTTAACTTTATTAATTTTATGATTGCTCTTTTAATTATTTCATAATGTAAAAATGTTTATATATAACATAATTTCAATTTATAATTTCTACTATTTCTATTTTTTTTTACGATACTATTATAAATTTATCCACTAAAATATATATTTTTTGTTTACAAAAATCTTATGGTTGATATTTATATATTTCTATTTATATGTTTATATATTTCAATATGAAATACGAAAAGTTGGTTAATTAATTAAATAATTTTTGATCTATTAAGATTTAACTGAATAACTTAATTTAAACGCAAAACGCCAGCTCCCGGTACAATACCGCTGCGAAATGTACCCAATCTTGAATTTTTTTAAAGATATATTTTAACTGTAAATAATTTAAAATATAAAAATTTATAACGTCATCACCAACATGTTGGTATTCTGTATCAGATAAATACGGAATACAGAGTTAATATGTCTTTTTGTAAGACAAAAAAAAAAGTATCTTGATGCACAGGTTTTATTGTATAATGAGTAAATTTATTCATATCCAATATATAACAGAATTCGATGCCAGTATACATTTCAATAATGAAATAGATTTTTAAAATTTTTTTGCAGTTTTCCACCGTTTACTTGCCCCTCACCAAGCTACTTGATCGAAAGAATAAAAAATGCGTAAATTAGAAAAGGAGAAAAAATCCTGCTGCAATTACAAACTTCTACCTACTCTTTCTGTAATTGAGAACGCTCAAAAATTTACTTTATTTTTATATTCTTCGATGTAGGATATTCTACATTTAAAGAACCAGCAGTTTTCTAGTGACTTTGCAAAGCATTCGTGGAGGAACAACTTCTTCCAACGGTATACGGACTGCAAAGATCCTAAGTTTTTCCATCAAGATTCAATACCTGGGTTAGAGAAAAGGGAAAGAAAGGGCCACAAGTAGCAGTTGTCGATTCATTCTTTAGGTATGAAAAGTGAAATCTCAGTGAATCCTGTCCTTGATTCAAACTATCTGGCTGCGAAAGATAAGATTAAGGAAAGTAGAATGTTGGAAGATTTTGTATAACGTTAAGAGCAATATATATATATATATATATAATATATATATATATATATATATATATATATATATATATAGTGAAATCCTTTCTGGATACGGTTTTTGGCAAATTTGGAGATAAAAATATTGAGTTTATTTAAGCAATTCACCTGGCGCTCACCCAAAACGTTTTACATTCGCTTTTATAGTCATTCGAGGACACATGTGAGCCAACCAATGAGAGTGTTAAGATTACTCACGTGGGACAAACTAGAATTCGAAACAAGGTTACGAAAAGGAGTTATATAAGAAAAGTTGAGCAAAGCAGAAATTAAGTTTGTAGTATTCTAAATCGCCAGTGGTTACCGCAGTTAAAGGAGAAACAAAGACATCTTGTCAATTTCAGGAATAGAATCGTCAGAAATTTATATTAAAATAAAATTAATGAATTAACTAGGGTAGTTTGAGTTAAAATATAATGACACACACAAAAATATATGTTATACGAGGTATAAGTACGAATATTGTTTGTATACTGTCGTTCTATGTATTGCATTGTTTGACAATTGCACAAAAATTTGCCGCGCACACAAGTGAATTTCACGCATACACATACACTGTCCATCTAAAAAAACAACAAACCCAGTCGAACATTTCCGCACCGGCATACCGTCCCTGGGCCACACACGCTCACAATACACACTTCGGGATTTGAGGCAAAGACCTCAAGTGTTTGCTCACCTCCCCGGCTTTCAGTTTCTCTCCTCTGTTCTCTCCGCCGACGTGCGAAATGCGCTGCTGCCTTCAGACCTCCTGTGACCCCCCTCCTGCGCTCAGCCGAACCGTTTACCGATACAGGTAACAAACACGTGTCTCAGCACTAAGTCAATAGCGCGGATGGAACAGAATTTATAATTGGAAAAACTTTAATCCGGTTAAGGGGACGGTGCCACGCTTCCAAAAGAGCATTTTTCAATTATCACTCGAAAACCCCCCCTTTTTTTCCCGTCGTGGAAGGAGGGTAGTACCTTTTTTCTTCTTTTTTGATTAGCTAAGCCTTTATACACAAAGCTGTCTTGCGAGTGTTTTTGCTTATTATTTTTTAAAGAGAGGAATGGATTGTATTTCGGAAATAAGACAACTAAGGACGGGAGGTAAAAGAAGAAGAGCTTATTGTACGGAATTTTTACTATACTGCGCTTAGGAACTAAAACAGACTCTGATGACTACAGGGCAGTAACTAGGGAACTTTCCAGGGGCTCATCAGTCATAGGGGCGCCACACCGTGGTGAAAATGGTATCCAAAAGAGGACAATTCGATCCGAGTAGAAATAAGAAAAAATTAAAAAATAATTTTTCTTTCCCCCCCTTTTTTTTAAATTTATAAAATCCGATTTTATTTACGAAATCCAATGTGTTTAAAAACTATATTTTATGAATTTTCGTCTTTTTTAAAATGCTTTTGAGTCTAAATTTGTTATAGATACTTATAAAATGTTTAACAAACCCTCCAAAAAATGACTTAACCCCTTGCCTGTTTTGCACGTATACTGTACGGGCGTGGTTACCGTGCCTTTAATGATTTACTCTTATGCCCTACGGGCAATCTGATTTTCTTTGTCATTCTCACTATTTTAGCAATATCATTTGTATTTTAATGTCAAATTAGTCGTATAAATGTCCACAGGATTTTAGTTTTCGAAATGTATTCTGTTTGGTTTAAACGTATCGGCTTTCTAATAGGTTTTACATTACTCAGCGAGTTTTTATCTTAGAGATTTTGGCTTGAGTTTTTGTAAGACTCACCCAGAGAGACTTTTTAGAGGTAATTTCACCTGCAGAAAAAAAACTAAAACCTGCAAACCGGTGCTATGTATGTTCACTGATGAAAAATGACAGCGGGAAAAGAATTAGAAATGAGACTAGGTATTTTTGTCCGGACTGTGACTTTGGACTATGCCTCTTGCCCTAAAAATTTATCTCACTAAATCTGATCATCGAAAAAACAGGTTAAGTAACTGTACTTGTAGTATTTGCATTCGAAAATAATTGTGGAAAATATTTGTATTTTTTATATGCAAAACTGTAAACGTAACTTCCCTGTGTGGTGTCCATGAGAGAGAAAAGGCAAAATTACAAAAAAAAAAAAAAAAAAAAAAAAATTGAACAAAAACACGCAATAAAATAACTTGACATTTCTTGGATCGAATTCGTGGAAAAAAAAAAGAAAAAAAACTGTTAAGGGGTTAATGCGGTTATTCGTTTTAAATTTTCAATTTATTAAAGCTCTTAAAACTAAATTTAAATCTAGACATTCGTCAATATTTTATGAAAATTTAACGTACAAATAAAAATTACTCCCCTTGAATAAACTATTCCGTTTATTTAAGGGAACGGGGCCACGTTTCCAAAAGAGCTTTTTTCAATTATCACTCGAAAACCCCCCCTTTTTTCCCGTTGTGTAAGGAGGGTAGAACCTTTTTTATTCTTCTTTTTTGATTAGCTAAGCCTTTATACACAAAGCTGTCTTGCGAGTGTTTTTGCCTATTATTTTTTAAAGAGAGGAATGGATTGTATTTAGGAAATAAGACGACCTAAGGACGGGAAGTAAATTTAAGAAGAAGAGCTTATTGTAAGGAATTTTTACTATACTGTGCTTGGGAACTAGAACATACTTTGGTGGGCAGGGCCGTAACTAAAGCGTGGCAAAGGTGGCATTTTCCACGAGTGCATCAATGATAGGTTAGGTTTGGTTTGGTTTGGTGTGCTATGGTCTACTTTTTGCCACACGAGGGCAAATGAGACCGGGACCTACAGTTTAAAGCCGATTTAGAACGGCTACGAACATCCATGATGAACATGGGCACCCCACCGTGATGAAAATGGGATCCGAAACCGAAATAAGAAAGAGTTGAAAAATAATTTTTTTTTAAATTTATGAAATCCGATTTTATTTACAAAATCCAATGTGTTTAAAAATTATATTTTATGAATTTTCCTATTTTTAACACACTGTGTGCGGGTACATTTCACAGCGGAATTGTACCTGGAGCGGGCGTTTTGCGCGTAAATTTAGTTATTCAAATCAATCTCAATAGATCGAAAATTATTTAATTTTTTAACCAACTTTTCGTATTTTATATTGAAATATATAAACAAATATATAAATAGAAATATATAAATAATAACCATAAGACTTTTGTAAACAAAAAATATATTTTTAGCGGATAAATATATAATAGTATCTTTTAAAAATTATATTTTATGAATTTTCTTATTTTTTAACACACTGTGTGCGGGTACATTTCGCAGCGGAATTGTACCTGGAGCGGGCGTTTTGCGCGTAAATTTAGTTATTCAAATCAATCTCAATAGATAGAAAGTTCGAAATTCATAAATTTAAAATAAAATTGCGACATCGGAAATACATGTATAAATAAAGTTCATGTATGTGTGTATGTTAACTATGCATTCCGAAATGGTTAGACTGATCTTGACGAAATTTTAAGTGATGATTTAGGTCAATCCTGGGAAGATTTTTGATAGGTCAAATTATTTGGGGGTTAAAGGCGTATAGTAATAGAATTATTTTTTCTTAAAATTCTAAATTGGTTCTGGCAGCTATATTTTGGCATCATTTGATTTTTTCCTTTAAATTATGTGCTAAAATAATTATTTCTTCTAAGTAACTCAATTTTTGACATAACGTTTGAATTGGTCTTTAAAATAATACAAGTGTTACGACATTTTGACTAAATTTACATGATGAACTATTTAATTTTAGCTTATTTTTTTCTTTTTAATCCAGCGTTGCTACTTTTTATTCAAACGAAAATCTAATCTGTTGCTGTGGTAACAGAGTGATAGCTTGGAAAATTAAAAAAGGTTTGGTTTGTAGTGCTACGGTCTACATTTTTGCAACACGAGGGCTAATGAGACCGGGACCTACAGTTTAAAGCCAATTCCGAACAACTACGAACATCCATACCACAGTACGATTCGAGCCCACGAACTCCGGTACCGAAGGTCAGCACCCTAACCAATCGGTCATAGTTCGGCAAAATTTAAAAATGTATTACAGTTTATATATACCACGCATTTAGGATCAGTCTCATGGAAGTCAATTAAAGCTAATGAGGAATTTTTTACTTTAAAAATCCAGCAAATCACCAATTATCTTTGGTGAGATCAGGCCTTCATATTTTCATTCGTCAAATACCTTGATTTTCTTTAAACAATCCCGCAAAACTATAGTTATTTTTCCCTTAGCTAAGTGGATAGATAAATTATTATATATAAAATTAAATTTATGAAAAAAATTATTTTAAAACTGAAACAAAATAATTCGTTTCATAAATTTAAGTTGTTTTACATTCGAAATTCTTAAAACTGCTGGTGTAATGTACAAAAACAAAGTTCCATTTGGTAACATTAAATATCCAGATGGCTGAGCATGAATCGGCTAGTGCAAAATTTGTTTAAAAATTCTATATAAATTATTTTCTCGAATCATTAATTATTTACTTTATTCTTTACTTTTTATCCACTGCATCAATATCTTACTCTCTTCCTACAAGCTCTTCAACTAGTTTGATGGATAAAACTTTAAAAACTACGCTTTCCAAGCATGTAGCGGCCATGCACCACGAGGTAGTGCTTACATCTTTCATTTCACCCAATAAGATAGACGTCTGTGTTTATACACAACAAAGCTGTCTGTCAAATCTCACTCATGAAGCAATACATTTCGCTCCCTGCGGGATCAGGAAGGAAAAGAGAAAAAAAAAATCTGAATACTTGGAAGAGAAGACGACGGAATATGAAAGAAAAGGGATAAAAGCAGAGGAAGCTTAAAGAAAAAAAAAGTAAAAAGCAATTTATGTGATGACACAAATCCATCAAACTTCACAGCGTAATGAGCAGCGTGCTATATGATAGGAGGGTTAAAATATTCTAGTCACTGTGATTATGTGTTGTACAAATATCCTTGATGATTAGGATTGTCTACAGACTAATTATAGTTCCCACACCGTTTACTCTTTTAATTAGAAGTACGCAAATGAAATGGGAATATGGAGTATCTATTTAATTTATATTTTATATACGCAAATCTTAGATAAAAATGTATATAAAAGCGAAAAACACTAAAAATATTGTGAAAATATACTATTATAAAAACTAAATTTCTCAGCGCAACAGCCCCTTGTGGGCCAGGGCGTACTGTGCCTATCTCGGTTTCCGAGACCAAGAGCCCTGGGATGCGAAGCATATGTTCCGGTTAGGTGGTCAACCTAACACGGAACCCCCAGTGTAAGTTTAGTTCCAAAGCATGCTTGGTCCTCAATTTATCTACCCACTAAGGGATAATAGGTTAAGTCAACCTTCTTCAGACTGGGGGGCATCGAACCTCGGACCTGTGTTGTTAGAACAAGAAGCGCTACCCCAGTGCTACATGGCTTCGAAAGTATACTATAAGTTAAAAAAACGTTTCTATGCTAAGATTTTATTTAAAAAAAGTAAGCTTTAATTATGAAAGTTATCAACAACATAGAGGCATTCGATTTGTTTTGATTTGGAATGCTAAAGTCTACTCTTTACAACAAGAGGGCTAATAAGACCGAGACCTACTGCTTAATGCTGATTTTATAAATGGCTAAGAACGTCCATGCCAGTAGTAAGATTCGAACCCACGAACTGAGGTACCGAAGTAATCAACCCTTTCAGATAGAAGCATTCGAAACATGATCGTAAACGTCGGAAGGTATTATGGCTAAACTAGTACGACACTGCTTTTCGGTACTGGAGTCGGCAGTTTAGGATACCACTACTGTCATGTTTGTAGACATTCGGAATTAATTTTAAACAGGTGTCCTGGTCTAATTCACCACGTTGGGGAGGAAAAATGATTATTAGTACTCCAAACCAAATTGAAGATATATAACACTTCTATACAGTTTTAATTAAAGCTAGTTTCTTTCTGAATTAGGGGTAATTACCGTTAAAAATAAACTTTTATTTTTTGATTGTGCTTTTTATCCCAGTAAAAATCTACATTTATATCTCCGCTGAAGATTTGCATCAATAAACCACAATGAACAATAATGCACCTTATGTCTAACAAATTTATTTCCTTCTAAATATCAAAGTACCAGATCACAAAGAAAAGCCTTTTTTGTTTTCAATTCTGGTAGATAATTACAGGAAAAACCTCAGACTTTATTTTGAGGACAAACAATGACAAGTCGAAAACAAAACACAACATAACCTAATGAACAAATGAAGCATTATTATACTGTGTGCTACAGTGCAGGTTGGTATTCATTTCAGTTGCAAATAGATAAAGATATGTATATGAATTTCGTAAATTTTTCTTATGTAAAAGTAAGGCAGTTAATAATTACAAACAAGGTTCTTCAATAAATATTTGGAATTTAATAACTACACATCTAAAATCTTTCACTTATTAACACATTGTATGCGGGACACGTTCTAGTACATTTTCTGACGATTGATACTTTAGCGCTGGTCCCGTACTAGTACGGGTTAGTGTAACAACATGGTTTGTTTGTGGGTACAAAAATAACGGTATACACAGAAAACAAAGCCGAATGCTCTTGTCTTTCATTTATTTATCATGTAAAAATGTTTATATATAACATAATTCGAAAAACTTAAAACTATATACTACTATTTCTATTTGATTTTTCATATTTACGATACTATTATAAATTTATCTTCTAAAAAATGTAATTTTTGTTTACAAAAATCTTGGTTGTTATTTATATATTTATATTTATATATTTGTTTATGTATTTCAATATAAAATACGAAAAGTTGTTTAAAAAATTAAATTATTTTCGATCTATTGAGATTTAACTGAATTTACGCGTAAAACGCCCGCTCCAGGTACAATTCCACTGCGAAATGTACACGCACACAACCCAGATAGCATGCATACTTGTGAGTACAAAAATAATTGTATAAACTGGGAAACAAAGCCGAATGTTCTTGTCTACTACATAAATTCTGGAAAAATTTAGACAAAAACTAGTTTTTACATCAGTCGATGCGGAACCACAGATCGGCAAGGTTGATTAAAAAAATCAATTTAGATTTAAAATTAACTTATTTATCCTTGCGAAAATGATATTATATATGTGTATATTTATATATTATATATATATATATATATATATATATATATATATATATATATATATATATATATATATATATATATATATATATATATATATATATATATATATATATATATATATATATATATATATATATATATATATATTTATATATATATATATAAAATATAAAATATTTATATATACTTATATATTTATATATTATAAAATATATATATATATAAAAAATACATATATATATATATATATTATATATATATATATATATATATATATATATATATATATATATGTATATTTTATATATATATATATATATTTGTTTATTTGTCTATTTATATATTTGTTTATATATTGCACTATAAAATGCGAAAAATTGGTTAAAAAATTAAATAATTTTGGATCTATTAAGATTTAACTGAATAACTAAATTTACTTGCAAAACGCCCGCTCCTGGTACAATTCCGTTGCGAAATGTACCCACACACAATGTGTTATCAGTAATTTAATTTTCCATAAGTTAGAAACTAAAAGATGCATAAAGATTTTTTTTTATAAAAATATTCAAAAAAGTAATTTGAAAACAAGATAGCTATATTTACTGAAATTAAACCCAATTTATTAACGCTAGCATAAAAAAGCGTAAAAATATCCACACACATCAGCAAAATAGAAATTCAAAAATCTATACATAAAAACCGTTGTACAATACCTTGATGGTTTAACAATCAGAACCATACAAAATCTCTCATAATAATGAAAGCACAAGATCTTAAATACAGACTACAGATGACGAAAAACACTCTCAGATAATGAATACATGTTATAAAAGATGTATTCATCATTTTTTGTGGTTAATATTTAGCATTGTAAATAAGTGAAAAGATTAAAGGAGGCAAAAGTCTGATTACTATTATTAATACATGAAAGCGGTCACCATAAGTGGTCTAGTAATTAGGAGATTAAAATCTTTTCAGAAAACCACATACTATAACACTCATTGTATATTGAAAGGCAAAACTGAAATGCCTAAGAAGTATTTTGTTTATACAAAGTAGTTATTGCTTTAAGGCATTATTTCCATAGTTAAGTCGCAACTCAACTTAGTGTTAATTTTTTATGCACTTATTTTCCTATTACTTCTACAAAGATACTCTGGCATTTTAACGACTTAAAGATAGACATTTAATAACGCTTATCCACAGTAAATTTACAAAGCAAAATATATTTTAAAAAGATGAAATAATTTGCAATAACTCATAAAGTTTTGAAAATATTATATATAAGGAAGTACCATTGAAGCAAACATGAGTTTTTTTTTCAGATAATAAGTGTTTTTAAAAGCACGAAAGATGAATTTCCCATTTCCTTATATCGTATTGTTTTTCACTGTTTATAAGTCTTTATTTAGTGATTGATGTCAAACATATTCGAATAATTTAACTGTCCTCCTTTACGAAAACTCATCAATAATCGTATATCATGTTATGTTTTAACCCTGAAACCAAATAGGATCTATTGTTGCGAGCGTAATCAGCTTCCTTACAGATAAGTTATCCGAGAATTTTTTAAATGAAATATCCGCTTGTGATTCTATTAATATAGATGAGTTTTCTAATTTCCTTATAGTATCTCATTTCTGCAGCTCTTCGTTTACAATCGTTGGAGCTGAACGAAAAATTGTAATCAGACTTTATGGGCTTTTATTTTGAAATCCTTTACAATTTTAACATTGTTATTACTAGCCATGGCTTTTTGTGTGTATGTTTTTGAATACTGTTCTTGAAGAAGCTCTTACAGAAGCCGTAATTTTAACTAAAGGCTTTATATTTAAGAGATCTGTACAGTTAATAGCATACGTTGATATCATTCACATAACTGAAAAATATAAAAAAAAAATTGTTTAGACTTATTGCTCTAGAATCGTTGGAGCTGAACGAATAAATGTAATCAGACTTTATGGGCTTTTATTTTGAAATCCTTTACAATTTTAACATTGTTATTACTAGCCATGGCTTTTTGTGTGTATGTTTTATAATATTTTTCTTGAAGAAGCTCTTACAGAAGCTACAATTGTAACTACAGGCACTATATTTAAAAGATCTATACAGTTAATAACATATGTTGATATCATTTACATAACTGAAAAATATAAAAAAAAATTGTTTAAACTTATTGCTCTAGAATCGTTGGAGCTGAACGAATAAATGTAATCAGACTTTATGGGCTTTTATTTTGAAATTCTTTACAATTTTAACATTGTTATTACTAGCCATGGCTTTTTGTGTGTATGTTTTTTAATATTGTTCTCGAAGAAGCTCTTACAGAAGCCGGTATTTTAACTAAAGGCACTATATTTAAAAGATCTATACAATTACTAGCATACGTTGATGTCATTAACATAATTGACAAATATAAAAAAAAGATTGTTGGAGACTTATTGCTGTAGAATCGCTCAAGCTGGACGATTAAATGTAATCAGATTTTATGGGCTTTTATTTTTTAATCCGTTAAATTTTAACATTGTTATTGCTAACCATGGCCTTTTGAGTATACGTTTTTAAATATTGGTCTTGAAGAAGCTCTTACAGAAGCCGGAATTTTAACTAAAGGCTTTATATTTAAGATATCTGTACAGTTAATAGCATATGTTGATATCATTAACATAACTGAAAAATACAAAAAAAAAAAAATTATTTAGACTTATTTCTCTAGAATCGTTGGAGCTGAACGAATAAATGTAATCAGACTTTATGGGCTTTTATTTTGAAATCCTTTACAATTTTAACATTGTTATTACTAGCCATGGCTTTTTGTGTGTATGTTTTATAATATTTTTCTCGAAGAAGCTCCTACAGAAGCTACAATTTTAACTAGAGGCACTATATTTTAAAGTTCTATACAGTTAATAGCATACGTTGGTGTCATTCACATAACTGAAAAATATAAAAAAAAAATGGTTGTGAAGACTTATTTCTCTAGAATCGTTGGAGCTGAACGAATAAGTGTAATCAGACTTTATGGGCGTTTATTTTGAAATCCTTTACAATTTTAACATTGTTGTTGTTAGCCATGGTTTTTTGTGCGTATGTTTTTTAATATTGTTCTCGAAGAAGCTCTTACAGAAGCCGGTATTTTAACTAAAGGCACTATATTTAAGAGATCTATACAATTACTAGCATACGTTGATGTCATTAACATTATTGAGAGATATAAAAAAATGGTTGTAGAGACTTATTTCTCTAGAATCTCTGCAGCTGGACGAATAAATGTAATCAAACTTTATGAGCTTTTATTTTGAAGTCCTTTACAATTTTAACATTATTATTGCTAGCCATGGTCTTTTTTGTGTATGTCTTTTAATATAGTTCTTGAAGATGCTCTTACAGAAGCCGCAATTTCAACTAGAGGCACTATATTTTAGAGATCTATACAGTTACTGGCATACGTTGATGTCATTAACATAACTGACAGATATAAAAAAAAATGGTTGTGGAGACTTATTTCTCTAGAATCGTTGGAGCTGGAAGAATAAATGCAATCAGACTTCATGGACTTTTATTTTAAAATCCTTTTCAGTTTTAACATTGTTATTGCTAGCGATGGTGTTTGAGTGTACTTTTTTTTAATATTGTTCTTGAAAAAGCTTTTACAGAAGCCGAAATTGTAACTAGAAGCACCATATTTCAGAGATCTATACAGTTACTTGCATACATTGATGACACTGAGATAATTGACAGATGTAATAAAATGGTTTTGGAGTCTCATTTCTCTAGAATCTTCATCGGGAAATATTGAACTAACCATAAATGAGGGCAAAACAATATATATAGCTGTAACTAGAGAAACACATGGTTCTCTCTCACTTTATGTAAAATTTTATACCTTCAAGAGCGTTGACCAGTGTACGTATCTCGGTGCCATGATTTTCAGTTATAATAAATATCAAACTTAAAATTGACAACAGAGGCAGTTTAGAATTAACAAATATTTTTATGATTAAAAGCAATGGTTCTCAAACTGGTTTTACAGACCACTAGAGGCTCATGTTACTGCTGAATGGGTAGGTCATACACAAAAATTAACTTGGTGGTGCGTGGGCAACGTCACATAAAATGTACACAACAACAGTTAACAAAATGCTTAAACTGCAGTTAAAATATTATGAACCATTTTCTTTTTTTACGAAAAAATAAACAATAAATAAATAGGCATTTATTTGTATGTTCACTTAAATCGAGATGAAAACTTGATTGTTTATTGTCCACACTGACTGGTTCTTTATTCTAACCTCAGACAAAGATTCCGAAACATTCTTAACTTATTTATTCCGATTCGGTGCTGAGCACTTTTAGGAGTAAATCTACAAACTTAGAACAATTCAAGCTGATACTGTAGCAACTTATTGGATTATTCACAAATAGGAAGAGCTGTTTGAACAAAGATCTTACAAATTCTCTTGTTACAAAAACAGATACCGATATTATATGCTGCGTTTTGGGTCACTGCACAGTTTTCCTGTTTAGTAGAACGTGGATTTATCGTAGATATAAGCTTCATCGCGAACAAGAAATGGACAAGCAGTGTTCAAGGAGACTTGTGAATGTTACTCACATAGATCCAAACATAAACTAATATCATATTATTATGTCCGAATTTTTCTAGTTTTATCTAAATATTTAACCATTAAAAAAAGAAAAATATATATTTTAATGTTTATTTTATGAATAGAAGTTTTGGAAACTAGAGTGTAACATATAGCATCATTATTTTTTTTTGATTCATTAAAGGTTAAAGTATTAAGTTATTCTTTGTTACAGTTTTCTGATTGAAGCCCTAATCGGTTGAAAAAAAATTACAAATAAATGAAAGTTTTGAAATGAATAACAAAACACTTTCAGCCAAACAATTCTACATTATACAAATGTTTTACATAATTTCTACAACTGACAAAACAGTATCGGTAATCTACCACAATATTGGTAACTTCAGCATAACAAGGACTAAGTAAATTAAACGTAGATTTTTTTTTTATATTGAAAGTGATTTAAAAATTAAGATTATTTAATTACACTTTAGTTCTTTTATAAATTTATTAATTCAGAACAACAAACAGTCGTCCCAAAATGAATCATCAAAAATAAAGTTAGATTAAATATTTAGGTTTATAAATTTGGACATAAATTGAGTAGAAAAATGACTTCGCGTTACTAGATTCCTCTCGGATCCTCTAAGATACCGTCAGTATAAACTGGTAATAATTACGATGAGTGCTGTATTTTCTTTTAATTTCGTGAATAAAAACAGAAAAAAGGATATTATTCGAGCTGAATGGAAGAGACAGAAACCTACGGTTGAGCTACAAAATTTTAACTAATCTAAAAGGCATTAAAATCACACTTGCAGAAACTCTTCCGCATTCAATCTATCACCATATACCGTAGGGTTACATACATTCATATGTAACAGAGCTAACTGCCTAGTGCCTCACGTATGCCACAGAAAAAAAAATTAATAAAATTTTTTCTAAGTCCAAATTATCTCGGATCTGATTCCAGAATAATTCAGTTACTCCGCAAAGTTAAACGGTGCTATCATACTTCGACAAGTTTACGTGGGTTTAAGAGTTGGTCATATTAATGACGTTCTTTGAATAATTAACAGTCACTGGCAGTTTGTAAATTTGGTCATAAATGAAGCAAGAAAATGGCTTGGCATTACAAAGTTTCAGATTTTGTCTTCTTTAAGTGGTGATGGCTAAGGTGTTCTTTTAATATCGGGAATTAAATGAAAAAAATATATATTGTTTAAACAGAAGGAATAGAAAGAAAGCCTTACGTATATTCTTGCAGTACTAAATTTCGTTTGATCTCCAAATGGCATGAAAACTGAGTTCGAACAATGTCTTCATTAAATCTGTCATTCCACATCATAGATATACATCTGTATTTATACCAGTTCCACCTGACTTAAGTTAATCTACTATATTTCTGTAAATCCCTATAATTATAATTCGACTATTTTATGTGATTTCTAAAGTTGGTCATGCTATGAGCGTATTGTGAATCATTAACGGTCACTGGCAGTGCGTAAACTTGGTCATAAATGGAGTATGGTAATGGATTGTCTTTACAAAGTTTCATATCCTGTTAGATTTTGTCAATATTAGTCAACGATGGCTAAGATGGTCGTTGTATATAAGGAGTTAAAAGAAGCAAAAATAGGATATCTGAGAAGAATGGAGGAAATGTAAATCCCTATGCGTGCATTCGAGCCACACGAAACTTGATTCAACCACCTAAGAGTTTGAAAACTGCACTTACAGTGACTCTTCATTAAATAATTGTCCAACATCAATTCCAATTGTCTTTGGGTAGTCTACTATATTCTCTCAATTCCTATTATCACACTTCGGCAAGTTTGCTTTTGATCAAGAGAGTTGATCATGCTATGATCATATTGTGGATGATTAACGTTCGATGGTAGTATGCAAACTTGGTCATAAAAGGAGTGTGGTAATGGATTGTCATTACTGAATTTCAGATCCTGTCAGATTTTGTCAATGTTAATCAATGATGGCTAATATGGTCGTTGTATGTAAGGAGTTAAAAGAAACAAAAATAGGATATCTGAGCAGAATGGAAGAGAAGTAAAGCCTTACGCGTACATTCTTGCCACACGAAACTTCATTCGACCGCCTAATGGTTTGAAATCTGCGCTTGCAGTAACTCTTCATTAAATAATTGTCCAACATCAATCCCAATTGTCTTTGTGTAGCCTACAATATTCTCTCAATTCCTATTATCACATTTTGACAAGTTTACTTGGGTTCAAGAGAGTTGATCATCTATGATCATGTTGTGGATGATTAACGTTCGCTGGCAGTGTGCAAACTTGGTCATAAATGGAGTACCAGAATGGCTTGTCATTCATTACAAAGTTTCATATCTTGCCAGATTCTGTCAGTGTTCTTTTAATATAGGGAATTAAAAGGGGAAAAAAGAGGATAATATTAGAGCAGAATGGAAGCGAAGGAAAGCCCAGCGCGCGCATTCTAGCAGTACGAAACTTCATTCGATCTCCAAACGGCATGAAAACTGCGCTCGCAGAAGAAACTCTTCCGCATTAAATCTATCTCCACACACCGTAGATAGACACCTGTATTTATACATGACAAAGCTGCCTGCCAAGTCTCTCTCGTATAACAATATGTTTCTCCCTTACGGAAAAAAAGAGAGAAGAGAGCAAGGGGGGCGGAAGAAAGAGGAAAAAAATCCGCGAAAAAAAAAAGAAAAGAAAAAACCCGCCGAGAGATGCTAAAGCGAGAAAGAGCGGATGAAAAAAGATAGAGAAGAGAATGATGGGGGAGGCTCAAGAGCACGAGTGATCCGCAGGGCAGTGCGCAAACACCCTCTGCGCAGACATTTCGTGAAGGGCTATCGACAAGAGGCTGACGCACACACGTCGAGGGGAGACTGACAAGAAGGCTAGGGGGGAAGGAGTGAAGAGGGGAGGGCGCTTATCGAAAATATATTTTTTTTCCTCTGGTAGTTTTTATTTTGGTTGATACGTCGCTAGATGCAGCTGGGGGAAATACACGCCGTGAAGGGACCGCGTATTGCATGCGGAATGACATGGGAGTGTATTGATGGTAGATATGAATAGATGGATGTGATTAGAGTAGGCCACGATTAGCTCATTTACGCCTGTCTGGATATATATACATAGATATAGAATATTCACTGAGCGATAAAATGGGAACATGATAGAACATATAAGAAAAGTAATTCCCATGAATATTTTTCATTAAAACATAAACCAGCTCTCAGCACTTATAGAATCAAGGAGAGACGTAATTGTGTTTTATGTACCATATTAAAAGCCACACCACATGTACATAGTATTATACACACAGATTCATTTTGAATTTAATTAAAATGGTACACAAGTGCTATATAACACACACAGAAATATATATATATATATACATATATATAATTTAAAGCAAGAATTTTACAAAACAATTGTTTCAGGACTTTATTTATAAAGCCAAAATATAATAAAGATTAATCATAAAATGTAAAATATTTACTAAGCTGTTTGGTAAAAATTTGAATTTTGGCACAAAATTTGTTAAAGCCGGAAAACAGAAGATTTGCAAAGGGATAAATATACGTCTAAGACCTCCGGTTGCGGGGATAAAAGCCGATTAAGGATTTTACTATACACCAGATATTCAGATAGAATTTATTCATTAATTGAAATTCTAATTTCGTTAATACCACAAAACTATGTTTTTACATTATTTCAAGCTTTTTTTGCAATTAGAAGTATACGTCAAAGACCAACAGTTGCGGATATAAATTAAGTTTAATGACTTTACTATGCATTTGTATACAGATAGATTTCCATTCATAAATTGGACCCCCAATTTAATCAATACATGAAATGAAAGTTTATATTATTTCAAACATTTTTGTTATTAGAAGTCACAGTGGCGGATATAAAGGCCGTTTAATGACTTTACTATGCAGCTTGTATACAAATAATTTTCATTCATAAATAGGACTCCCAAATTAATCAATACACGAAATTAAAGTTTATATTATTTCAAACATTTTTGTTATTAGAAGTATATGTCAAAAACCAACAGTGGCGGATATAAAGGCCGTTTAATGACTTTACAATGCACCTTATATACATATAATTTCCATTCATAAATAGGCCTCCCAATTTAATCAATACACGAAATTAAAGTTTATATTATTTCAAACATTTTTGTTATTAGAAGTATATGTCAAAAACCAACAGTGGCGGATATAAAGGCCGTTTAATGACTTTACAATGCACCTTATATACATATAATTTCCATTCATAAATAGGACACTCAATTTAATTAATAATGAAAGTTTAAATTATTTCAAACATTTTTTATATTAGAAGTATTTGCCAAAGACTAACAGTGGCGGATATAAAAGACCGTTTAATGACTTTACTATGCATCTTGTATACAGATAGATTTCCATTCATAAATAGGAATCCCAATTTAATCAATACATGAAATGAAAGTTTATACTATTTCAAACATTTTTGTTATTAGAAGTCATAGTGGCGGATATAAAGACCGTTTAATGACTTTACACCTTGTATACAGATAGATTTCCATTCATAAATTGGACCCCCAATTTAATCAATACATGAAATGAAAGTTTATATTATTTCAAACATTTTTGTTATTAGAAATCACAGTGGCGGATATAAAGGCTGTTCAATGATTTTACCATGCATCTTGTATACAGATAGATTTCCATTCATAAATTGGATTCAAGTTTAATCAATTCATGAAAAGAAAGTTTATATTATTTCAAACATTTTTCTTATTAGAAGTATTTGTCAAAGACCAACAGTGGCGGATATAAAGGCCGTTTAATGACTTTACAATGCACCTTATATACATATAATTTCCATTCATAAATAGGACACTCAATTTAATTAATAATGAAAGTTTAAATTATTTCAAACATTTTTTATATTAGAAGTATTTGCCAAAGACTAACAGTGGCGGATATAAAAGACCGTTTAATGACTTTACTATGTTATTGTATATTATATGTACTTGTATACAGATAGATTTCCATTCATAAATAGGACTTCCAATTTAATCAATACATGAAACGAAAGTTTATACTATTTCAAACATTTTTGTTATTAGAAGTCATAGTGGCGGATATAAAGACCGTTTAATGACTTTACTAAACACCTTGTATACAGATAGATTTCCATTCATAAATTGGACTCCCAATTTAATCAATACATAAAATGAAACTTTATATTATTTCAAACATTTTTGTTATTAGAAGTCACAGTGGCGGATATAAAGGCCGTTTAATGACTTTACTATACACCTTGTATACAAATAGATTTCCATTCATAAATTGGACTTTGAATTTCATTGATACACAATAATATTCAGTTGGAAATAAAAATAAGTTTTTTCTCCGAAAAAATCATAGAGCCATAAAAACAAACAAGCAAACAAAATTGTCAATCCTAACTAACGTGACAAACGCTAAAACTCAACACTCCTGATTTCCCAGTGCTTTCACGTCTCATTTTACTCATGAGTGAATCTTACGAAAGCACCTAAGCTGGAAATGTCCTGTATGTTAACAAAAGACAAAACAGGACCCCCCGTGGATTCCAGGATTGCGCACCGCTGCCCAAATACGCCACTCTGACGACTTCAATGGAAATTAAATACATTATTAATTATGACCTTCATATTTTCCGGATTTCCGGACATTTAAACTACACCTGAGGTGAACACTTAAAACAGGAACGGTATATGCGTGTAGGCTGGATATGAATATGTACTTTATGAATAATAATAAAATATCGTGTATATTTATTGTATGTTTTCCTGCGTGTGATAGTTCCTTGCATACGGTTCGGTGGAAATAGATGTGGACCTACTATTAATCATGTAACCAGTAAGTTATGATTTTGAGATAAAAAATATTGTGTTAAGATCTTTATAACAAGTTTACGCGTGTTATTTTTTAAAAGATATTCTTCCTGCACATAATATCAATTACAAGCAGGTGTAAGTCATTTTTCCGTGTCTTTTTTATTGTATAGTACAACTGAAATTTAAAGCACTTAAGTTACATATAATAGCAAGATGGAAGCAAGAATAGTTTTACGGGGTAGAACCACAGAAGACTGTTCTGTTATTTAACACTATGTTTACGGGACGCGTCATTTTGACTCATTTCGAATTTTATAAGGAAAATAACAAAAACCTACAATAAATATATCGTGTATATTTATTGTACGTTTTCCTGCGTGCGATAGATCTTTGCATACGGTTCGGTGGAAATAGATGTGGACCTACTATTAATCATGTAACCGGTAAGTTATGATTTTGAGATAAAAAATATTGTGTTAAGATTGTGTTAAAAAGCTTACGCGTGTTATTTTTTAAAAAATATTCTTCCTGCACGTAATATCAATTACAAGCAGGTGTAAGCCAATTTTCAGTGTTTTTTTATTGTATAGCACAACTGAAATTTAAAGCTCTTAAGTTACATATAATAGCAAGATGGAAGCAAGAATAGTTTTATGGCGTAGAATCAGAGAAGACTGTTCTGTTATTTAACACTATGTTTAAGGGACGAGTCATTGTGACGCATTTCGAATTTTATAAAGAAAAATAAAATAAAAATGCAAAAGATTTTTGTATCTTCTGTAATGAATTTTATCCATTGAACGAGGTAAATATATATTGAAGTTTATTTTCTTCTAAAGTGTTAAAATATTGACATTTTCTACGTGGTATACTTATCTCTACGGATATGCGTCAATTTGACGAGATCGTAATGTAGACAAAATTTTTAGTAAATTAGTTCTACTCATGCAAACATTACAACAGTAATAAATAGGAATGTTCCAAAAATACTTCTATCCGTTATCCTATATTGTTATCTCAAATGAAACAAGCAATAAGCAACAGTGGAAAGAACGTAACTCAGAATGCCAAGTGAATGCCAAGTTTAAGAACCTTTGTTTAGTTATATACTTACATACTGCCTTAAAAACGGTCATTCTTTCAGAATAGTGCCTATGGCTACCCAATAGATGTATATGACGAAGGACAGCATCTATAGTGCTTCTGCCACTGAATTCCAAAATGATACTTGCATAAAAACACACCTCGCATATTACTTGAAATCACGAAGCTAATTTTTACAACTTACATACTTATTAAATCCCCTTTTCATATATTTTATCTTAAAACCAACAGAAACTTTAGAATGTTATAATATATATATCGATTCCAAAGATACTGTGCCACCTTAAAATACAATCTTATTTAAGCTAATATACAATCCAATAACGGAAACTCAATAAAAATAACAAAAGTTTACAGAGGTCTCAAAGCGAGACATCTATTTTATTCCATATGATGCTATAATATGTAAAAAAATATACTTAACATTTTAAATTTTAAAGTTTTCTTCCGTGACGACCGAAGACAAAGTAATACGTACTTATGAATGCTGCTCAGACATCGCCCACGGAGGAGTGGTCTTGTTATTTTAGCAACATATTTTTCTAGCACAGGTGACTAGAAACTGATCAACACCCCTGTGTTTCTACGAACAGATATTCATTCATAAAAGCTTCCTTTGGACAAAGCACATTCCTTTGTATTAGACTAAAGAAATGGGTTCCTATACAGTACTTAAAGAGTAGCTGTTGAAAGGATAGTATTTACACTATAAAACTTATCAGCTTCGTTGTTAAAACTGACTAATAAGAGTTTATTTAATCCATTTAATATATTGTATCTGTAAGATAAGAGTAGAGTACTTTGAAGAATGTTTTACCATGTATGTAATGTCTTTGAAATTGACTAAAAGGGCAACTGTTTCATATATGATATCTTATATAAAGCATTTAATTAGTATTTTTTATTACCCCTTGATGCAGTTTTATATCTGTCGTAGTGGAACTTGTCAATACTCTATAATTGATTACGTCTGTTTAAAAGGTGTTGCATAGATAACATACTCATCTTGAAAGCGTTAAGGACAATCTTATTACTTATTGCCTTTACATATTACAGTGGTATTTATGTTATTGCAGTCATACCTGTCTATAAACATAAAACTGTGTTTCTTTGATCTTGCTGAATGCTTGATTTACTATTTACCCCATGAACAATCACCAAGACTTTAGTAATTGAATTAAAAATATTTGAATTTAAATTATTTAGTTAAAGTTAAATTAGGTCTTTAAATACAGTCTGTAATATTATATACCCAACTTATTTAAACATTGAATACGCAATTGTTCCAACTATGGAAACCTTTCTATATCTTTGTAGGTTCCTATAGGATCCTTATAGACAGATTTAATTCTATATATATACAATATATAAAAAAAATTATTGCCTTGATTGTATGTATCAGTCTTCAATGTTTTTCCATTTCACGTTTTAATTTTTTAATATTAATTTTCCCAGCTACTAAAATTATATTAAGGCATATACATTATTCCAACTATGGTAACCTCTCTATATCTCGGTAGGTTCCTATAATATCCTCATAGACAGATTTAATTCTATATATATACAATATATATATAAACAATTATTGCCTTGATTGTATGTATCAGTCTTCAATGTTTTTCCCTTTCACGTTTTAATTTTTTAATATTAATTTTCCCAGCTACTAAAATTATATTAAGGCATATACATTATTCCAACTATGGTAACCTCTCTATATCTCGGTAGGTTCCTATAGTATCCGTATAGACAGATTTAATTGTATATATATATATATATATATATATATATATATATATATATATATATATATACATATATATATATATACATATATATATATATATACATATATATATATATATACATATATATATATATACATATATATATATATATATATACATATATATATATATACATATATATATATATATATATATACATATATATATATATATACATATATATATATATACATATATATATATACATATATATATATATACATATATATATATATATATATATACATATATATATATACATATATATATATATACATATATATATATATACATATATATATATATATATATATATATACATATATATATATATACATATATATATATATACATATATATATATATACATATATATATATATATATATATGTATTATATATACATATATATATATATATATATATTTATAAATATATATATATATATATACATATATATATATATACATATATATATATATATATATAAAGAAATATTGCCTTGATTGTATGTATCAGTCTTCAATATTTTTCCATTTCACGTTTTATTTTTTTAATATTAATTTTCCCAGATATTAAAATTATATTAAGGACGTTATTGTTTGCAATTTCATTACTTCCACACTTCCCCAAACTTAAGCCTGAATTGGTGATTGATACTTGCGGCATTTTTCACTTTTGTTATTTAGCTGTCAATTCACATAAACATAATTATTGGACATTTGACTAATGGTACTTACTTAATTAAGTATTTAAATCATCGCTTAATACATAAGAGTAAAATAAAATATTTTCCTGTTTATCAATAAATTTATAAAAAAAAATGACACTAGACACTGAAAGCTAAGCTTCAGTATAAAAATATCTTCCATTTATTTTATTTTCAAAACATTATCTCTCAAAAAATACACTTGTCACAAAAAAATCAGCAAAATGTTTTTACTAATACATTTTGAATCCCAGGTGGACATAAAACATCCCACGTTACGAAATAAACATTTTAAATAAGCTATAAAAATCTGACCGCACGTGAAATACCATATTTCCAAAGACCCGGTTTACCGCCTTAGACAGACAGACAGACAGACACACAGAGACCCCTCTACTAACAAGCTCACATTCGAGAAAATAAATTGCAAAATTAGTATTCGCATAAACTCGCATGGCGGACTGCGTTTAACAACGACATCTCTGTGGAAACAATATTTTCAACAAAAGTGTAATTTAGTGGATCTGCCCCAGCAGGAAGTTGGCACAATCATAATTGGCGATTTTTTTCCCCTCTCCAATGTCTCCCATAATAAAATGCTCATATTTCAGACAAGAATTTATTATCAATAAATCTAGCAAGAGCCTTTTGTGGAAGCCGGATTTTTGGCCTCATAATAAGAAGTCGTAATGTGCTTAGGGGAAAAAAAAACACAGAAGTTCCCAAAAGTCGGTCGTATATAGTTTTAATTATACATAAATACACATTGCGGCGACCTGATTTACGTACACAATCACGCCGAGGGATTTTATTGTGATGAAACACATCTTCCCTTTGAAGGTTTCCCTTAATTGGCGACTTAGTGCTGTTTTATTTCTTTTCGCGGATTTTATGTGCGAGTTATTTGTCTAGTGTTAAGCGATAAAACCGTGTATGTTTCACACAGGTTAAATGTACATTAAATTTTTAATGAAGTCAGATATATAAATAAACAGGAGGTTGTACAACAGCTACAATTAACGTGATAACTTTCTGTTTAAAAAAGTTAACGGTGATAAAATTATTTTGCCTCTGTAATCCTCTGAAGCATATACATAAACAAAACGGACCATTAATTTTTTTTTCTAAATTTTTACTTAAAATGACTAAACGGGAAAAGCAGAGAACTCATCGATTCCATACAAGTAATTTAAAACAGCAGTAAAAGAGATCAATAACTTGGTGAGTTCAGTATTCACCAATTATTTCCAATAATTTTATTGCATTCACCACTACCAATTCGCAGATGCTTTTTGGCCACTTTTTAGGGGAGCACCCTATAGCTTTTATAGGCGACCAACATTACTCCCTGGGATAAAACAAATAATGCGTGTCCTCGTAATTTGAAGCAGTGACCAAACAGAAGACTCTTTTGGTCACTGCTGGCTCCCCAGGCTTGGCCAGCCACATCCGGAGGTATCCTTTGTGAACTTGGAAGACATTGTAACCACGAACCTATTTTACGTACCACAGCCGCTGTTAATGAACACGTCTAATCTTTAACAGGTTTGAGCCTCGAACTTATAATCCTCCGTTTATGTGATCGAGATCTTTGCCGACTGAACTACTGCGCCTCGAAATTTTCATAAATCATCGCCCAGTAATTTAGTGACTCAATCTTGCAGGTTGTCTTCACACGATTTTCAAAATGATTAGGTAAATAAAAGACTAATAAATCTTGGAAATTTTGTAGTATATTTAATAAGAAGTAGTGGATTTTGTTCGGTTTGGAGTGGAGTGCTACGGTCTAATTTTTTTTTTCGACACGAGGGCTAATGAGACAGGGACCTACAGCTTAAAGTCGACTCCGAACGGCTACAAACATTCAATGCCACAATAAGATTCGAACCCACTAACTCCGGTTACGAATGCTAGAAGTAGTGGTGGAATAATGTGAAGAATAAATGATTTTAAAAGTGTTTAGAAAGTGTGACTAAAACAATAACATAGCCGCTACCTGAGAATGATAAAATTTACTAAGAGTGTAATTGTGATGATGATGATAATTAGCTAGTTGATGCAGTTGATGGTGATTCGTAGAGTGATAAGGAATTTATTAGTTTCTATGATGAAAAACTTCTTTTAAATCCTAAGGGGACATAGTATCTTTTAAGACTTAAAATTGCCATTATAGTTCCTTTCTTTCGCCATAAAATAAACATTTCTGTTTTATAAGTTCTTTAAAATCACCCCAACTTAAGAAAAATTATTTAAATTTGGGATTTCAAGTATTATATCTATAAAAAAATAAAAAGCAAATGCCACAGGAAAGTGAAATTTACCTATCCACAAGTTAATTTATGAAATGTGTATATAAAAAATTAAATTTATATGAAATTAAAGCAAAATATCTGTTTTGTTCAGCAAACCTAAATCTTTAAAAGGTATGGCCCATTTTAAATTCAAACAAGCCTTAAAAACGCCCCAACTTAAGAAAAATGATTTATATTTGACATTTCAAGTATTATATTTTTAAAAAGAACATAAAAAGCAAATGCCACAGGAAAAATGAAATTTACTTATACACAATTTATGAAATATGTATATAAGAAATTCAATTTTTATGTGAAATTAAAGCAAAATACCTGTTTTGTTCTGCAAACCTAAATCCTTATAAGTATCTCCCATTTTAAACTTAAAAAAAGAAGCCCTAAAAATATCATTAAACAAAAAGTTTTTCAAAATTTTAAGCCAAAAATTTCTAGCTGTTCCCGCTCTGTAAAATTTTTGGGCACGCGATAGGATTTTCGAAATTTAGAATTAAAACGAATATAGAACTGCTTTTATTTATTTTAATACTATTTGATTGTTTATTGACTATTCATTTTATAACAATTTCTGTAATAATTATGACTAACAATATTAAATATTCTGTAATATATGTATATTTGTATAATTAATATATGTAAACATTAATATATGTAAAAATTAATATATGTATTTTTATATTTTATATTTATAGTTCTTTGAATAGATCAGACCTGCATTAGAATACGGTTTTATATATGGTTACTTGCAGTTGCTAAATAGCGTAAAGAATCTAATTTTTTTTAACAGCTTCATGATTAGAAAATTTTTATTTCAGTAGTTAGAGGATATTTATCTAAAATAAATCCCAATAATTTTTTTACAGATAATTGGCTTTAATAGATTTTGGTAGCAGAAGTTTTTATGAAAATTGAAAGCAGTATTTCGGGTACAAGAGCAGTAAAGCCGTATGATACGTATAAATACGGATAACTGACATCAAACAGAAATCTGTCTCAAACTGAACATTTTTTTTAAACCTTTCGCTACAGAAGTTTTTGACACTGAGACCGAAATATCAACTGCAAAAATGACAGTTGCAGTTAAAAAATAAGCCATTTTTTTTTATTTTCCGCGTGTTACATCAAGATCCGAAAAATCGATAAGATTTTGGCGGCACATAATAACGCTTTACAGAAGTTAATGTTTCATCATGGCACAGTGTAAAAGAAAAATCATTCACAAATCCATTTTTGCACGTTTGCTACCAAAATAATGATAGCGAAAAATAATAATAAAAAAAAATCTGTAAAAAGAAAAAAAAACGAAAAAAAAAAATCGCAGACAAAATAAATACATTTATTTAGCAGACGAAAACCAAAAAGTGCTAAAGCTCGGAGAGTGTCAGAACGACTGAATATTTGGAATCATTCCAGAATTTCGACGCGAGAGTTAACGCTGTGCTTAGCGAGGGAAGAAAGGGATTTTGAGGGTCAGCATATAAAAAGAGCCGCAAAAATTCGTATTTATTGTTTAGCGTCAAAGGAGAAATTAACTGACAGATGTTCTCAGTTGAAAGTGTATTTTCATTTTCTTTTTTTTTTTCACTCTTTTTTCCCTTTTTATTTATTTATTTTTTTTTACTCTTCTGGTGGAATAGGAGAGAGAAAGAAAGAACTGCATTAAAATGGGCGTTCGGGAAATTGCCGGAGCACGGATTTCAGGCAAAAAAGAGGTGCAAATAGAAAAAAAAAACTGAACATTCAAATGCTGGAAATTTTTAGATTTACACTCCAGCTTTCTCTTTAAAAAAAATAAGAGAATCGTATCTGAAGAAATTATAAGCACAAATAAATTATTTCTTTATCTCAGAAATATTATTGGGGGGGAGGGGGTTAAAAAGTATATTTTAAAAAGGAAACTGCATTCTGACTGTAAGAGAATGCATTCAAGATTGAAGTTCAAAAGTGAAACGTGAGGTAAGAATGTCACTTTTACGTAAGACATTGATGGAAAAGCTTCTGAAAACAGATAAAAAGCGAATATCATAAAAAGATAAAAAAAGCAAATATTCAAAGAGACAAGATGTTAATGGGATAGTGTGACTGAAGTAGAATCTTTTTCCAATAACATCGAAATTTTAGTGTCAGAAATGTAATGTTACAGAAGCGTCGTCAAATGATCAAAACGCCGTAATTTTTTTTTCATAAATCTCAATTTATTTTACATATTTTATATTTGATGCGCTCTTCTCAGTTTGAATTTACTACAAGCGAGGTATCTTTATATCTTTATTTTAAGGTAATTTTAAGAGAACTGTGGACTTTGAAAATTAAATAATCTTGTTTCTGACCAATCTGCTTGAAAACGTAATGTTATTAGCTTTATATTTGTTATGTCGCAGATAATTGTTTGATTTGTTCCATATTTTGGCGTACTTTATAACCGCGATATAGGCCATGGGTATGGAAAAAAAAGGAGTAGAATTTGGAGATTAGAAAAAGGTAGGAGAGCCACCGCGATTGTCTAATGCTGTATTTTGAAAAATGAAACCGCTCGAGTTTGTTTCATTTTTTTAGTTAAATAAAAAGTTATAGTGTTTTTAAGTTTTAATGAAGACTCCTAGTGCAAATTTCTATGGATGGTATAGAAATTTTATGTAAGGTAAGAGAAGAAACTTTCCATATTTATGTGGAAACATTTACAATTTCACAATTTCAAGGAATTTCGAAACTGCTCGAGTTTGTTTCTTTTTAGTTAAATAAAAAGTTATAGTGTCTTAAGTTTTAATGAAGACTCCTCGTGCAAATTTCTGTGGGTGGTATGGAAATTTTATGTAAGGTAAGAGTAGAAACTTTACATATTTATATGGAAGTATTTACAGTTTCAAGGTAAAGTCTTAATAGTTTTAAACTTTATTAATTATTAATTGATTGGAATGGAGCATTATTGAAAATGTTCCATGCTCACTTCTTTCACTCATAATTTGGAAATCTATATTCAAAAGATACGATTTAGGCTTTTAAATAAAAATTAGAAGCTGTCTTAAGCACTCGACAGGATATTTATTTAGAAAAAATTATAATAGTTAAAATATATATTTTTTCCTTTAATATATATATATATATATATATATATATATATATATATATATATATATATATATATATATATATATATATATATATATACATATATATATATATACATATATATATATACATATATATATATATATATACATATATATACATATATATATATATATATATATATATATATATATATACATATATATATATATATATATATATACACACATATATATATATGTGTGTGTGTAAAGAAGATTCTCAGGGGTTTTCAAAACTTAAGTCAAGGGCTAAAAATTCCCGCGTCCTTTTGTATTCCCCTTTCAAACCGCTAACCTAAATTGACCACTGGGGCTACAGTTTACACCTTCAGAGGAGGGATCTGACCAATTATAACTTTACATTGCCCTAGCGGACAATTTAGGATATTTCCACAGATTTTGACTGAGATGTTGACCCAGATATTAAGGGATATACATATAACTTCAGGCTAGAAGTCTTATACATGTAACTTCATGCTAGCTGACCCCTTAGTATGTCCTGTACTTATGATGAAGTAGGAACCCGTCCTTCAACGTTATCTTAATAAAGGTCTTTAGCTAAAACGGTGTCATTTTTATGGGTCATGACTGCAACCACTCATCGTGAAGTCCGTTTTATTACACACATATATATATAATACTTATTTTAAACTCAAGTATAGATTTTTGTTTTTCGAAATATAGCGACTTTAACTTTTACTTTACACTTTCGAAGGTAACTACTGTCTTTTGTGATAATAATTATATTTATTATAAGTTGATGGATATTAAAATACCCTGTTTGATTCTAATTTCTAGATTAAACTCAATTTGCTCCATATTTGGGATTTTAATAGACGATTATATTTCCAACAATCTGTGATATTTTTCACTTTGGATTCAACATCAGAAATATTTTAAAATTTTGTAAATCAGATCATAAATATTTACCAAAATTACCTTACATATAACTTCACCCTTTTCAATGAACCATTGGGATTAATTTTGGGATTCCCTGACTATTTATTTAATATCTGAGCATTATAACATCAAATGTGAAAAATATATTTTTATATTAGAATTTTAAAATTTAACAAATGAATAATGGGTTACGTAATTTATTTTCTTATAAACCTGTAAGTATAATTATATTAAAAGAGGTGTTATTAAAAATAGCTTCTCATATCACATGAACCTTATAATTAATTATACGTTGTTTTCTGAATACAGATTATCGACAGATGGTAAGTATTACACATTTTTTTTCAACAAAATTTCGCCCCTCGAATATTTTGTTCGCTTAATATTAAAAAATATAACTAAAATAATGTAACTAAAATCAACAAAGATTTTTCGCAACTGTAACGTATTGATTATCAACATTGTAATTAAAAGATATGTAGGAAAGATATGACACCGATGTATCAAAACCTTTGCATGTTTATTTAACACGTTCAAAATTTATTATTATTATTTGTAGAAATTAAGAATACAAGCTTACTCATACGAAAACTTTCTATGTTGAAAATCGACACTCACTAGCTTACATTATTATAGAGGTTAAAGTATATTACTAAAATATATAAAAAGTTGTAAAACTTAATTTTTTATAGAATATAAAAAAAAATCAAACACAATGCAATGAATATACAGAGAAAAATATTTTTCTTCCAAAAAAGATTTAATTAAATATTATAAAAGATATTGCCTATTTTATTTTTTAAAATGTAGAAGACATTGCATTTGTATCATGCGAGAACTTTCTATGTCGAAAATCAACAATCACTAACCTACATTTTTATAGAGGGTAAAATATATTACCAAAACGTATAAAAATTACAAAACTTTTTTTTTATAGAATATAAAAGAAAAATCAAAAATAATGCAATGAATATACGGAGAAAGATATTTCCCCCAAAAAAAGATTTAATTAAATATTATAAAAGATATTGCCTATTTTATTTTTTAAAATGTAGAAGACATTGCATTTGTATCATGCGAGAACTTTCTATGTCGAAAATCAACAATCACTAACCTACATTTTTATAGAGGGTAAAATATATTACCAAAACGTATAAAAATTACAAAACTTTTTTTTTATAGAATATAAAAGAAAAATCAAAAATAATGCAATGAATATACGGAGAAAAAATATTTTTGCCAGAAAAAGATTTTAATTCAATATTTTAACAGATATTGCATATTTTATTTTAAAAAATGTTGAAGACATTGCATTTGTAAGTATTCTTAGAGATTGCTGCAAAACGAAGCCGACCGACAAACGAAGAAAAAAAAACCCGAATAACATAAAACCACCCGTGTTCAAAGATACCCCAGTTGATTTTTTTACGTCATAAAACGCAGAAAGAAAATACACGCATAAAAAGAACACCTAGAATGATTTTTAATGATATGAATTCTCATTAATAAGTGGCTCCCCACGATGGATTCACCATTTGCATCTGATGTAAAGAATAATTATGGCATTCGGAATTTAAGGCCAGGAGAGGTACACCATTGAGTTACGATAGTTGTAAGCCAGTGGTAAAGTTAATTTTTAGACTTTTCCTTAAACGATGTTAAACAATGAAAAAAACTATTCACTATTTCTGGGCACATATATAATTGTTAAAGGTTTGATAAAAATATATTTTCTACTTGTTCTAACTTTTAACTTTTCATTTAAATTTTGCATAGATGGAAATTCTTTAAAGAGTAATTTTTGTTATAAACTTTTTATTTCTTTTTCATTTTTAAAAATATTTTAAAAATAAAAATAGAACATTTTTATGAGTAGTTGATTTTTTTCTAAAGAATATTATAAAATATTTTCCTATAATTAAAAATTTCGAAAAAATATTTCAAAGAAAATACACTAAAGAAGGGTTGTACGAAATTTCAGATGTCAACTTAAAGAAAATTAGAGATATGCCAATTAAAAATTTATAAAAAAAATCAATCTAAGAAGAATGAACTGTTACTATAGGTTAAAGAATGCAAATATATTTTAAAGAGTAATACAGAAAAACCTGTGTATAACAATAACCTTCAAGATTAATAAAAGTTACCTAAAATTAAGAAAGTAACATAGTTTCTTAGGTACACTTCTTTATTTATTCATGATATTCCTTATTTACGTACTGAAAATTTACCAACAGGTTGTAAACTGCTATAAATATTAAGATTAAAATTTTTTTAAATAAAGTTAAATTGATCTCTAAATACAATTCAATTACGTACACAAGCATCGAATATGAAATTTTCAAATTGTCTAAAACGATAATCTTTTATAATTATAGTTATCTAGACACCTACAATATCTTCCCGATAGT
>CM063506.1:112413032-112443032 GCA_032207245.1 Pardosa pseudoannulata | reverse complement strand
TAGTAAATCATGCTTATTTTACTAAATTTTATTCATTCCTACTAATAGATAATAAAAACCATGTCCTAGCAATTAAAAAATGAACATAATTTATTGTTAAATTCCCGGGAATAAAACTTATATTCATACTTTTCATTCCTAATGTTTTCATACTTAAAATAGTAAAATATTTTAATGGAAATTAAATCATTCTATTAAGTTAGGTAATTTGTATCTAATTCAAAATAATATAAAGCTGTAATAAAATTATTACAACAAATATAGTTTAAATGCAGTTTCTTTGAAATTATATTTTCTTATTGTAGATAATTAAAAACTTCCTTTAATTATTAAAAATTATGCTAATTTTGAACTGAAATTTTTAAATTATAGTGTTTTTAAAGTATGTTTATTATTACTTGTAATTAGCAGGAAATAAAAAGCATGATAAAAAATAAACCTTATTAGCAACATTTTTTTAGGTCGTAAACTAGATAATTTACCTTAAGTTCAAAATGGGATAAATGTGTTGCAAATAATAAAAGTACATCATGCAAATATGAAGATTTAAATGGAAATTATATTTAGTTCTTAAAACACTACTCAATATGAATACCACAATTTATATCAGGAGTTACAGTTCGTTTACCTCTGAATGACTTTTTAGCAACTCACAAAATCAAATTGATATGCCTCTAATATTCAATATAAAATTGGAGAGGCAGATAAAACAAAAATGCTAACAGATGGAACAAAGTCACAATAAACTTGTCCAGAATAATTCTTCGTATTAAAATCTAAAATAATTAAACCGCATATTTTCGCAATGTTCCTTAAATAGATAGTACTTTTTTACAGCATATTGCGTACAAATTCCATAACTTATATCAGGAATTACAATTCGATTATCCCAGAATGACTTCTCAAGAATTTGCAACATCAAATGGATATACCTCTATCAAGTAAGATGTCTTAAGTTTACTAATTATATTGTAATTCAAGTGGGCTTGTTACAAACAAGTTCAAATCATGAAGGAGGTTGTATTAAACAACAAACACTTTCAGAATAGCTTATCCAAATTGATTAAAAAGAAACTGTTTATATATTGAGTAGGAATTCCACAACTTATGTCAGGAGTTAACAGCTCATCTTAGAATGATTTTTCAACAATTGGAAACTTCAAACTAATATGCCTCTATGCAAGTCTAAAGTTTACTAATTTCATTAATGATACAAGTGGGCTTGTAATAAGCTACAAAAACTTTCCCAATAGTTTATCCATCCAAATCTGATTAAAAAAATCTGTATACTGAATATGAATACCACAACTTATATCAGGAGTTACAGTTCGTTTACCTCGGAATGATGTTTTAAAAACTGCTAAAATTCAATTGATATGCCTCTAATATTCAAGTAAGATATCTAAAGTTAACTAATCTCATTACTAATTCAAAAGTGTTTGTTATAAATGACAAACACTTTCAGAATAGCTTATACAAATCCAATTGCAAAGAAACTGTTTATACATTGAGTACGAATTCCACAACTTATGTTAGAAGTTAACAGTTCATTCATCTTAGAATGGTTTTTTCAACTATTGGAAACTTTAAATTGATATACCTCTATCCAAGTGTGAAGTTTACTAATTTCATTAATAATAAAAGTGGTCTTGTTATAAACTACGAACACTTTCCCAATAGTTTATCCAAAACCGATAAGAAAAAGTGTTTGTAAACTGAATATGAATACCACAACTTATATCAGGAGTTACAGTTCGTTTACCTCGGAAGGATTTTTTAGCAACTGTCAAAATTAAATTGATATGCCTCTAATATTCAATAAAAAATGGAGATGTAGATAAAATAAAAACGCTAACAGATAGAACAAAGCAGCAATAAACTTGCCCAGAATAATTCTCATTATTCTCTCATATTTTTAGCTCAAATAATTCTTCGTATTAAAATCTAAAAATTTAAATCGCATATTTTCACAATGATCCTTAAATAGATAGTACTTTTTTACAGCATGTTGTCTACAAATTCCACAACTTATATCATGAATTACAATTCGATTATCTTAGAATGACTTCTCAATAATTTTCAACATCAAATGGATAGACCTCTATTAAAGTTAGATGTCTAAAGTTTACTAATTATATTGCTAATTTAAGTTGGCTTGTTCAAACAAGTTCAAAACATTAAGGATGTTGTATGAAACAACAAAAGCTTTCAGAATAGTTTATCCAAATCTAAATTAAAAGGAACTGTTTATACATTGAGTACGAATTCCACAACTTATGTCAGGAGTTAACAGTTCATTCATCTTAGAATGATTTTTCAACAATTGGAAACTTCAAACTAATATAACTCTATGCAAGTTTAAATTTTTTCTAATTTCATTAATAGTACAAGTGGGCTTGTAATAAGCTTCAAACACTTTCACAATAGTTTATCCAAAACCGATTAAGAAAAACTGTTTGTATACTGAATATGAATACCGCAACTTATATCAGGAGTTACAGTTCGTTTACCTCGGAATGATTTTTTAGCAACTGCCAGAATCAAATTGATATGCTTCTAATATTCAAGTAAGACATCTAAAGTTTACTAATTTCTTTACTAATTCAAAAATATTTGTTACAAATAACAAACACTTTCAGAATAGCTAATCCAAATCCGATTTCAAAGAAACTGTTTATACATTGAGTACGAATGCCATAACTTATGTCAGGAGTTAACAGTTCATCTATCTTAGAATGGTTTTTTCAACAATTAGAAACATCAATCTAATATACCTCTATGCGAGTCTTTTAAGTTTACTAATTTCATTAATAATACAAGCGGGCTTGTAATAAGCTATAAACACTTTCACAATAGTTTATATTTTCAAAACCGATTGAAAAACTGTATACTGACTATGAATACCACAACTTATATCAGGAATTATAATTAGATTATCCTAGAATGACTTCTCCGTAATTTGAAACATCAAATGAATAGACCTCTATTTAAGTTAGATGTCTTAAGTTTACTAATTATATTGTAATTCAATTTTAATTGTATTGTTTGCGGGCTTGTTACAAACTAAGACATCTAAGACATCTAAAGCTAAGTCAAGCTAAGACATCTAAAGTTTACTAATTTCATTATTAATTCAAAAGCATTTGTTATAAATAACAAACATTTTCAGAATAGCTTATCCAAATCCGATTGCAAAGAAATTGTTTATATACAAACTCTTCAAAAATAAAGAAAGAAGAATCCGGAGAGAGTCAGAAAACAAAAAAGCTAAAAGACAGAATAAAACAGCTATAAACTTACTCAGAATAATTTACTAGCTTGGCCTACCGTTTCACACCTGTCGCTTACGGAGCCACTAACACCATAAAGCATCATTTCACGGAAATTTGGAATCGGACGTTCACTTTAAAAATGCGTTCTTGCATTGCAAATGATGACCGCGAGAGAAAAGGTTAAAAATGCAATTAAAACACGTGTTCGTCCTTTTTTTCCTTTAGTTTCTTTAACTCTGGTCGAGTCACTCTGGCTCAGGAGAAGGATATTTCTTTCTTTTCTATTGTTTCAGATAGTTTTTTTTCACTGAATCATTTAGAGATATACATGTTGGAAACGAATGTTTCACTAAGATAATGCAAATCTAGAAGTTATGAATATTGAAATTAAACGAGCAATATAAATGCTTATAAAGAAGGAAAAAGAGTCAGAGGCGGGTGTTATGAAATGCACTTTGAGACAGGAATGTGGTCGGACGGGTAATAAAAGATAGCTTTGCTAAAATATGCTTTAGGGTTAGGATAACATATAGTAAGGCGTGCCGTTTTACATACATTTAATGTGTTTAAAAATTACTCATTGAATGTTTGTAGCATAGGACGTATTTGTGCTAAAATACAAACAGGGGACTTATTATCTTACTATAAAGTGTGGTTTTGCCTTTAAGACGCAGAAATGCATGTCTATATAGATGTTTGTTGTTTAAAACAAGCCCAAGTGAATAAGAAACAATAGTAAGTTTTAGAGTCTGACTGTAGTAAAATTAGAGATATATGAATTTAAAGTTGCCAATCGACGAAAAAAATCATTCTGAGACAAGTGAATTGTAATACCTAATATAAGTTGTGGAATGCACACTTAGTGTTATATATATATATATATATATATATATATATATATATATATATATATATATATATATATATATTAAAATCCCTTATTTACGTATTTTAATATTAATTTAATAACTTTTGTTCATATCGTAAGTTTGGGGTTTGCGAGGTAATTCCTATTTTTCAATCCAGACACGCTATAAACTTAATTCAGCTTCTGTCTGCACTACTTTAGCCAATAGTTAGCGCGTTCTCTTTAAACATGGGTATTTTTTATCACGTGATCAATTGAGCTTAGGGATTATTCGTAGTTTTTTTACCTGAGGAATCCCTACTTGAAAAGTGTATGTGCGGGATCCCATGGTCTATGTGCATGACGTTGTAAAAGTGCTTGTCTGTTGTATGGACTTCATGCATCTCACTAGAAATAAACTGTGTTGTGATTTTGAATGAGTCTCGTCCATATTATATATATATATATATATATATGTATATTTGTAATAATAAAATTCTAAAACACATTTTTAATAATGAAGGGCAAACGCTCATATCCCTAGCACCGTAAATTTATAATCGCTGCCCCGTTGATTTATTTTTCCAGCGCATTGTGACGTACTACTTTCTAGAATAAACTAGAAATAATTAAAGTAAGCTGAAAGTAAACTAGAAATAATTAAAGTAAGGTGATTGGTTACCGTAATGACATCAATCCTGGAGCCACTCCCCTTTCAGAAGATAATATAAAGCCTAGCACATGGATTTCAAGACTTTTCCTTTGAGAACGCGATGTAATATGACATCAAATATTTTCTGTTTTGTGTTTGTTCTTTTTCCCTTCGGGAATTTGTGTGTTTTCTGGTGTTCCAAATAAAAGATGTTTTTGTAAGTCTGCATCAATCAACTCAGCTACATTATTGTACAGTATTTTTTATTGTGGATGTTATATTATGTCATATATATATATATATATATATATATATATATATATATATATATATATATATGTGTGTGTGTGTGTGTGTGTGTGTGTGTATAATATATCAAAATTATTTCACTTTAAACTTTCTTAAAAATTCTCCTCTCACCTATTCCTTCAAATCTGTTTCCAGCCACAAAATGTCACAATCATAGAAGTGTCCTCCACTTAAAATTTTTCCAACCCATTTCCCAAAGGGTTCTATGCAATAGATGCAAATTTTCTGTCCCCTAATCGAATTTCCCAACTTTAGAGGCAAATGTCTCAGCTTTCCCTCTGATCTAACAGTTAAATTCGCTGACTAAGTTTCCATTTCTTTGGGAAATGTTTCGTCTTTGTCTAGCTATGGGGTCCAACTCTTTTCCATCACGTGTTTTCGTGTACATTCTCTAGTCTTTTGCTGACTAGTGAAGATGTCATATTCTTGCAGCTCTTAAATAACATTACAATTAGACTCGGACTTGTGTGCAGTTTTGTTCAATGTGGCTCGAATGCATATTAATTCATTCCTGCTTGCTGGATTATTAGGCTTTTCTTTGCCCAGTAACCCAGGCAAGTAAAAACAATAGGGCTACATAATTATTGTGACCGGCAATTATTATTTTGCTCTGCTACTCTCCCCCCCTCTCTCTCTCTTTTTACTCACTCACACTCTCTACTACTAATTTTTATACAATTTTTTTTCAGAAAAATGGTAAAAAATGATAGTTTTTTAAATAGAAAAGAAATATATTAGTATAGAGTAGGATATTTTTTAACAGTTTCAGTTGGGGGGGGGGGTGACTAGGCAGCTGAAAACTGAGCAAAAATTATAAAAAAATTGTTATACAAACAAAGTGTAAACTATTGGATTACATGTCAATTTTGAATTTCGACCGTTTCAAACAATGGGCAAATGCGTTAAGGGGTTAAAGTTTAAGTAAAATTGCACATTATTTAATAAATTACCTATTTTTAAAAGTAACTCTAATAACAATTAAATGATTATAAGATAGCTATAAATAAAATTAAACAATAAATGTTTTTAAAAGCAGAATTTCGGGTTGACTAATTTTATAGTCAATTTCCACTAATTCAACTTGCAAAATATATAAATAGCTACGAAATGAAAGCTGCTGCTAAAATGTTTTACTACGGCCATTTAACTAGCCGTATTGGATTAGTGTTAACAGTCCCTAACTTAGCTTAATAGTCTAACGATACCTAATAATTAATTTGTAACACCCTGAAGAACAACGATTTGAAAAACATCAGACACAGTTAAGAATTAGCATTAAAATGACAGCTCCTTCATTAAGATGAAACCGAATCAGAAGTCTACAAACAACCAAAGATGTGTATCTAGCGTTTACCAAACGCGTCAAGCTCGTTATTCAATTCCCACGAGGGATAAACGGTGACTTATAAGACACATAAACAAATAAACAGACGAATGACAAGAAATAATAAAATTAGCTTGACTAATAAATGCTGTCATTCTTCGTTAGAATGTCATTCATTACAGCACCCATCTGCTAATTATGTGCAAATTTCTCATCAATGCAAATATAGCTGTATAAATATTCCGCTAGATGACTGACGATGTGAAACGAGTCGGTAACTCATAGATTCATACAATTAAAGAGAAAAAAAAGAAGAAAGTGAAATAAATAATTCTGAAGAAAAAGGGATATTAAACCTGTTTCTGTTCAATATTAATAAAAATTCTTGTAATAGAAAAAGCAATTTTAGAAATATGTTCTTGATGGTAATGAAATGTGTTTACAAAATAATAATAGGAAATATTTTAACTCCTTAACTGCCGCGAGCATGTGTGTGTGTGTGTGCGTGTGTAATCCAATAATTATAAAACTGCTGGAAATTATAGCCCTTATTATATTTACTTGTCCAGGCTACTGGGCAAGAAGAAACCTAATCAGCTAACAGTAATAACGATATAGTCGGATCATTGAAAGAGAATGGCACAAGTCTAATTAAAACTTTATTTTATATCTGCTAAAATGGACATCTTTACTAGTCAACGACAGACAAGAGAAAGACACAAAAATCACTCTGATCGAACAGAGGTGCATCCAAAAGCGAAGACAGAAAAAATTTTCGCAAGGGACAAGAAATTTACTCAGCAAATTTGATTGATTGATTTGGAGTGCTACGGTCTACATTTTGCAACACGACGACTAATGAGACCGGGACCTACAGCTTAAAGCCGATTCCGAACGGCTACGAACACCCATGCCACCAACGAATTTAAACTGTTAAGAGGTTGTTGAGGAAAACTGTAGAGGAAAAACGTGAAGCCATTTGCAAGAGGCAGCCGGAAAACGTGTTGAATAGACAGAAAATTTACATCTATAGAACAGAAAGCTTTGGGAAATGTATCGAAAGAATTTTAAGTCGAGGACGTTCCTTTAATTAAGACATTTAGAGGCCAGGGAAAAGATTGAGAAATTAACATGAAAGAGAGGCAGTTTTTAAGGAAATATTAAAGTTAAATAATTTTGACATATTACACACACACCCATATATATATATATATATATACCCATATATATATATATATATATATATATATATACACATATATGTGTGTGTGTGTAATAATAAAATTCTATTAAAGTAAAATCCTAACTTGAATGTTTTCTGCTTTCCATTGAAAATCTAGATTCCCAATTAACAAATTCTAAAACACATTTTTCATAATGGCGGCATACACTCATTTCCTGGCACCTTGAATTGAGAATCGCAGTCCCGTTGATTCATTTTTTCCGCGCTTTGTGACGTACTATATCTTCTACAATAAACTAGAAGTAATTAAAGTGAAGTGGTTGGTTACCGGAATGACATCATTCCTGGAGCTACGCCCCTTCCAGTAGTTAATAAACACAGATTGTTAGCACACAGATTGCGTGGCTTTTCCTTTGAGATCGCGATGTAATATATCATCAAATAATTTCTGTGTTTTGTGTTCTTTTTCCCTACGGAGATTTGTGCGTTATCTGGTGTTCTAAATAAAAGATGTTTTTGCAAGTGAACGTCTGCCTCAATCTACTCTGCTACTACATTCCACAGTACTTTTAAATTATGTGGACTTTATATCATTATATATATATGCTTAGTTTTGGGATGCATTAACTGTCCCGTAATGCGTATGTGTATACCTTCTATATGTTAAATTTTGTATTTATGAATGTACTTAATGACAGTCAAGAAGGTACTAAGAAACGTACTACATATAGACATATATACGTTCAACACAGTTAAAGCATTGACGCTGCAAGACGTATATATACGCCACGGTAGTTAAGGTGTTAAACGGATGATGAAAGTTGAAAATTGTTAATAAATATTACGGTTGATAATAAAGGATAATATATTTATGATCTTTTAATGAGCAATATAATTCTAGCTTGAAATAGAATTTTTAGCCTATAGAATTATTACTTTACATCATAATTTTATGATAATATTAAGTCATTTTTTAAATTATACCATAACAAATATTTATATGTGTACATATAAATAAATATATATACATATATGTACACACACGCACATGGATATCCCGTATTTACTCTTGTGTAACGTACACCTAAAATTTAGCACATAAGGGGCCTTTCCAAATTATGAAACAATTTTTAGGCAAACCCTATGAATCAAGCAGTAACACTTTTTCGTTATCACTCTAAAGACGACTTTATTGTTAATTAAGTCAGTTTTGCTTGTTATCGGTTGTTCAAGCTTATTCTTCGAAAGCTAAGAGCTTCAAAATGATCATGGAGGGTGAAATTTAAAAAATGGGGGGTTAACCCCTTTTTTGGGGGGGGGTGTTATATGAAGGATTATATTTTCTTCATTCTCATCGTTCTATAAGAAAAAGGATTTTTGTCAACGTCTGAGTAACCTGAGTAAGTATCACATTCCATACACTTCATACTACATGATATGTTTCACGTTATATTGCCGCATTAAGAAGCTTAGCCAACGAGCTCAGTGGCCGAATGGTCAAAGCACGCAATCCAGACTCGAAGATTGTGGGTTCGATGCTTACCATGGCGGTTTATCCAAAGTACGGATTTTTAATTTAAAAATGTTATTTATTGTTTCCTTATGTTCTTGAACATTCTAGATCTTTCTTTAATATGTAAATTAGTTATTTCTCGAATATTCTGTTCGGGTATAAAAGCTGATACCCACTAGTTGTAGGCAACTTCTCGATCTTGTAAAGTTGCGAGTTGCTACTTAGCTTCAATAAATTCGTTTGTTAAGTTAAACGGTGTGTTCATTCGAATCTTCGTGACAATATAATATTTCATACTGTACATTAACTTTTCACATTGTTTCCATTTTTCGATGCTATTCCACTTATTATTGGTAAAAACTATACAAGACATCTGCACAAAGCAAATACCAAACAAAACCCCCCAGAAAATTCAAACTTACTCTAAAACTGTCGACGAGGTTAAAAGTTTACGCTCGCCAAAAAAAGCAAGTAACGGATGCAAAATACAGAACGGAGTTTGAATCCTTTATTGACTGGCAAAACATTTCTGCCAAAAGATTCAACTTTAAGTAGACACACGTGGCTTCACAAAAGACAGTCAATTCCAGCAGCCAGACAGAGCCCGCTACTTCCAAAACAAAGCTCCTCCTGCTTTGCCCCAGTGATACGTCAGTCAGCGACAGAAAAGAAGCCTTACAAAAGTTAAGACGTATCGTTCAAAAACATCAGAGAAGCTTATTTAGTATTCCCGGGAGTAAACGCGCGAAAAGTGCCTCAGAATTTGTCAAGGGGGAATTTTAAAGTGCCCCCAGTGGCAACGGGACAGGCGCTGATCCGTCATCTGTCACTTTGCCAGCGAGATTTCCATGGGATTTATTTGAAGAGGGGGGTGAGGAGCTAGCTTCGAAAGACTATCTGCAGATTCCTTGGCGCTTTGTGATTATGTTACGAAATTAGGTAATATTTAAAATTTAATAGGAGTAATAATTTTGCTCTAAGTACCACTGAGCATTTTAACGTTACCAGGGATGTAAATGAAATTTGGAGAACTGCTCGGTGATTTAACTATCAGAGAAAAGGGTTGAAAAGATGCACGTGAGATGTAAAATTCTTAACCCTCAAAGGTATATATACGTGAAATATATATAAAAAATTGTGATTGTACAAAGACGTCCCATTTTATCTCTACTGTACGTTATATTGCAAATGCGGCTTTTTGCCAAGTTCAGTGCGGCTCTCTTAATTTACAAATACATTTATTTCTGATAGTAGTGTAAACGAATCTTCAATTTGTGACGTACACACATACACGTGTGTACGCTTTATCATTAACTTCTCCCCTCTCTTTTGTGCACTATAAATCAACGGTAGGCAAATATGATTTTTCGTCCAGTTCCGTGCAGCTGAAAATACTTTTAATATATTTTAATAATAACAACAGGGTATCTGCCAAAATAAAATGTTTAAAATCCATGACTTTTCATGACTTTCCCTGATTTAGCAGATCATTTTCCATGACTTTAAAAAGCTTTCGTTAAAGTATATATGAATAAAACTTCTGACGTACATACAAATAAAATATATGCTTTTAGAGAAATTACAGGAATTTTATCATAAAAAAACTATAAACTTACTTTATAAGTGTTAATAAACTAACATACATAAAAATAAAATGTTGTATCTACATACCTAAGTTTAATCATATAGCAATTTTTCAATCAAAATGTTTCCAATTTGAATTCAGGGTACTTTGGTATTATCCAGGTGACCATGAATAATAGCCAAATATAACTCTATAATGTTTATATACAGTATCCCTAGAGATAAACTTATATTTTGTGCAAAAATCTTAATTTTTATTAAAAAAATATTAATTATTATATTAATAAAATTTTAATCTACAATTTAAGAAAAAAACAGAATAATATACATTTACCCACCCATTAAGCTTTCTTGCTTTGAGTTTCCTTGGTGAACAAATTTTACTTGATAATATGGTCAATAGGATAATACATAAATACCAAACTCAGTAACTTCAGCCAAATGACAAGTAAATATAGAATTAAACAATTCAATGCATTTTTTTAATCGGTAGTTTAGCGGATCCATGACTTTCCATGACTTTTACTCATTTTACTTGAAAAATCAAGACTTTCCATGACAAAATTAATCCATTGTCTAAATCCATGATTTTTCATGACTTTCCCTGACTTTCCAGGTGCGCTGAAACCATGTAACAATAAAGTTTTGAACAATAATTTTGCAAAATTCTCGCTTTTAATTATTATATATTTTTCTGTGTATTTTACAAACCATTTGACTTGTGTACACGTGTTAATAAAATTAAAAATACATTTATGTATTTAATACTATGTTAGTATGGTGCGGCTCTTTTTAAGGTGCGTAAACCGTAAATGCGACTCTCTTTAAACTTATGCGCATCCACCGTTGTTTTATATCTATGTGTGTATATAAAATCATATGTGCAAGTTCTGCTAAGATTTTATCTGTACATTGAGCGATTATTTTGAACATTTTATATTTTACTTTCATAAATCTAATGTATTTACAAGTGCATATCTAGAAATCTTACGTCTAGACGTCAATCTGAAGCAAAATATGCAATTAACGTAAGTGGAATAAATATATTTATACACTAAATTCAACTTTAATTAGCAGGTACCATGGTAGCGAGAGTTTTACAATAGTTCATCCCTGAAATAACCCTGTACTGCATTTTAAACATTTTTCCATACCTCTTAATTTTCATATGAATTTTACGTAAGTTTTTTACTCTACGTGTTTTAATCACCCCAATACATGCAATATATTTTATATTATACTATAGTAAACACAAATCTTATAATTTTTTAGTTTTTTAAATGTTTTTAGAATTTTAAAATTTTGATAATCCCAAGGTTTTTAGATCTACAGGAAATAAATAAATATAGTTAGCTTTAATTATTTATAAACTTTTAGTTTCTAATGTATATATTTCAAGGCTATCTAGCGGGTAAGAAAATTTACCTTTTAATATTTGGTGTAAGTGTATAGAAGATTTTTAAAAATATATATTCCTAAAAATGATGAAACAATGAATATTTTAAAATTAGAATCTTATTAAAAGAACTTGTATAAGTTCTATTTTAAAAAGATTTAAATTAAAGAAAATTATGATGAATCAAAACATATTTCTATATTGAAAATTTTTAGACTGAAAATGTACAATGTTCCCATAAATATGTACACGTGGGTTATAAAAGCTTAGCCATGAATAGTATCCTAAATTAACATTTCTATATTGATGTTCTATATGCATTTGACAGTTGAATTCTATCCTACTTAAAAAATACCGAAAGATAGCATAATTTATCACCTAACTTTTCTTCAAATGAACCATATTCTTCCATAAAGAGACACGTATACAGGTACTTACCTAAAAGTAAAAAGAAAAACAGTGTTTAATACAGGATTAAATACAGGTATAAAACAAAATTATATTACAATTTGTACTACATATAGTTTTAATTTAAATAAAAGGAACAAATCTCATATTTACTTTATCTTAATAACATCACACGAAAAATATAGTAAAAACACTAATAATATCATTATCTTTCCTTCTTTTTTAAAATTATAAAGCTTAAAGCTTCATTGTTGTTTCCGTAAATTAGTAGCTAAGTGCATTTTTCTAAAAAAAGGACAATTTAACAAAGTCGTTTTGACTATGATTATTTTTGTAAATAAAACTTAAAGCTATGCTTATATAATATTACAAAAAATGTATTAAGTCAATTGTTTGCACATGACATGCTATTTTCATACTGATTCTAAAACCCAACGCATGAAGATACGAAAAAAACAATAAGATTATAAAAGTTAGTCATGAATAAAATGTGTTTAAAATATATAGTAAGGTGATATTTTGATTAAAGTCATTATTACTCATCTTCCTTGGTTAAATGTGGCATTGATAATAATATTAAAGTCACCCTTATACCTTACCAATTCTTTGATCAGATATTTCAATACTGACTTTTTTATATTAATCTGCCAAATCGATAAGATGTAGTGACTATTTTTATCTTTTCCACAGTCTAATATAAGTATGACTTTGCTAAATTACTTTTACTACTTCATTTGTAAATAATTACCAAGTTCAGGTTACTGTTTGTTACAAGGGAACGCAAAATTTAAAGGACGACAGAAAAAAAAAATTATTTCAACTTAAACTGGCCAAATGAGAAAACCTCTGTACATTAAAGGATTTCTAATCGTAAGCTATTCGCTTCCCAACACAATAATAATCTTTCATTGTTATTGAAGGATAATTTTATTTTCCGATCAACGCTATTAAGTGTTTAATGTAAGCAAACTAATTTTCAATTAGCGGCTGTTTGCTTGTAAGACCGAACTTGTTACAGCTCCAAGACAATAATTACGTAACTGGATAACTGCTTCATGCTGTTGTGTTTGTGTAAAACACTGTAATTGTCTCCACGGCGTGATTGTAGGACAATGAGCGTTCTGCCGTATGAAGACTGGTGTAAATGCTTCTATTTAACGCATATTATCTATCTTACAATGACTGCGGGATGTGGATAAGGGACATGAACATCTTTAAACAAATATACGCTACATTATTATAATTTTCAATTAAAGCCGGCCCCTCTAGCATAAAAAAATAAAAGTGTGGTAGATTATTACAGGGATAACTATTACAGGTTGGAGTTTATGAAGCATAATTGCATCTTTGCATAAACTTCAAGTATTAGGTGAGTAGTTACCAAAGTGGTTCATATGGACTCCCAGAGCTTCGTGTGACCACTCAAAGGATCTGTAGTAAGCAGAAATTAATTTTGAGGTGCGGCTCAATATTAGATGATCTGCGAAAAGTTTACTAGAAAATAAAATAATTGTGATCCATTTTCATTTAATGGAAGTTAAAATAAATAGTAAAATTAGTTAGTTGGCAATTTTCTGAAGTTTACTTCTTTTACAAGGTTATAGGCCTACTGGATTTCCTGGGCCGAGTCCTCTAATACAGAGATTTCTTACAGTAAGCAGAGAAATTGGCAACGAGCAGAGCCTTAAAACAACTAAAAGATAAAATAGAGGGATAGGATGGTGGATTCGTCAATCCATAACACAATAACTAAAGAGTTGAAAGTTTAAGGATAGAAAAAATAAAATATTTTTTTGGCCAGGAACATCAGAATAGTAGTGACAAATAAAAATTTGACTTATAACTTCTTTTAATAGCCTTATGTCGAAAAAAGAGAAATTAACTTTAAATTAAAAGTGGTGGAGACTTCAGAATGTTATAATCACAAACATGGCACCAAACATAAATAATCTCATATAAACCCATCATGCTTACCCATCTCATTTGTTATACTTTTTTTTGCATAAAATAAAACATAGGTATAGCATCAATAGATAACTTTAATGGTTTATTTATATTATTATGTTATTTTTAAAAACACCGAAGTTAAAATAGTTAATTTTGTTAAGCAGTTGAACAGAGTTATTTCACTTGGGGATTCATGGTAAGGTGTTTTGTATGTGCAAGGGTTCTCAGACCTAAAAAGTTCGGAAACCAATGTGTTATATGCATAAGTTGTCTTAAATGGGGAATTAGCTACCGTAATTTCGGTTAGATATGTCACACAGGCATATATACCGCATGCGTGGTAACTGACCTAAACAAAATGAAATGTCATAACCCACGAACTGCGGTACAGAAGAGCAGCGCTCTTCTGTACCGCATTTGATAGTATTGATACCGCGATTGATACTATTAGGCACACTATGAAAAAAATAAAAAACACGAACAAATGACATAATAGAGCCATGGGAAAAACCTTCAATTTAAAACCTCTATTTGTTCTTGGACGGGTAAAAAGAAAAAGAAAATTCCTTCAGATACGCAGAAGACCATAAATTTCAATTTTTAAACATGTATCATCCGTGGCTTATCTACATCAAATTGAGATATGTATGAAAATATTATGATGATTTTTACATCTAGGTGCAATTGGAAGAAGCTGTATTTGTGAATTTTTAAAATAATTGGTGGTTGATTTATGTTTGTACATATAAAGACAGAAACTTCATATTAAACTAGTTATTTCCCTGTTTATTTTTAAGTTGTCAAATAGCTTAATTCCTCTTAAGACCATATATAATCAAATTATTGAATTTTTAATCTTTGGGCCTTAGAATAATATGGCCTAACAGCCGACACCAGTCTGGTATGCTGTACCAGATATTGCAGGATTCAGCTGAATCGGTCGCATCTAAACCTGGAAGTAAATTGCAAATTCCAAACTTCCTTAACAAACCTCGCAAAACGGAATTATCATAACTAGTCGTTTCCATGTTTGCTTTAATTGTCTTATTTTTTTAGTTGAAAAGGAATAGCTTAATACCTCTTAAAACAACAAGTAACTGAATTATTTTTTTAATCTTAGGAATTAGAATAATCTGGCCTAACTGCCGACACCAATCTGGTATGCTGTACTAACTATTCCAAGATGCTGCCGAATCAGTCGCATCCCCTGGAAGTAAATTGCGACCTCCAAACTTCCTGAACAAATCTCGCAATCTGTCCCCCCTTCGTCCTCAAACACAGAAAGACAGGCATCACATCCCCTCGTGCCAGTATCGACCGGCATCTTACTGGCATGCCAGTCACATCCGGGCCATTCCGACTCAGCCTCCCTCCCCGCTATTGTTTGAGGCTGGACTGTCAATCAACCGTCACTCCCGAATGTCATCCGGGACACTGCAGTCTCTCCCCGAGAAGACACTGCGACGTGACGGAATAGAGCGAAGAGACAAAAGGGAGGAGAGAGAGAGAGAGAGCGGGGGTGGGGGGAGCGTGTGGGGGGAGGGGGGAGATTTGCATGCAAAGTGTTAAAGTTTATATCCAGAGAATGTGTGTGTGTGTGTGCCCGAGTGTTTTTGTTGCATTTGTTGTCGGCGTCTTTTGAAAACGCCAGGGGGATAGGTGAATAGTGTGCTCTGTCTTTATGTGGAGTTGGAAGAAAAGGGAATAATTTTTTTCCCTCTATTTCTACTTCTTACCGCTATCAAATGGAATTTTTTTCCCCTATAGCTCGTGAAATAGGGAAAAAGTTTCAAAAGTAATTCTCGTTATAAAATACCACTGAAATAAATGATTTCTTCCTATCTCAATAATTAAAAAAGACAACAGCTGAATGCAACTTAAGAGGAAATAGTTTTTATGAATGAACATTTTTCTGCTCGAAATGCATTATTTCAGATGCAGTACAGAATATATAGTTCTACTGAGTCTAGAATACAGTTTTTTCTAGATCATTGATAAGAGTAACTTTATAACAGTTATTTAGTTTGAAATATAAAAAAATACAATTATTATAAAAGTAAAATATAAGTGAAAACAGTAAAAGTCCACTTACTCTCAAAATAATATTTCAAGTTTGTAAATTAGACACTAAATTGTTTATACAAATAGAGAATAATTTTTTTGTTGTTCTGTGAAACCTCAAATATTTTAATAAGAAAAATATTTTTTATTTTACAGCATGATACAGGTTAATTAAACTTAAATTTTAAATTTATTTTAAAATTTTAAACTTAAATTTTTCCTGGATTACATATGTATATATATATATATATATATATATATATATATATATATATATATATATAATACATATATATATACATATACATAAATATATATATATCATAATAATAATAATAATAAAACGTACTTATTCCTAATATAATTAAAGAACTATGCATAAAGATACGAACATAATATGAACACTAAAAAAATTAGAATGGCATTTAATATTGCTAAATGTAAATTAATACCTCCGAATTTGAAAGTTTGGTAAAGTTTATCGATTCGTATTGAATGACTCATTAAATACACGAAGAATATCATCATCATCATTATGTCATTTGCATAAGTTATTTAACCAGGAAGAGGAGGATAAATATTTGAGCAGTTTGACGGACGGAGACATGATGTATGACGCGAGCAAAGGGAGTCAATGATAAGAAGGGTGTATTATAATCCTCGGATGCTATTTTTAACGAATAATCTATTTCTGAAAGGGAATGATAGATAGAGAAAGAAAAGGATAGGGGGGCTTGTAGAGGAATTCCTTGGAGGAAAATTTAAACCATCGACTTGCTGAGAGGTATTTTTCAAACGATTGATAGTGTAATTAACCTTCCAATAACTCAGTGCCATACAAATTAACTGGATAATATTACAGTAACTTTCTCAAAGAAGGAAGGTTTTTCATTTTACTTTAAGCATAAGTGTCTGTGAATGGAAATCCCATTAAAAGTAAAATTTAAAACCGATGATCTTATTGACCACGAAGATTTTAGTACATACATATATATATATATATATATAATATATATATATTATAAATATATATATATAATATACTATACATATACATATACATATTTAAAACATATATATACATCATATATATATATACATATACATATATAAATACATATACATATACATATATATATTATATATACATACATATTACGGAAGAGGAGGATAAATATTTGAGCAGTTTGACGGACGGTGACATGATGTATGACGCGAGCAAAGGGAGTCAATGATAAGAAGGGTGTATGATAATCCTCGGATGCTATTTTTAACGAATAATCTATTTCTGAAAGGGAATGATAGATAGAGAAAGAAAAGGATAGGGGGGCTTGTAGAGGAATTCCTTGGAGGAAAATTTAAACCGTCGACTTGCTGAGAGGTATTTTTCAAACGATTGATAGTGTAATTAACCTTCCAATAACTCAGTACCATACAAATTATCTGGATAATATTACAGTAACTTTCTCAAAGAAGGAAGTTTTTCATTTGCAATTTAGATATGATCCATATATATATATACTTTAAGCATAAGTGTCTGTGAATGAAAATTCCATTAAAAGTGAAATTTAAATCCGATGATCTTATTTCGACTCCACGAGCTAAAGACCTGGAGGTTTTCAAGTATATAACATACACATATATCTATATCTATATATCTATATATATATATATATATATATATATATATATATATATATATATATATATATATATATATATATATATATATACATATATATACATATGTATGTAATATATAATATATATATAAACATATATAACCACCAAATCCGTAATTTCATCATCTTTTTAGTGGCCTTTCGGCGTTAAACTGTTTTGATTCCTTCCTGTTGGCGAGCTTAACTCACCAAACCTTTTTTGACACTTAAGAGCACTTCTAATTTGCAGAGTTAACAATTCCTTTCTCACACGGGTAGCATCCCCAAGGTTATATAAGGCTGTGCGATCATTCTTTGCTGGATTTTTGCTCTGTACATTGCCTAATAAAGATGCTACAAAACTACAAAATATATAATAAATGTAACATGCATGACGACTACAATCCTTCGACTTTAATATACTATAGCATATACGCTATATATACACACACACACACATATATATATATATATATATATATATATATATATATATATATACATACATACATATAAAAACCCACACACGATGTCTGACTATCGTACGGACAACTGAAGTTCTGAAAGTAAAATTTTTTTTGGGGTGCACAAATTTATAAATTATGATATTTTAATTATACATATATATACACATGTACATTTATATACATATATATATACATACATATATATATATAATATATACATAACATGTATAGATATTTACTGATATACATATACACAGGAATATACATATACACAGATATATATGTATATAAATATATATATACACACATGTATAGATATTTACTGATATACATATACACAGGAATATACATATACATACGTAGACACAGATATATATGTATATAAGCATATATATATATATATATATATATATATATACACACACATAGGTATGGATATTTAATGATACACATATATACATATACACAGATATATATCTATGTAAACATATATATATGTACGTGTGTGTGCGTTTAAGTAAAAGGAAAATTCAAACCAACAGTCTTTCTTTTTTTATTGAAATAAACTACGTGCAGCCAGATGGGATCATGTCAAAAAGTTTCAAAATGTTTCGAATTAAACTATTTCAACACGATTAAAGGATTAATAAAAAAAATTCATAAAATTAATGACTTGTAATAATTTTCTAGCGGAAGAAAACTATAAAAAAAGCTTTGGGAGGTAAAATAAAACTATTACGTCAGATGGAACCATCAAATCAAACTGACGAGTGCAATCTTCCGTATAGTTAGCTATTTTTAATAGTTAAGTAACTAATATGGACATAATTATCACAAAAATTATTTCTTTTTAGTAAAAGAAATAAGACTGAAAAGGAAACTCTTTTGGGAAATAGAGATATCAAATCAAACTGACAAGATCATAAAATTAAGAATTCGTAATATTTTAGTGAATTATAAGCGGATAAATATATCAACATTTTCAGTGCCTCCTTGGTTAAAATAAAGAAAGTAGCAGGAAAAGCAGAAAAACTTGAGATAGAGCTATCAAATCAAACTGACAGCACCAAAATTTTTTCGATTGATATCCTGAAAAATGCAAGGTTTCAGTCAATAAATACCCAGATATGAAATTGGAGGACACGTCTTTTTATTTTTCATAAATAGCCTTTAAAGATTATTTTACGGACGTAAAATGAATCAACGTACCAACTTTTAACGAAACTTTTAGAACAATTTCATGAAAAATATTTCATGAAATAGAGATATCAAATCAAACTATCGCGATCATATAATAAAGAATTTGTAATAGTTTAGTAATTAAAATGCGCATAAATCAATCATCTTTTCAAATTCTTATATCGTTAAAATACAGAAAACAGCTGAATAATCAAAAGTTTTTTTTAACCGTAAAATTGAGCTATCAAATCAAACTGACGGCATCATTCTTTTTTAATTAGTATCTTCTAAAATACAAGCTTTTAGTCGATAGGTATCCAGAGGGGAAATTGGTGCACACGCTTTTCTTTTTTTAATAGATAGCCTTTAAGATGTATTTTACGTCCGTAAAATATTAAACTTTTCACGAAAACTCAAGAACGATTTCAGGAAAATCGTTAAGTGAATTTGAGATATCAAATCAAACTGACAAGATCATAAAATTAAGAATCCGTAATAGTTTATTGGATTACAAGCTGATAAATATATCAATTTTTTGAGTGTCTCCTTCGTTGAAATAAAGAAAGCAGCAGAAAAACTTGACATAGAGCTATCAGATCAAACTGACAGCACCAAACTTTTTCAATTGATATCCTGAAAAATTTAAGATTTCAGTCAATAATTACCTAGAGATGAAATCAGCACACAGGTCTTTCTATTTTTCATAGATAGTCTTTAAAGATGTATTTTACGTCCGTAAAATAATTCAACATACCAACTTTTCGCGAAACTTATAGAAGAATTTCACGAAAAATTTTTCATAAAATCGAGATATCAAATCAAACTATAGCGAGCATATAGTTAAGAATTCGTACTAGTTTAGTAATTAACATGATCATAAATCAAGTATCTTTTTCAAGTGCCTAAATTGTTAAAATACAAAAAACAGCTGAAAAATCAAAAGTTTTTTTTATTTAAACCGTAAAATTGAGCTATCAAATCAAACTGACAGCTGCACTCATTTTCGATTAGTATCTTCTAAAATACAAACTTTCTTACCAACTTTTCCGTTAATAGGTACCCAGAGGGAAAGTTGGTGCACACGCTTTTCTTTCTTTTTTTTTAATAGATAGCCTGCCTTTAAAATGTATTTTACGTCCGTAAAATATATAAACTTTTCTCGATAACTCAAGAACTATTTCAAGAAATTCGTTAAGTGAAATTGAGATATCAAATCAAACTGACAAGATCATAAAATTAAGAATCCGTAATAGTTTAGTGATTAATATGTGTATAAATATATCAACTTTTCAAGCGCCTACTTTGTTAAAATAAAGAAAGCAGCTGAAAAAAAATCCACCGTAAGATGGAGCTATCAAATCAAACTGACGGCAGCAATCTTTTTCGATTAATATCCTCTAAAATACAAGCTTTCAATCGATTGATACCCAGAGGTGAAATTGGCGCACACATTTTTCTTTTATTCCATAGGTAGCTCCTATACGATGTATTTTACGTCCGTAAAATACATCTTTGACATTTATACCATTCCTCGAGTCTGTTTCTCCCGTTTTAAATCAAGCTGTAAAATTAAAAGACGAGGTATTGAAGAAAAAGCCTCAGAAATTTACACCCCAGACGTAAGATAACCGCTTTCTATATATCTATTCGCACAAACCCATATTTAACGGAAGAACGGTTCAAAAATTATCCCTCCTCTTTTATCCCATAAAAGGGGGTGTCTATAAATTAAGCAGCCCCGCGCAATAAAAAAAGACGTAAAGTCTCGAGCCGGGGGAACAGAAGAGATCGGGATCGTGCTGCACGGTTCTAATTTAATTGCAGCCTCCTGTAAACCACCCCCGCTTAATGAAGCGGGTAGACGAGGGGTCGTGCACCAAAGGTGGGGATTTAGAGAGGGGGTGCTAAAACATTTTTCGTCGAAATGGTGTGAAAGAGTTTAAAAATCTGAGTAATAGCTGATGACAGGAATATTTGTTACGGCAAAGAATGTTAGTTTATACTTAATAACTGAACACTTTATCTCCAAACTTTAGAAATCATCTAAAAAGGAAGAAATACGAATAATAATCATCTTAAATATTTATAACACGAATATTACACTAAATTTTTTTTATCTTATTTAATAAACATCTAAATTGGTTACTGATTTTTTATACACAGTCAATAAATCAGCAGTGTTTTTTTTTGTACCGGAGTCGATAAATTTTGCATTCTGTACCCAGCAGGAATCTTCATAGCCGTTCAAAAACGTCTTTATATTGTAGTTCTGAGTATAATTAGCTTAATATGATCACAAGGAACCAAAATAAACTTAATTACATCCTTGATTATAAATTAACCCTCCAATGAAGTACATAGTTATTAAAAATACATATATAAACCTCCGCCATGATAAAAAAAATCTCATCTAGAAACTTTTTAAATCAATCTTTTAAAATCAGAATTATATTTTATTTATTAATAAAATACAAATATTTTAAATACAGGCTATCGTATCAAAAACTTGGGTTAAATTTTTAATCCGTTACTTAGATAAAACTTTGAAGTGGAGCTATGATATAATTTTTTGAATATACGAAATTAATTTGTTCTCTAGACTATATTGCTGACAACTAGTTTTTAAAAACAATTTTAATGCATGCTTATTTCTCTAGTACAACATTTCTTAAAAAACGTCATTTAAAAACAATCACAAGTTAGTATATTAATAAAAACACAAGTCACAATAAGTAGGCTTTTTAAAATTTTGAATTTAAGTATATATTGTTGAGAATTAAGATTGATACACATTTTATTTTTTGATTTTTTAGAAAAAACTACAGATTCCAAATAAAAAAAAACTCTAAAATTATAGAACTATATAAAAACACTCAAATATTTATATATATTAGAAGGTAAAACCTTTGTTAAGCATAGGAAATATGGAAAATAAATAGAACCCACAAAAGCAAATCACAAATAATAAAAATCTTATTTTTCTATTTGGGATTTACACTAAATTTGGATTTATTGCTATAATTCTAGATACAGTTTTTGAAAAATAATACTTCTTACTAAATACTACATATTCCATGCTTCTAACATACAATAAAAATTCTCTCTTACATGAAAAGGAATTTTTTTCAAGACTATATATAGAAATTATTTATATAGAAAATTCTCATAAATATATATGAAAATATATATGGAAGTTTCGTTATAAAGGCGTAACCACTGATGTAAACCACAGGGTTTTGATCTATACAAGAAGAAAAAAACTTTCTACAACAAAAACATAGTCAAAAAATGGAAACCCACGTAAGTAAAGAACCAAGTAAGTAAAATAGAAAAATATCCTATTTGATACTTACATTGGCTTTGCATTTATTGCTATATTTCTTAATTTAATTTTTAAAAAATAGTAATTTTCATTAAATATTACAAATTCCACGCATCAAACCTTCAATAAAAATTCTACCATTATTTTAAAAGCAATTTTTCTCAAGACGATGGAAAGAAATTATTTATATAGAAAAATCTCATGAATATGTATGGAAGCTCAGTTATGAAGACGTAACCACTGATTTAAACCACTAGGTTTCGATCTATACAATAAAAAACCTGGTTTGACTGAAGAGAAGGGTGCCCCCGCCAATTGGCGATAAGGCTCTGAGCCTAACATTTTCTCCTGATCTCGCAGTGCCCAAACATATTGTATCTATATTTTAATTTATATTATATTTGTATCCAGCTCTCTTTGTGGAACCCATTTCTTATATATTAAATGAACGTAATGTTTAAAAAAATTAGATATAATGAACCATTAATAATTCACATTGGCTAATTTTGGCTTGACTGAAGAACAAAGTGCCCTCTCCAATTTGACGATGAAGATCTAAGCATGATAGCCTAATACTTTCCCCTGATTTCACTGTGTTCAAACAATCTGTATCTATATTTTAATTTATATTATATTTGTATCCAGCTCTTCTCGTGGAACCCATTTCTTATATATTAAATGCGAGTATTGCTTAAAAATATTAGATATAATTAATCATTAAAGGTTTACTATGGCTAATTTCTATTAATTTGGAGCTGTTGGCTTAGTAAACTGCTAGGGAATTAATTGCCCATAAATGTAAGTGCCCGCTTTTCAGTGGTTTTGATTAATTTAGAAAATGTATATAATTCTATTACAATAGCGCATTCTACACCAATTAAAGTCGCCCAAATAGCAAGAGATACAATGTTGTTCGGATGAAATACTTTAGTGTTTTAGTAAACATCGCCAATAATTTCACCAAATTAGCCAAGAGGCACCCTATTCTTCCGTAGTACCAAAACAAAAAAGTCCCACAATGAAAATATTGGCAATTAATAGAAACCCTAGTAAGTAAAGCACAAGTAGAAATAGATTCTATTTATGACTTACATTGACTTTGCCTTCATTGCTATACTTCTCAATTTAGTTTTAAAAAATTAATACGTTTCATTAAATATTACAAAATCCACGCATCTAACTTTCAATATAAAAAATTCTCCTTTTTTTAAAAGCAGTTTTTTTCCTAAGCCGATGTATAGAAATCCTTTATACAGAAAAATCTTATGAATATGTATGGAAGTTCGATTATGAAGACGTGAAAACTTTAAAAGACGATTTACCTATCTCTATAAAAGTGTATACAAGCTATGAAATAATAAAGTCATGAATATGTTCACGGAAAGAGAGAAAATATGAGACGGGAAGGGAGTAGAAGCAATAGGGGGGGGGGGGTTAAGAGAAAGAGAGAGGGAAAAAGAGAGGGAGAGTGGGAGGGTGTAGGCTGTCAAGAGCTGCACATGGCGGCTGTCAATTTAATGATTTCCCTTCAACAGACGTTTTGACAAGTGGACGGTGGGTTGTTTAGGTGCTGAAATACAAGTAAGGTCAGCTGGTGGACTAAAGAGAGAGAGAGAGAGAGAGAGAATAAAAAATGAAAAAGTGAGATGTAAAATGCGTGGAAGGAAGTACATGGCATTCGTTCACTCTCGATTCCTGAAGACAACATTTTGGACTGGACAAATTGAGATGTACGTTTTAATCAAAATAATGGAAGTTAAATTCGAGTTTTACATAGTAAAGAATCATATGGATTCGTTCTTTGAAACGTGAGAAAAAGGCACTATTTTGAAACAAATCTATCGAGATTTTAGAGATCGTTTTTGGTATTTTATTATCACCCTAGTTCCAAAATAATAAACAAATCTTTGAAATTCTTTTAAAGATTGTGTTTTATAATACATTAAATTAAAACAAATACTTAAAAATTTTACGTAATCCGATTTCATCTTTGGAGTCAAGTATTGGTAAATTAATTTTATATCAAGAGCTGAAAATATCACACCATTTTTAACTATATAAAACTATGATTAATTATTTTTCTGTCATCATTAAATAAAGAGAATTAAAATAACAAATATATAAACAAATATATATATCTTTCTGAGAGATTTCTAAAATGTTTTAATTGTAGCACTATTCTCGGGCTAAAAAAATTCGAGATAAATTTATCTTTAAAACATTTGGATGCAAAAAAGAGGACAAAATTTAATATACATTTTCCTTTTCAATCTATCTATATCTATATCTATCTATCTATCTATCTATCTATCTATCTATCTATCTATATATATATATATCTATCCATCTATCTATCTATATCTATCTATATCTATCTATATCTATATCTATATATCTATCTATCTATCGATCGATCGATCTATAGATAGATGAATATAGATAGATATATACAGATGAAAGATATAGATAGATATAGATAGATAAATATATATAGATAAATATAGACAAATAGATATGTAGATAGAGATACAGATAGATAAATATATATAGATAAATATAGACAGATAGATATGTAGATAGAGATACTGATATATAGATATATAGATAGAGAGATAGATGTAGATATAGATAGAGACATATAGATTGATAGACAGAGAGAGAGAGAGATAGATATAGATAGAGAGATAGATAGATAGATTGATAGATAGAGAGACAGATATAGATAGAGAGATAGATAGATTGAGAGATAGATAGAGAGATAGATATAGATAGAGAGATAGATATAGATAGAGAGATAGATATAGATATAGATAGATAGAAATAGATAGGTAGATAGATAGATAGACAGATTAAAACTTTACGATATACCGAATATATTTATAAGGAATGAAACAATGTAGAAAGGAACGGTCTAGATACAACCCCTTCAGTATCATCGCAAAGCAACTGGGTAACATATGAGGACTAGTTCTCGTAATTTCACGTTTCAATCTAATCAAACGCCACCGCGGCAGTCATTTAGAGGCTATCAATGCTGAATACTTGTCAACCAAACCGAAGACCCTGCGTTATAGATCCAGACATCATTGATTACGTGTTAAACATGCAACATTTCAGAAAAGAGCCATTTAAATGGTTATTTTGACTAGCACGATGTAGATATGCCGCCGTAGCTTGAAACATTATATTTAAGTATTTTTAATCCGGCGATAACGGACAATCCTTTTTATAGCAACCGTATATAGATAATCGAGAGAGTGAGCAGAGCAACTGAGTCTTACGACTACGTCTTACTCAGTCAATACGACTGCGCCTTATAATTTCGCGGTTGTATCTAATCAAACGCCAACGTCATTTAAAGGCTATCAATACTGAAGGCTTTTCAGCGAAGACCAAACAGCCTGCGTTTCAGCACTGGAAACCGTTAAAAATATGTAAAATACACAGCATTTCAGAAAAAGTTTTGTTAAAATTGTTATTTCGAAAAGCACAATGAAGAACACGTTTTAGTTTAAACATGATTTTTAAGTATTTTTAATCACAGGACAGCATCCGATCATGTTTATCATAATCACAAAATATATCGAGAGAACGCAACAACTACAAAAACAACAACAATAAACAAAGATTAGAAGATTTTAATTAAAATATAATGCAGATTTTTGTAATCCTGCACACAAAAAATAATTTTTAAGGCTATGGAAAAAAATCACTTTTATTCAATGTATTGTCATGGAATTTCACGAAAAAATGATATCAGTTTCCTAAATCAAGAACTTTGTTTACATGTTTGTTTACTCGCGATGAAAAAAGATAAAATTTAAGAATGTTTTTAAAAGGATTTTTCCAAAAGAAGCCGATAATATTAATCTATCAAAGTAGAAAGTAATCTTTCTTATAAACATTGAAGAATTATATAAACATATAAATGTGTAAACTGTTAATACTTTCTCAAAGAAGAAAGTTATTTACATGCAAGTACATTACAACTTGCTTGAACGAGACATTATTTAACGAGAAAATTGGAAATACTTGGTTGGTATAATGTTAAATGTTTGGGGGCATAACTTGTTTTTAACGAGAAAAAAACGAGAATGGTTATAGCTAGCAATATTTTTATTATTTATAAAATTTCTATTGAGTTACCTCTCTATCTCTGCCGTATTGTAACTAAAACTTAAGCTAAAGTAGATGTAAAAAAATATTGAATTCAATGATGATAACAACGAATTCGAAATGAACTTCAATCCAATATACTCAATGAATTTTGAGTGCTCAAAAATCGTTTTCCGAAGTCAGGTATGTAAATATTACGGGCAAGATGTTTTTTGGACCATCCGTTTTTTTAACAATAACACAAGAAAGAGACTATACGAAATTCCAAGAAAATTGTAGAATATCTTTTGTACTGTGGAGAAATATGTATAAATTATGACTTTTTCAAGAACCGGCATTTTACAAGCATTTGGTTGTAAAATGTTATACGGCGTTCTTTTCGTGCTTGTTATAAGAGTTCAAATGTACTTAGTTTATATATGTAATGATATTTTAACCAAACTAACCAACTTAATCATAAATGTAATCTAAAATAAATTTATAAATCTATCCTTAAATATACAATCTTTGGCGAAATGTCTTTGTTACTCTTCTAATTGTGGTAACCTTTGGCGACTCAAAAAACAAAAAACTAATATTTACTTAGCTCAACTAATCTTATTTAACTATTTTATGTAATTGATTTCCACTTCTAAGCTTCATCACGTGATTAATCTTAACACACTCATTGGATCGCTAACTTTTTACTTATAGGACGACACTATATAAAAAATGTAAATGTTTTGGTGGGACAACGTCAAAGATGAATTGAAGATTTTTATTCCTAATTTTTTTTCCAAAGCTTAACGTTTTCACTTTATTCAGCATGGATAACTCTCAAAGTTTCTAGTGAGTAAAAGCACTATATATATTCATAATACAAAAATAACCACGATTTATTTTATCCTATTAAGTACATATTGAATTCATACTGAATATTTACCAGCTAAATAAAAAACCTTAGTAATATATGTATTTGATGCTTATTATCATTATTCAGATAATAAAATATTTTTATGTCAATATGTTATACAATAGAAACTAGCACACGTAGGTGGATAGCCTAACGCTGTAACGTTCCTATGCGGAAATATTGAAGGACGCGTTTTCCCGCAGAGCAACCATTACGGTTGTAAAGATACATTTACAGGCAGAGATATTTTCTTGATATCGCTGGGATATGTATCGTATTATTATTATTTTCATTTGTAAAAGAAAAATTTTAAAATCATTAACAAAAACAGAATTCTTTAATGCATTTTTAGTTAACTTTTAGTATCTGTAAGAAACCTGTTAAGTATTAATTTCTTAATATTTTAGGTTTAATAAAATAAAGAGTATAAAAAAGGCATTAAAGTATAGAAAGTATTGCTGTGCATATATATATATATAATATATATATATATATATATATATATATATATATATATATATATATATATATATTATAGTATTAAGAAATAATCTACCTAAAAATACAGTGTTCATTTTCCAAACTGTATCGTTTTCATTTGACTAAATACAAATTTCCATTCAAACCTTTATATAAATGATATTTTTTAAGGATACAAAAACATACATTCTATGAAATAATAACTCCTCCCGTTCTATTAAATAATATCGTGAACAGCTTCCCCCAGTAAAAATATAACGATTTCTTATTTAACTTATAAGTTATTACACTTATAGAATCTATTTTGAACGTACCATATTTTGAGATTAAAAATAAAAACTTCTATGAAATAAAACATTGAAATTTGCAATAAAATAATTACATTGTAAAGAAATTAATACTAATTTTTTTCACTTATAGATATAGAATTTTTTACTTTAAGTGATTACAGCTATTGTAAAAACTTTCTAGTTACATTTAGAAACACGTATTATAATGCAAAAAGGAAATTTGATTTCGTAAGTACGCAATTTTTATTTTCAACCACCAAAACATGTTTGATGGATAGAATAATTATCAATATAATATAAAAAAATTCATTTTAATTGCCTAGTTTTAAACACATAACTAAAAAATAGATTTAGATTCAGAAGGTACTAATGTATCTAAAAATTTAGTAGTGTTCAGAAACTATTTATTTTAACGCTCTTTATTAATTTTCCAAAATTTATTGTAGTTATTGGATTAAAAAAATTCCTTTCTACTCTTTATATAAGTATTTTTCTAGTGTAAAAGAAATATATCAGTTTATTTCCATCCCCAATAAATATTTATATAATCATACATTCAAAATGCATTCAAAAGCAGTATGTACTAAAAATAAAAATTTAATGTCACTAATAATTGGCCGAACGATAGTAGATTGGTTAGGGTGCTGTCCATTGGTACCAGAGTTCGTGGGTTCGAATCCCACAGTGGCATGGATGTTCGTAGCCGTTTGGAATCGACTTTAAGCTGTAGGTCCCGGTCTCATTAACCATCGTGTTGCAAAAAGTAGACCGTAGCACTCCAAAACCAAACCGAAATTTATTGTAGTTATTGGATTAAAAAAAATCCTTTCTACTTTTTGTATAAATGATATTTTTCTAATGTAGAAAAAAATATGTACTACATCAATTAATTTCCATTCTTAGGATTTATATATATAATTATACATTAAAAATGCATTCAAAAGCAGTATGTATTACAAATAAAAATTTAAGGTCAGTAGTATCTTAAACTGCAAGCCTCTTTTCGATACGGCATACAAATTGTAGGTCATGCTTCAAAGCTATGTTGTCATATAAAATACAAATCGTTGTAAAAAGACTTGAAATATAAAGTCCAT
>CM063506.1:112405532-112410532 GCA_032207245.1 Pardosa pseudoannulata | reverse complement strand
AAAAAGTAGATTTTAAAGAACGTCAGAATAATAAAGGAAATATAGAGAAAATATTCTAATACAAAATTAATATAATAAAGTAATTTTATCCTATTATATAAAAAAATTATGAAAATGTTATAAAGTTATTCTAAAAATATTTCTATATATTTACCCATATTATTTAGACAATAAATGCATAAATTGTGTCATTCATACAGGCTATATCTATGTGTTTGTGTACACACACACACACATGTATGTGGGACTGTGTGCTAGGGCAGTGGTCTCCAAAGTGCGGCTCCAGAGTCGCATGTGGCTCTTTAGCTCCGTAAGTACGGCTCAGGCACAAATATCCACGGAAGGCGCAATATTTTCATTTAAAAAAAAACTTAGTAAGAAAAAAATTACATCTTATTTTGATAAATTAAAATTTTTCTATAAATCGAGAACATGTATAATTTTTTGTTTAAATTAAAAGATAGGTAATTAAAATTTTATACTGTTGTAAAAATACGTAACGAACATTCAGTTTAATTTTATTAGTTTTCGTAAAACTGAATTAAAAACATAAAAACCTGACTTACTCAAACTTTCCAAAGAGATGCAAGCACATTGTTCGCGTTATAAAATATTTATTAAGTATGAAATTTAGTTGCATTTAGTGTAATAAAATTTGCTATACAAGCAGATTTGACTCCCAATTTTGAAGTATGAAATTTAGTTTTATTAAGTGTAATAAAATTTGCTATACAAGCAGATTTGACTCCCAATTTTGAAGTATGAAATTTAGTTTTATTAAGTGTAATAAAAGTTTGCCAAACAAGGAGATTTGACTCCCAATTTTGAAGTATGAAATTTAGTTTTATTAAGTGTAATAAAAGTTTGCTAAACAAGGAGATTTGACTCCCAATTTTGAAGTATGAAATTTAGTTTTATTTAGTGTATTAAAAGTTTGCTAAACAAGCAGATTTGACTCCCAATTTTGAAGTATGAAATTTAATTTTATTAAGTGTAATAAAAGTTTGCTAAACAAGCAGATTTGACTCCCAATTTTGAAGTATGAAATTTAGTTTTATTTAGTGCATTAAAAGTTTGCTAAACAAGCAGATTTGGCTCCCAATTTTTTTTAAATTGTTGTAATGTTTATATTTGGTTCTTTGGCTAATAAGTTTGCCGACAACTGTAATAGGGGCATGCTAAAAGTGTTAACAGTCTTGTATCCACAAATAGCCTTTATTTACATTGGCGCGAACACAAGAACATATATTAACATGAAGATGATAAATATCACCAACAATTATGTAATACGGGAAGGTATTATATAGTTCTTTATATGAAACAGCTAATAACAGCACCTACTCGTGCTGTTCCAGTTATAAACTGAGAGCGCAAACCGAAATCAACTATACTTACCGACTCCCGAAAAGCCCATCGCTCACTTTACTCCAGATCTACTTTTAATATTATACTGAGGGATTTCATTTAATATAAATTGACCCATGTGTACAGAAAAAAGGAGAGAAATAGAGTAAGCAAAGAGAGAGAAGAAACTGTGAGAGAAATACAGATATATGTATCTGCAAAACAAAAAAATAAATTAGCAAATTATCAAACCAATCAATTACAAACCAAATTACGTTTCTACATGATCTATAACATATTTAATCATCCCAAAAACAGATACAGGGTAATATTTCAAGGTCAAAGTCACCATCTCCAATAAGACAGACGAGATAAGCTCCGCGATGGCTTACAGCGTGACATTTAACAATGAAATATTTTTTTGTGACATCAGTTATGTAAGTGTGACGTAAAAGCTGGTAAAAAATAAGATTATGACTGCGACGAAATCAATTACTTTTGGCTAAAAGTTAACAGGATTAATATTTTTCTGTTTCATGCTTACGGATTAAACAATCATCTGCAGAGCTATTTCTATGGATTCATATTCCAAGTCACAAATAATAAGGAATATGACGCTACTTTTTCTTTTATAAAAGACATGTTATCCGTTAAGAGTAAAGTAAACTAATCAAGAGGTTAATTAAATTTCTAAATCCCAAGAAATGAATTTTCCTTAAATAATTCATAAACTTCTTCCTAATCCTCTTTTAAGCCAGAAGCTTCTTTAAATTAATATTTGATAATTTCCATTAATAAATATACAAAAAGAAACAAATGTTCCATCGCCCTAGGATGTAATTTTCCATAACTTCTCTTAGTAACTGTCTGATATAATATATATATTTATATATGTGTGTATATATATGTGTGTGTATGCACTAACCGCTTTGCACGATGCCTCAGTTATACCTAATTAAGATTCTCCGAATAAAAGTTTGTTTTTATTTTAAAGTTTATATTAGTTTTTAGGATGTATTGCATACTAGAAATAAAAACAAAAAATAAACCAACATGTTTTTGTAAAAAAAGTAACTTATTTAACATGAATAACGCTCTGCAGAATTTTTAGCTTTAATTTTTTTTTAATTTGGTACTAAAATATATTTCCTCTTTATATAATGGTGAATATACTTCGTATACCGAAATGCACGACGTGGAGTGTGTGTGATAAAGCAAGTGTGTAAAATCTTGTGAGATAAAGCAATAGTAATAAAATAATTAGTTTCATAATATGGTAGGATGGATTTCTTTTCATTTTAGGGATAGGATGGTTTGCAAAATTGTTTAACACCTAAAATCTAAACTAAGAAAAGTCTTTGAAAATCTCTTGAAAATCCGTCTTTCACAGTATTCATTCCCGTTTAGTCCAGAATTTCTTGAACTGACCACTAGAATTCTATATAGTTTTAAATGGTTAGACTCTTTGTCTAGAGACGTGAACTGTAGCTCCAATGATTAGTTTATTCGTTTAGAAGTTTTTTCAGTTAACCTGGACAAATTTAAAAAGTCATATACACACACACACATACACACACGAGGTGTGTTAAAAAAAGACCGAACTTCTGCTATAACATCTGTATTACTAATTTTAAACGTTTTCAAGTACTGATTTCTTCAAAATACTCTTTTTTACTGGCAGTAAGACCTTTCCAAACATTTCTTCCAGTTTAATGCATCCGACTCACACCGACTGTACATGTAGATATACACAATACTAACATTTATGTGTTAAAAAATACGTTCTTTCAATAGCAATCTAAAGATTAAGTTTATGCGGCAGAGGGAGTCCTGTTTTGGTGGATAACTTTTAATGAAGCAAATGTGACGTTATTATAAAATGTACCAAGTTGTTATTTTTTTTTTTTCTTCAATTCGGGTATCTTATGCACAGAGCATACTTAAAACACTCTTAAATTTACTAGTATGATCGTTTATTTCCTATCTGACCTCGTCCAACATACTTAGAATGGACAGAGTGTTTCTAATCAAAAGAACACAGCAAACATCATCTTGATCTTTGACAGGGATCCTCACCGAGCACAATGCTGGTTTTTGCTCGGTGCTTTTAATTCAATTATTTAAAAAAAAAACTTTTAAATTAATCACAGAACTGAATTCGATACACACAGTTCCCTCTCCTCTACATTTTTGGCAAAGCCATCGAAACTAAATATCCATCTAATGCTTTTTCAAAGTTTCTATTTCTCTTCAAGCTTTTCATTGTCACTTTGTAATATTACGACAATAGCTTGTGACCATGCTCATTCCAGCGGCTGTAGCTCGGCGACTGATGGACTTAAAGAAACGGGACGAATGATTGCTTGCTTTCTAAATTTACCACTCGTGAATTTCAGTAATAATTACTCTTTCCCTCTGATGGTTGATGACCTAAATGAAAAATTCCTTTTTTTAAAACACCACATTGCAAAATAGCTTTTAGCAAACTATGCATTTGATCCCGAATACAGCAATGTTCTAATCTGCCTAAATGCTTCACATTGTAAAAATGCTTAGTTACTGAATTAATGCAATTAGATAGACAAGATTATAAAAATATTTAAATATAATTAGCAGCTTTGGGCAAAATATTCCAAGTTTAAAGTGTATATATATAAATGGGTGTTACTGTTCGTACTAGTTACTAGTAAATTAATCATACACGAAATTAATGCAGATATAAATGCTGTTTCAATAACTATATTAAACTTCACTGTAACTTTCACCACATCTACCAAATGTTATAAATTGAATACTCAGTGATAATATATTCAGTTTTCTTGAGTTGGTCTAGTGGTTAGCATTGAAACCTCTAAATATTTTTATAAATTGTCACTTTTCACTAACCCGAAGAAGACAGTTTACCACAAACCTCAATAAAACTGTACAAGATAAATAAAAGCATTTACATCAACTTGTTTTTCTCGTCAGTGTTCAATCCCAAAAATATCATTTGACATGTATTTTGAAGACATTTAATGCAAAGATTAACCTACTTTTAAAATAGTAAATCTCTCTGCTAGAAGTCTTTTAAAATACATACGGTCGCAATAAATCAGAGTCAGCGTGGAAGAAAAAAATTATAACCAGATGTCTCTCCGTTGAAGTATAAGAATTATAAAAGAGACAAAAGGAAAATATATAAAATTGAAAACATACAGTGACCTACATAGCGGAATTTCACTGCATTTTTACATTAATATATTCAGGATTAAAATATATAGTTAAATTCGAAAACCATCTATAAAACATCTCGAATTTTATTTCGCCAAACAAAATAGTAGGTAGCTTCTATTATTGAAAATGTAGGGAAAATATAAATTCGATCAGAGAACTAAAGAAAAATGACGGCTTCTGGAAAATATCATACATTAATATTGCAACCTTCACACTATTTTAAATATGGTATGCGAACAAATAACCCTTTAACACGAGATTCTATCTGCAAGACATGCATTTTTCTCTTCGCGAAATATATATTTATAAAAAGTAGCTTTATAAATATCCTACAAAAGGAGGCTACAAATCAAAACATATTTCGTGTTGATTATTATTTATTATTGTATAAAAAATTGCTTTAAAGGGCAACATTTAATTTCATCCGAGAAAAAGACAGA
>CM063506.1:112390532-112400532 GCA_032207245.1 Pardosa pseudoannulata | reverse complement strand
TTTGCCTGCTACCCGGTAGGTCAAAGATGGGGGAACTTTTATCATTAAAGACCCCTCTTAACACCTTGAGGACCACACTTAAATAGGATACGAGTTGACCGTTGTGAGAACCGTTTCCGTTTAACACCATCTAGTAATTCAATCTAGCATTTAAATATTAAAATAAAACTTTCAGTTTCTCCTTACGTATATGCGATGCTGGTCTCACAATACCAACTGGAGATCATCGCGTGGAGGCGACGCTCGACTGATAAGAGTGAAATGGTACGTCGCGTATACGAGACGTTGGTAGCGAAGGGGTTAAACTAGGCAGGAATAGAGGTAACTGCTTAATTTGACGAGCACCGTTAAGGTGAAAGTACGACTTTATTCGAACACACACGACACAACCTTTTTAGGAGCCGGTCGAACTCATTCATGCACTCTTTCATCCATCCGCAAGTCGGAATTTAGATCCATACCAAATACCGATTCATCCCTGATTCAGTACCCCAAGAGGTATAATTTGGTATGGGGACGCGGAGGACTTTGCAGTCACGACATATTTAACGTGTCCCATCTACCATTAGCAACAAGGCGGTCTTTGGCTGAGACGAGGACAGAACTCTCCACCTTTCGGTTACGAGACTGACGCTCTACCAACCAGTGTACCGCGTCCGAACGTCTGTGTACATCTATACAAGTACAGAGATCTGAATTCACCGGCTCTGACTATGAAAGTTTGCTCCTAACTAATCTAAAATAATAACCCCACATTCGACATAGACGTTTGTAACTATTTGGACTATAAGCAGTGGATCTAATTAGTCGCTTGTAAAAATAAGTAATTAAATAAAAATTTAAAAAATAAATATGACCGTAGATCTTTAAATAAACCAAAACTACGTACACACGCAAACACAAGTGTACCTGTGTGTGAACATGAAAGTGTATGCAAGTGTGTGGTTAAAAAAAACTGACAAGATGCCAAAATTATTCACATTTTTGGGGTCGAACAATAGCCGGAATTTAACAGAACTGAAGTTAATAGAATACGAAACGATAAATGATATTAAAAAAATTTAGAATCTAAATATAACTATTACATATATATCCCTACATTCACTGTTCCAGAAGAAATCGCAATTAACAAAATGTTATCAATTTTAGTGAGAATAAAATAATTATTATAATAAACAAGTACTTTGAAGAGTTTGATCAGATTCATACTTTCAGATACCATAGAACTTGACTAAATTAAACATCATTAAACCAAAATACATTTTATTTATTTTTATCTTATTTACAGTAGTAAATTTCTAAGATTATTTTTAATGTTCTTGCAGAATACACAATTGTTTAGCTCACATTTTAATACAAATTTTTTGTAATTTTATTTTAGAAACCACTAAATCATCATTACTACTTTCTGATGTATAAAATAACAAAAATAAATAAATAAATAATCATGTGTCACACACACACACACACACATATATATGAAATACGTGAAATAAAGGTGCGCTAAAGAAGATAACAGTTACCGAAGCTAACTGCTAGTACTGTCCGTGTATCAAAAAATTAAAACCATGAAGGAAAAATAGAAGGAAAAAACACCAATAGAGCAAATACTAATATAAAGTATTATACTATGACACTATACCACTGTTCTAAAACCCAAGAATAATATAAGTACTGTATAATCCTCATAAGATAAGAACATAAAATAGGAATACCATACACTACAACATCAAGTAAAGGTGCGCTAGAGAAGATAACAGCTAGTAAAGTTAACTGCTAGTACTGCCCGTGTATTGCAAAATTAAACCAGGAAGTAAAAATAGGATGATAGTATACATAAGTATTATACTATGAGATTATACCACTGTTCTAAAACCCAAGCATATATATATTATATTAATTAATTAAATTTTTAAATGTATAATAATATATTTATTCATTATAATATTAGTTATATCTTCGATATTTAAAAAGTATGTTCACTTAATTATTAATAAATTGTTCATCAAATCTAAATTACGAATTAAGTGTTTATTGAGAAAAGCAGGATAACTGTTTTCTGCAGCCCATCACTTAGATTTTTAATAGGTTTACCCTAATTAACTTCAAAGGATAGTCTAAGGCTGGTAGAAAATTATATAGGGGCATGGGTTTAAGAAATAACTATACATTAAGATTTATGTTAGGAAGAACAGCTATTAAATGACAAAAATGATTAAATACATTAAGAAATCCACTTTATTACAAAAATAAGTTCCTAACATAAACATTACGACGTAAACGGTTTTTCTGCTAACGAAATTCTATTAAGCCACTTAACGAGTTATTGCTGTCGCTTAAACCTGCTGCAAATAGAAGAAATACAGACGACGATCGGGAAATACGAAGCGCAATATGTGGCCGTCCCCCTATTTCTATCTGTTGGTAGGGAATTCTGTCGGATAAGCGTGTAGGCGGGGGAGCAAAGGATACAGATGAAGAGGAGAGTGAATAGGAAAGGAGGAGAACAATTCGTGTAGACAGTTTCTTGGATCAAGAGAGAACCTCGAAACTATGGATCGTGGGAAAAATATTTTAACTGAAAATCAAATCCTTCTCCGCTTTTGATTCCGCAATAAAATGGCCAATTGAGCATAACGCTATTAGTGACTTATTCCTTTCACCAGTTTTTGCGTCTAAATAGCCCGTGTTCTGGTGATTTGTGATCGAACCGAAGAACTTTTATGAGTAACTTATGCCTCGATGCGAAAATTTAGCACTTCGTCGAGAATAAAGGTTAGAATTTTTCTGGTTGAAATTTTCAGGGTTACTGAGAAGATTCTAATGTTTTAAAATTATAATTTTTATTTCGTTACTACAATTTAGAATCTGGAATATTTTTCCCGTTTAAATAGCCCGTGTTATAGTGATTAGTTATCAAATCTTTTATGACGTAACAAATGTATGAGAGGCCAAAATATACGAAAGAAGACTAAAAACACAACTTTTTTTATTCAGGTGACAAATATTTTGAGAACTACAGGAAAATTTTAAATTTTAATTTATAATATTTATTTCCTAACTAAAATTCAGAATTAAAAAAAATATTTTAGCTGAAACTCAAATTCTACTCCGCTTTTGATTCCGCAATAAAATGGCCAATTGAGCATAGCTCTATTAGTGATTTATTCCTTTCACCAGTTTTTGCGTCTAAACAGCCCGTGTTCTGGTGATTTGTGATCAAACCTTAGAGCTTTTATGAGTAACTTATGCCTGTGATACGAAAATTTAGCACTTCGTCGAGAATAAAGAGAATAAGTTCGTTAGAATTTTTCTTATTGAAATTTTCAGGGTTACTGAGAAGATTCTAATATTTTAAAACTTTATTTTTTATTTAGTAACTATAATTTAGAATCTGGAATTTTTTCCGTTTAAATAGCCCGTGTTATGGTAATTTGTGATCAGATCTTTTATGGTTAACAAATGCATACGAGGCCAAAATATTGCACTACGCCACAAAAGAAGACTAAAAACACAATTTTTTCATTTAGGTGACAGAAATTTTATGAACTACAGGAAAATTTTTTAATAATTTTAATTTATGATATTTATTTCCTAACTAAAATTCAGAATTTTGAAAAATATTTTAGCTGAAACTCAAATTCTTCTCTGGTTTTCATTCCGCAATAAAATGGCCACTTAAATATAAACGCTATTAGTGACTTATTTCTTTCCCCAATCTCTGCCTCTAAATAGCCCGTGTTCTGGTGATTTGTGATCAAACCTAAGAACTTTTATGAGTAACTTATGCATGCGATGCGAAAAATTAACACTTCGTCGAGAATAAAGGTTAGAATCTTTCTGGTTGAAATTTTCAGGATTACAATATTTTAAAATTATAATTTTTATTTCGTTACTACAGTTTAGAACCTGGAAATTTTTTTTTGTGTGTGTTTAAATAGCCCGATGTAATCAAGGAACTTTTATGACGTAACAAATGCATGCGAGACCAACATATTGCACCACGTAACGAAAGAAGGCTAAAAATACAACTTTTTCAGGTGACAGAAATTTTCGAACTACAGGAAAAATTTTAATAATTTTAACTAATATTCAGAATTTCGAAAAATATTTTAGCTTAATTTTAAATTAAATACTGGAAATAAAATATATAAATAAAAAATAGTTTCAGAAACTTATTTTCAGATTGATTGAAAGCGCATGATTTTTATCAGTTAATTTACAGATTTATAGAGAAAACTGAATCTTATTCCAAGTGTTACAAAACATTTAAAACTAAAAATCGTATACTGCATTTGTTATCTTGAAAAATAACTAGTGTTTTACGTTTGCCTAAACATATGTCTAATAACGTATTAAATTTTCAATCAAATTGATTTAAAACAAATTATTAGTTTTTATTAGCCTACTGCCCCTGCAAACTTTAACAGCGTATTTGAATACAACAATCTGAATACTTGCTAAATTATTTTTATATCACATAAAAACCTAAATCAATAAGGCATTCAGTTAATAAATTTGATACGCTGTACCGAAGCTACATGCATCTACAGCCACATAAGAAATAAAAAGAAAATTCTGAACCTGGAAAGACCTGGAATCGAACCTGGTTTTCCAGAGTAAAAGACAAGCTACCCACCGATATGTAAAGTGGTAAAAAAAAGAAGATAACACAATTAAAAAATTCGATGTTTATTAAAATTAATTAATCTAACTATAACAATGTAATTTTATGATTGATTTCATGTATTGTCATTACTATAGAAAATTTCAGCTTCACTGGATATGGAGAAGCTAGTGAAAAATTGACCACAATATTTAGACCTAGACAGATAAATAGTCGGACATAAAATAAAAAAAAGAAAAGGACTTGAACGTGTCGTGTGTAAGTAAAATTCTTAATTTATCTATGGTGTAATTTTATGATTGATTTCCTGCGTTGTCATCGAAGATGCATTAGTATCCAAAATTTCAGCTCCACTGGAGATGGACAAGCTAGCGAAAAATTGACCACAATATTTAGACCTAGACAGATAAATAGTCAGACATAAAATAAAAAAAAGAAAAGAACCTGAACATGTCAGTGTGTGTAAATTAAATTCTTAATTTATCTATGGTGTAATTTTATGATTGTCATCGAAGATATATTAGTATCCAAAATTTCAGCTCCATTGGAGATCGGCAAGCTAGCGAAAAATTGACCACAATATTTAGACCTAGACAGATAAATAGACATAAATTTAAAAAAAGAACTTGAACATGTCATTGTGTTTAAATTAAATTCTTAATTTATCTATAATGTAATTTTATGATTTATTTCATGCGTTGTCAACGACGATACGCTAGTACCAAAATTTCAACTCTACTGGAGATCCGTAAGCTAGCGAAAAATTGACCACAATTTTAAAACCTAGACTGATAAATAGTAGGACATAAAATAAAATAAGGAAAAGAGCTAAACATGTCAGTGTGTGTAAATTAAATTCTTAATTTATCTATGGCGTAATTTTATGACTGATTTCATGCGTTATCATCTATGATACATTAGTATCCAAAATTTCAGCTCCACTGGAGATCGGCAAGCTAGCGAAAAATTGACCACAATATTTAGACCTAGACAGATAAACAGACATAAAATAAAAAAAAAAGAAAGAAAAGGACCCGAATTTGTCAGTGTGTGTAAGTTAGATTTTTCATTTATCTATGTAATTTGATTTCATGTAAGATTGATTTCATGCGTTGTCATCGAAGATACATTAGTATCCAAATTTTCAGCTCCATTGGAGATCGGCAAAGCTAGCAAAAATTTACCAGATATTTCAACTGAGACAAAAACTCCGACTTATTAAAACATAAAAGCAACCTGAACGCGCTTTTGTGTGTAACGGAACCCATTGCTGAGAAGCCGTGACGAGAGCATTGTGTCTCTAGTATACGATCCCCTTCCTTTCCCGGCGCGATCTCTCCCATCTTTTAGACGGCGGGAGGAGCGTTGCTTGCCACAGCGTCCACTCCGGAGCTCCGGTGGCCAATAAATCAACAACAACGGCTGCAGCCTGGCCCACACAGACCGAAGAGCGCCCTCTCTCTCTCTTGCTCCGCGCGCGGAGGGATACACGACGTGACGTAACAGGTCTATATACATAACAGGTGGCGAGAGAAGAAAACGGGGCGGCAAGTAAATAACGTGGATAACTTGGGGTTAAACGGGGTGGATAGGGTGCAACGGGGAACCCAAACGCAGATGGAGAGAGGTACATCAACAGGTAACGGGATGAAATTTTCCTTTCAAAATTCGAAAGGGAATTCGATTTATAATAATCGTTGCGATAGTTTCTCGCTTTTCTAAGGACATATATATTACTTATAAAAGCAGCGACTATTGTATTTGGAATTAAAAGTTTAAAATGGAATACTTCCACCAAATTAAATTAACCCATTATTTTCTAAAGTCTAACGACGTGATTAAATTTAAAATTATTTAAATGATTTAGATAAAATGCGATTTACATTTAGATCTAGTATGTGTTCTTATTTTTAAGGCTTCAATTCGTTTTCTTTCCATGCTGGAAGTAATAATGCAAATAAATATTTTTAGTCATGCAGTTGAACCTTTTTAAGACGAAATCGAAGGGATAGCATTAAAAATAAATATATAAAACAAATTACATACTTTATAATAATATTTTATGATTTTTTTAAGTGAATGAGAATTTTTATACAAAAGGGTATGTTTGTAACAATACTGTACACTAGCAAATATAGGACATTAACATACCATGCTAGTACATGCCATTTCTTAAATTTAACAAGGTATCCTCACATGTGTGGGAAAGCAACATCTTGTGTCTAAGCGAAATCGCAAAAGAAATTTGTTTATCTTTTTTGCCATTTGGCACGATATTTACTTCGTCTTAGTTATGATATATATTTATATACAGTGAAAAGAGAGAAGATTGTAAATAAATAACGTGGATAACTTATTAAACTGCTTGTATCGGGTGCAATGGGGAAATCAAACGCAATGATGGGACGTAAATAAATTAACAGTTAACGGAAAGGATTTGTTCTTACAAAATTCAATGAGGAATTCGATTTCTAAATGTTTTATTGTATAGTAATTTTTGTTAGGAATAGTATTTTGAGGAATATATATTGAGTATGAACCGTTTTGAGTATGTTCCAATATAATTCAAACTCAATTTTAGATATAAAATTCCAGAAGTTTTTCAGGAGAAAATTTATGCTTTTTAGGACTAATTTTACGAAATCCAAAAAGCTCTTTTACAACTATCAAATTAAAAAAATGCTACTATCCCACACTACTTTCGTTTCATTACTTTAGTTAGTGTCCACTTTACAATTAGTTTAAGCAATTTAAATGGAGTCTAAAAGTAAGCAAATAAATGAGTAAATGCTTAATAATCAATCCATAACTAGGGATTAAACGGATATCCGGTGACAACCTAGTACAGCTGGTATTTAAAAATCTATAACGCAATCTATGCATCTATAAATCCAAACTCTAGCAGTTTTGAAGGAAACTGTACCAAAATTCTGGAGTTAGAAGATCGTTATAAAAAAATGTTTTAATGCAGAAACTTTGAAGGAGTGTATGAACTCTGCTTTTGCAAGAAAGTGAAACTGCTATCTATTATTATGAAATAAAAAATGATTTATGGAAAATAATTGTGAAAAATATAAAAATCTATGTAGGAAAAAATTTATTATTACAAATCAGTGTACTATTCTCCGTTAAGGAGTGTACTCCCCGAATCCTCTTAACAAGCTTTTGCAAGAAACCCTGATAGAATAGTCACTTCTGATCACATATAATTATGAAATAAAAACTATTTATGGAAAATAATTGTGAAAAATAATATAAAAATATAAGGGAAAAAAGAATTATTAAAATTCAGTGTATTATTCTCCATGAACTGCATTCCCTCTTTCGCTTCCCGAATCCGCACCAAATTAACAAGTAGTAAGCCATCCAAATAAAATGAATGTATGTCCAACATCCCACCAAACCTTGAGAGAATAGACACTACTGATCACATATAAATATGAAATAAAAAACCATTTATGGAAAATAATTGTGAAAAATATCAAATATATGTAGGAAAAAATTTATTATTACAAATCAGTGTACTATTCTTCATGAAAGACACTTCCTCTTTCGCTCCCCGAATCCGCACCAAATTAACAAGTAGAAAGCCATTAAATCAAACCGAGAAGACAAATCTTTAACAAAAATCATTTTTAACGCGAAATCACTTTCGACCCGTTCACGCTCAAATGATAAAACGCATTTGTACACAGTACTCGTCCTATTAGAGCGAACGCCTGTCGAACCATCCACCAGCCCTGGAGAGAACTGGCACTGCTCATTACACCTCATGACCAGGCAGAGGAGAGAGTGAGTGAGTGAGTCGGGCGATTCACTCAAGCGGATACCAACCAAGAGGAGATCGTGATCGGGGGCTTTTCGGCATAATGAGCAGAATAAGGACTCCACTTTTAATTCAAAGCATCTGATTTATTCGATGATTTGGGAAGAGCTCGGGCCCAGTTCGTTAGCGAGAAGGATTTGTGTGTTAGTGTAATCTCAAATTAAGATGGAGGATTGAATTCGTTCGTGATACTAAATGTCGGAGTTTGGGGGAAGCCCAGTGGCCGTTTCTCAGTGCTGTAATGCTAGTTCGTAATCGTTAAATTATACGAGGAAGATCCTGTTTGTATTTCTCGGGATGGTTTTCAAACGGATGATCCTTCGTCACGTGACGCTCATCTGAACAGAAAACTGGTTTGCTTGATTTTTTGTTACCCATAATGTGACTGACTTGGTCTCGGAGAACATTTTGCATGCAGTGAGGAATCTACGAGCATAGATTCAAATTACTGAATTTTAAATATAAATAGAACAATAGTCAGGAATAAAAGGAGATCAAAAACTTGAATTCTTAAAATATTCTTCAAAAATTGCCCACTCTAGACCCACAGCAAAGGATTTTCAGGATTGAAGGATAGGTAATAAAATATCCTTATAGGTGTGCTTAATAATGTATTAACATATCGTATGAGGGTACATTTTGCAGCGGAATTGTACCGGGAGCGGGCGTTTTGCGCATAAATTTGGTTTGGTTTGGTTTTCGTGCTCTACGGTCTACTTTTAGCAAAACATGAGGGCTAATGAGACCGGGGCCTACTGCTTAAAGCCGATTCCAAACGGCTATGAACATCCATGCCATAGTGATACGAACGTAAATTCAGTTATTCAGTTAAATCTCAATAGATCGAAAATTATTTAATTTTTTTTACCAACTTTTCGTATTTTTTATATTGAAATATATAAAAAAATATATAAATAGAAATATATACATAACAACCGTACGATTTTTGTAAACAAAAAATATATTTTTTAATGGATAAATTTAGTGGATATAGTATCGTAAATATGAAAAATCAAACAGAAATAGTAATATATAGTTTTAATTTTTTCCCGTTCTGTGGTTCCGCCTCGACTGATGTAAAAACTATTTTTATTTGTCTAAATTTTTCCAGAATCTATGTAGTAGACAATTACATTCGGCTTCATTTCCCTGTATATACCATTACTTTTGTACCACAAACAAACCATGTTGTTACACTAACTCATACTAGTACGTGACCCGCGCTCAAGTTCAATCGTCAGAAAACATACTAGTACGTGGCCAGCGCTTAAGTATTAATCGACAGAAAACGTACTAGTATGTGACCCGGGCTCAAGTATCAATCCTCAGAAAACGTACTAGTATGTGACCCGCGCTCAAGTATCAATCGTCAGAAAACATACTAGTACGTGGCCAGCACTTAAGTATTAATCGCCGGAAAACTTACTAATACGTCTTCCGTGCTCAAGTATCAACCGTCAGAAAACGTACTAGTACGTGTCTTGCATACATTGTGTTAATAGGTACGTTTTCTTCAATGTAAATATTTTATCAAGATGTTGATAACT
>CM063506.1:112365532-112385532 GCA_032207245.1 Pardosa pseudoannulata | reverse complement strand
CAAAACTTATCTTGGAATACAGGCAATCACCATTATTAAATAAAGCATTGTGTTGATAAAGCAGTACCAATTCAGAATTATAATACAGATAAAGACCTCAACCCTCTGCTTTCAGACGCAATACAACATAAAATACTACTATTATCATAGATTGCCTTTACCAGTCTAGGAAGCCTTTCGGAAATTTAATGGATGCTAGGCAGTATCGAAGATCTATCAAACGTATTATAGACTCATATAAACTACTCTTCATATACTTAAGGTACTTAAAACATTTTATTAATATCTATTTAAGCCCATATTTTCAAGATATAAAAAATAAATGGAAATTAAAAGTTTAACTGTTTAACTCATTAAACACAGAATTAATTTATCAGTTTTAAAACTAAAACAAATTGCTATAAATTTTAATTAAAATAAAAATTATTACTTATTAGCAAAATTATATTAAAATTATATGTATCTTTATATATAAAATACTTCCGTCCATGTGTTTATAATAGAATTCATTCTAGACGGCTGGACTGATTTTGATGAAATTTTGTGTATCTAATTAAGTTGATTCGAGAATGGTTTAGATTCACAATTTGATCCGATAGAAAATATTTTTTAATTAAAAATCCATAATTGAGCGCTTATTGAGATTATTATAATGCGGCTTGAAACCCTTCACTGCCAACGTATCTGTGGCGCAATTGTCAGCGCAACGGGCTTGAGTACAGGAAGTCCCAGGATCGAATCCTCATACAGGCGATGCAGGAATTTTCATTTAATCTAATTACGTTTGTAATGGCTGTACATGTGGTGGCTTCAAGTATTTTTAAAAATTTTTCCTTGCTTTTCATTCAAAACGGTCCAATGTATAATTTATTTAAAAACATTTTACAATTTTTGTATTTGTAGTTTTCAAACAGGACAAAGTCTGTCGGATCGTCTAATATATAAGTACACATACATAATACTTAAACTTAATTTGTTTTAATGATGTTTAATAATGTTTGTTAAAATGATGAAAAACAAAATTTTTTTCGGCAGAAATAATTTTTCTTCGAAATAAAATATACTTGAACAGTTTTAAACAAAATATTAACTTATACTATCTATTTTTTTACATTTAAGTTTAATTTTTTTTTAAAATTTTCCTTTCAAAACATGCGAAAAACCTTGAAAAAGAAAACACGTAAATATTCACTAAAAATGAAATTAAAACGAAGATAGTAATCTTTAGCATGTTGAATATACTCTTAATATATAATATTGCCGTATTTAGCTGATCAAAATTTTGAAGAGGTATGTATATACATAAAAATTGTACAATAATGCCACTATGTTTGCTGCCACCAACTAGTTCCTGTATTACTGGTATTTTTATTCGTAAAAGTAATATCCTTATTTAGGGTACTTTAAAAATTTAAAAGCTGAACAGTTACGCAATTGTTACTTTGGAATTGTTCAATTTTATATCCTAATAAAAAAAATAAATAAATGAGCCCCCTAAAACCAAGAATTAACTGACTGAGTAGAGGTAAGTAAATTTTAATATAGAGTTGCAAAACACTATAAATTCAAAGAAAAGAAAGAAAAAGTAAATTACAATTACAAACACAAAATAAATGTCATCAGTAAAGCGACAAAAGATATTCTTGTAGCTTTGAAGCGTTTAGAAGTAAGATTAAACAGCTATTGTTATTTATAAAATGTTGCATTAGTGAGTTAGAGTATATTTTTATGCACTCTAAAAGAAATCATAGTACTTCACTAAACGTAATGATCATTCAAAAAATCACACTAATTTGTCGGATCAGGTTTTCATATTAATTTTTTTTTAATTTTTGCATTCGGTCATTCGTACCCCGAAGGCAAACAATTTTAAATTATTTTCTTTACTCATCAGAGAATTAAATGTTTTAAAACAGTTACCAGTATGAGAGAAATATTAAAATTTAATTAACCTTATATTTTTAAAATTATAATCTATAAAATCTGAAGACATTTCTCTTTAAATTAATCTCTATATAAAATTATATTTTAACTAATAATAAAATGAGTAATGAAAAAGTTTAATTTTTGTACTCAAACACCTCTAAACTGCAGCAATTTTATACGAGTTTTTTTTTCCTCGTGGATTCTGACGTAATCGATCAAATAAACTAGGCGGGGTTTTCCTTCAAGTTTAATGTAAATGTATCAAATGTATTCACTATGTCAACACTATTAACTTAAGACTACCAGAAAAGCAATCTTATCGGAGCTGTAAAGGCTCCGCGAGACGAATTGAAAATGCATTGAAATGCATGTTAATGCAATTTAACTGTTGGACCACACTGAGTGTTTATATATGCAATTATATATATTTACATTAATTTCAGGTGAAAATACTTTATTATTTAAGTGCTTATATTATTTCTCAAATATTAACAACAAAACATTTAAAAGTTTATAAATATCCATAAATAGTTATTATAACAACTAGTTAATTAATCAAATACCATATTTACTATAAAAATGCAATATTTATTTCAATTATAAATTTCATAAATCCTGTTATAGGCCGCAAATGCTTACAGATGGGCCGAATGTGGGTAACTATTTATCCACCCTTGTCGTCTTCCAAATACGAGTGTATCCCACCCACTATTCTGCCTCGACAGCAACACTTACAGTAGTGGAAACACCCTAATATTTTGTTGCTCAGTGAACAACTTAAAAAATGTTTGTATCCTGACCATTAAATTTTTTTTAAGAAATATTGAGAAATGTATTAACATGTACTCTGTAGAACACGTTACGAATCAACTTTTACTTGGTTTGGTTTGGAATGCTACGATCTACTTTTTGCACACGAGGGCTAATGAGACCGGGACCTACGGCTTAAAGCCGATTCCGAACGGCTACGAACATCCATGCCACTGTGGGAATCGAACCCACGAACTCCGGTACCGAAGGACAGCACCCTAACCAATCGGCCATCGTTCGGCCAACTTTTACTTGAAAACCTAATATAGTACAATTACTTGTAATAATTTAATGGATTAAAATTGTTAGAGTGAAAGATATACGCAAATGTAAGCAAGGATTTCTGTATCATGCCAGGAAAAATATTAAATACAAACTAAAATAGAAAGAAATAATAAATAATATGTGGATATGAGGAAAAAGTAAATACATTGTACTTTGAAAAAAGTTAAATTAAAGCTTCTGTCCTTAACAAAATTCTTACACATATCTAAGAATAGTTAAAAGTAAAGGAAAATGTGAGGGACATCTTCAAAGTCAACAAAGTAGAACATAACCAGCTGAAAATAATTAGCTGTAACCATTTTTCATTCTAAAAAAATTGACGAAAAGATATACAATGCACACACAAAATGCAATTCTTATCTGCATGTGTCAACTCCAGACAAAACGTCAGATCTGAACGTTCTTTACCGCTAGATCAAAGTCACACCAATAAAGCGGCAGCTTTTCTATTTTTTTCCCCGAAACAATAACACTGAATATACCTGCACGAAAAAGTCCTCTTTAACGACAATTCTAGGTTTGAAAAGAATATATCTATATTTTTTTTTTACCGCTTTTCCTTGTAATTTAATTGTTTCTTTTTTTCGCCAGCGTTCGTGGAAAACAGACAATGACGGATTATGAAGTTCTGTGCAGAAGGAGTGACACACGATACGTCACAATCTTCGCCTGTGACGGGCAAACGCGCAATTTTTTTTCCCCAGAAAAATTAGGCCAGGTGTCATAAGAAAACTGTCGTTGGTTATTTTCGGCCACGCGGTATCGAATCTTCGCGTAGAAGTGTTCGACAAAAGACCATTAGTTCTGCCTGGTTACGGGTACGTGATTAAACATCGCCGGTAGATCTGTCCCCGATACTTCTGTAATTAATTCTGGAATAGTGGTGAGAAAGTAGAAAGCAAATGAAAACTGGAACCTCGAGTGTCATATTTCTTTGTTTTAAATCTCCAGTTTTGGAGAATTTTCAAATTTAAGAGAGGCGTAATTGAATGTAAAAATATCTATTCTAGAATAATGGTTTTCAGTTGATATGAAAAATTTACAGAGCTTGCCAGGTGTTCTTTGAAGGATAGGACTGACAAATTAATAATTAATAAATTATTTCTCGTTTTTATGCGAGTGTTGATATTTAAATAAAATATTCTAAATTAAATTTTTATTAATTTTAAAATTAATTTTCAGGAGATTCTTTCGCCTCTTCCCTGTTTATCTCAAATTGTCTCGCTAAATATATTGCAATTAATTATTATGCCGAGAAAAGTGGGAGGCAGCAAAATTTATGAGTATGATTTGTTTTATTCCAGTTTTAATCGCTTCTAGATAAGTAAAGATAGTTACTTTGAAAGAGAGAAAAAAGTATTATAAGAAGATTTTCATTTTGAATGGATTTAGCTGTGTTTCATTCCTAGAATTTGTACTGTAAATCAGCAAGTTCATGACCACATAAATAATTTAGAATAAACCTGGCTGAAAAATTAATAGCAGAAAATCATTTGACCAGTTTTTTGCCATATCAGAAAGACCTAGCACTAGTCTTTCATAATTCATGATACCTGCTTCAGGCATTTTCAATAAGTCACTTTTGCTAGTGAAAAAAAAAATCAAATCCAACAAGACTGTGTGCTGCTCTAAATTCCTATAAAATAGTTCCAGAGGTAAACCAGTAAAAAAAGAGATCAGATACCAGTGTACCGTATTTCAGTATTACTTAGTGTTATCAGTAAGGATAACTATGTTGAGTATCTCGTAATGTAAACAAAAATAGGTGCTTTGAAAATGAATGTAAAAGATATGATTTTTTTTCAATTAAATGCATTTTATTTTGTGCAATTTTTGCATTTCGTACTATAAATTAAGAGATCCACGGTCATCTAAACAAATTAGAATGAACTGGTTAAAAAAGTAATTGCAGCAAATTGTGACTTGTTTGCTTCCACACTAGGGATTCTTAGCTTTAATCTTTCACCACTCATGCTATCTTTAAGGCATATTCCAGAAGTAAATACTAGTACTGAGAAAAAAAAATAAAATTGAACTACACTGTGTGCAGTCACGTGAGACCCGACCTGAAATAGGGAAAGAACTGTAAGTTAGGGATTTTATTCTTGAAAAAGAGAAGTAATCAAGCTTTGTGCATTGAAGCTCATTTGTCATCACGATGTAGAATTAAACTTAGGGATAATTTAGTTATTTATTAGAAATTTTTTAACATTACATATACATGCATACATACACACACACATACATAACATGTATGTGTGTAATATATGCAGAGGAAGAAAGACACCATACATATAAGTGTTTATAAAGGGAAACATGGGTAGTTAAATTAAATCAATCAAATATTGAAAAAAATAATTTATTTTTTATAAGTAACACAGTGACATATAAGAGTAACTAAATCAGCCTCTAAAATTTTATCACCGTAGATAAACACCATCGACTAAAGATAAGGGGCATTTGGCAGAAAATGGCACTCTCCCTCATCTCATCCTGTTAAAAAAAAATAAATAAACTTATGATTAAACAAGCTATATATCACAGAAACTTGCCTCAAACTAAATCCTCAGATCAGACAGCAATGTTTCATACACCCAAAGTCAGAAATTACCAAAAAGCGAAGAGGGGAGAAAAAAAAACTTATCTTCCTCTCCCGCTCTTTGCCATTTTTAAACCCCATTTTCTCAAAACATTAACCAAGCACCGTGCCATCTTTTATCCCCCAGATTGGCAGCTGTTGAAGAATCCTAGCCGGCGGGTCAAGCTATGGAAGCTTTTTATTTATATACAGCTCATCTCCAGCAAAGCGATTGAGCTTCAGAGTTGATGCTTATCTCCTGTTTTTTCAACGACTGTTGTTTGCCGACAGGAGTTTTGGGGGAAGATGAATGAAACGCTCAATCCCAGCATTTCATCTAGCCAGAGATAATGTGAAGGGAAAGACATAGTTCTCGTCTTCTGCTGGCAAAACTCATGGAGGGAGGGAGGGATGGATGAATTTCACCCCTGAAATTATTTTTCACCAATGCCATATTTGAACACAGACGCAATATTTCTAATCTTCACCTTTCGATACAACCAAGAAGGCGAGAAAAGACGTTAACGAGGTCATATGTCTTGGACAATAAATGATAGAACATGACACCAGAGCTTTTTTTAGGCCGTTCACCTTTTTTATTATTTTTAAGAGGGAATAATAACTAGATAAGTTACTTTACGATTGGGCATCGTAACTTCTAAAAAGCAAAACAAAAATGCATTTATTTTTTAGATACGGCTTATCTTTCAGACATCGACAAGGAAATGATAAATATGGTTAAAGATCATGCAGCCTCAAGAGAGAAATTTGAAAATTCTACAACATGAAGTATTAAATTTCTCACTGAATATTAGAGAATTACATTTACAATAGAGAAAAGATTTATATACATAATATATACTTTCTAAATTACTTCAAAACTATAATGCATGTTAAGAGAGTTTTGTTCTTTGCAGTATTTTAACCTTATTTGAAAACGTCAGAAAATATTGAGAATGCAATATTCTGTACTTTGGTTCAATAAACATACCGTTAATTTTTTATTAGTTACTCTCAGAATATTTTTAATATTTGCCATAATGCTTCCTTTTCAAAGAAAACAAACTTTAATCAGTGATAAAGTAATCATATATCATCTACCAGTCTGAACACAAGTAAACAAAACTTAAATTTCTTAGTTTACAATAAAACATCTTAAATTGAGGCATTTTTAATATTTTTTTACTTGATTACGTTATTATCGATAAAGGAGATCTTAATTTCAGTGTCTATTTACTAAGTATAAATGTATAAATTTTAAATGTTTGTTATAATTTATTCAAGAAAAATATTTTCCTTTTTTTACCGTTAAACTCCTATTTAACTTATCCCGATAATAATGTTTAGAATTACAATTTATGTACCCTGCAACATATAGAACGTTTTAATCTTCTACACCTGCTTCTACTCTTGATCCACTGTTACATAGTTCGTTTCATTAAGAATCTCTAATATGAAAAATATTATTTGCAATAAAAGAAAACCCTAAGTAAGGCATAGAACTACTCTTAAAAATTTAGCATGTGGAACTTGTTACTAAATATTTTATAATGTAAAAAGCTTATTTTGGAATGTGTGCACTTCAGTAAAATTTATAATAAAGCAAAATGAGAAAAGAAATATAAATTATATATAATTTTTAGTGAAGAATAACTTTAGCTATGTCTGTAAATAGTTCTTTTGATGAATGACATAGGAACAATAGCTACAACAAAAAGCTAAACTCATCCACGCAACAGTGCAACTTTATGGCCATAGACTTTATGGCCATATGGTGTCAGTCTTCATTTTCGATACCAGGGGCTCTTCGAGGTGAATCAAATGTCCCGGTTAAATGTTCAACACTTCGAAACCCCCAATGTTTAGTCCTCAAGCATGATCCGTCTTCAGTTTAGCAACCCATTGAAGATATGAAAGGCTGTATCAACACTGGTCAGCCAGAGAACCCAACCTTCGGCTGTGCCTTTGGGTGTGCTAGGAGGTACTCTAATGTTACCAGGATTATTTTGATGAATAAGCATGAGGAACTATTACTACCGAACAGATATTTTTAAAACGTGTTTTTTCCCAGTCGCAATTTTGTGTCATATCCTCCCACACAAAACTGAAGACCTACATCTGAGTTCCCCACCAGATGAGAAAAGCAAGATTTATGTCGAATAGAACCCTCACGCAGCGATTGAATCGCAAGCCCAGTGATAATTCCCGTTCGCTGCTCACCTAATAAGTAATATTTTGGCTCGTGACAAGTAAACAATCGCAAAAGTGATTACTAGCCCTCTTCCAAACGATATGTTATCCATCAGGAGATAACCCCCTCCTCTCATATTCCCTGCACGCGGTGTACTAGAAATATACAAGACAGATAAGGCAGAAATCTCTTTTACGACTGTGATTTCTGGCGTCTCTCTGGGGACAATCAAACAACATCCTCTTCCAGCCGAATCTGCCATCCAGAACATGGCAACACAATGAATCTGCCAAAAAAAATCCCCCCCTCTTCTCCATCAGCGATCTGTAACAATTATCAGAACCATGGCAATGATGAATCTGCTCATTGTCTTGCGCAGTGCATCAACACGCCTTCTTGACAAACTGCCGTGGATCGCCAGAATAGTTGCCTTATAGGCACGGGCAAACTTGTCTCGGAATTATTGAACAATGCGCGCTAATCTATCATTCATCGTATTTTGTGAAAGTGGGATGTCGCTTTGTGCAGATGAAGGCCTTTTCCTGCCAGCCTGAATTCGGCAGTTTTTGAGGCGTGGTTCAACTTGTGGTTGCCTCACTTCCTTGAGAGTCGTTTTGCAGATATTACTTTATTTGTTTATCCTATTTTTAAACATTTTATTGGCATTTTTCCAAGATCATAGCTGAGGATATTAATTGAAAATTAGGATTGATCATCTATTATCACTCCAGCTGACATCTTAGATTGCTATCAATCTTCGAAGCCTCTAATATAACTTTACACAAATGTGAGTAATTCAGCTCAGCTATGTTCAGAAGTAATTTTCTTCCCTTCTCAAACAAAATTACTAACCAGTTTGATCTACAGCCATGCAAAGAGTTTCTATTCTCCTAGAATAACTAGCTGTTAAAATCACAAAACTGTTGAGTTAGATTAGATAAGATCGGTATTGTGAATGTTTTGCAGTTCAAGCATGTCGCAATGATGATACAACTGTGCAACTTGAAGCATTATGAAAGGTAAAATAAAGTTTTAAATATTTTACCCCAGTATCGTAATTTTTTAAAGTTCTTGAATTAAATAAAAAATAGATCAATTAATCTCTATAACTTACTAAAAGCGTAACTTGTAGATAATTTTTATCAGATTAATTTTGTAAACAAATACAAGTAGACATTCTTAAATTTTTCTCTTTTAGCATTTACCGAGTGTATCAATAAAAAACAAAAAATGATAAAATAAAGAAAAGTGAAATTTTTAATTAAAATATATTTCATTAATGTGTTTATTGTATATATTTTGTAAATATTTTAATCAATTTTTCATAAAAATATTTTCTAAAAAAAAAAGGAAAAATTTTTTCTAAATAGATGAAGATTTTTTTCAAAGAACTGGCTTGCAAACATGAAAAGTAGTGATATTATAAAACAAATAAAAACCGTTTTATATTCTTATACAAGCAGTTGTTCCATAAATATCGAGAGTCCACTTCTAAATGATATATTTCTTTAAATGCTTTCTTTAAATATTAAGTTAATTTGTGACACCCTTATAGTTAGATTAAGCACAGAGATTCAAAGCTAAAATAACCTTGAGTTATCAACCTCTCTCCACTTTTCTGGGTGTTCGGACAATTTACCAGCCTTGTCGATGAAAGGTTTATCTATATCGATTCCTGAACAGATTAATAGTAGAATAGCACGCCAAGGGGCTTGGCAACTTCTGTCAACAAATTTCAGCATCAGAATAGAATACGGATTTATCACAACATACTTCCTTCTGCTATAAATACTTCCTCATCCCACCGTTACATATCAAGCTGCCAGACTTCTGTACTACAGAATGTATTGTTTTAATCAACTTGTTAAACCATCGCGACAGTCAACAATAGAATGTCCTTAATCTTGATTTCAGAAACACATTTAGCTAGATTAAATATTTTATTTTGGTCCCTTGCCACAAGTCGTTCTGGCAAACTAATGAGTATTTTAAAGCATTCCTAAATGCGTTATATGGTAGGTTAGGACCTTAAGTATTTGCTAATACTTTCTGCGATCTTTTAAATTATAAAAAAAAAAGATTTTTTTTATTTCGACTTTAAACTTCTATTAGAATTCCTCCTCGTAATTTATTTTTTTAGTTCTATCACTTCTTCAAAATCAAAAATAATTAAGGCCACGAATAGAACATTAAAAAATGTCCATTTTAGCCTCTTTAATTCAAACTTGGAAACTAACTTAGAGTGCTGTCTAAGTTACTAGGATTAGTGAAAACTACAACTTGAATAAGATTAATAGAAATTTAAAGTGAAACACAAGGGAATTGTGACAGGGTAAGTATCACAAATCTAAAGCAGTCAGAAAACAATTTTTTATGTAAGGGATTAAATCTGAGATTTTTTTGCTCCATTAAAAAATTTCGTAAGTATTCACAATTAGATCTCTCAGCTATCAGCATATATTGTAATTAAATGGTATATCTAAAAAGTCAAAAGTTGAAATGATGTAAATATTTTAATTTTTTTTTTCAGAAATTTTACCTTATGAAAGCCAAAATTTAAGCCCTAAATACAAACATCGAGATACTTAATTTCTATTTGCATGGATGAAACCTAAGTTAATGTAGCAATAAGGTATTCATAATATTAAAATAAAAATTTAAAGGCCTACTTTCAATTTAAAAAAGTAAATAAAGCATTCTTTGACTACTGTAATATAAATAGAAATTACATCTGTATTTACTAATGTAGTTAACGCCGTTTGATAAAATCAATTTTCTTGCTTATTTTCATTTCCAAATTAGCACGAAATTCTTAAGAAGGAATTTTTACAGTTTATTACACATTCGGTCTGTACATTTTTTTCACTACTTATATATTGTTGAAAAACATTTTCAAACAAAAAGTTTATATATTTACTTGAAAAAATTATTTACTTGAAAAATTAGTATTATCGTATAAGATTATTTTGTTTAAATTATTCCTCAAAAGTAGGCAATCATCTCAATATTTATTCACGATATTTATTTTTAAAAGAAATATTTAAATAATAACAGGAAAACTAACCAAGTCTATACCAAAATATTGTAAAGAAAAATTATCTTTATGATCTAATATATGGCATTCTTTTTTAATTTTAATATGTATAGCAAGCATAAAATATATTCGTCCAAAATTAACAAGAATTTACAATCAGTTTCATTTTTATGAGACCCTGATAGACAAAAATAAATATAATTAAATAAAATAATAAAGTATATGCATTCATTCTGTACAGAAATTGTTAAACTAATTAAACAGACAGTTACAAAGAAAAAAGTTCAGGATTGTGTCAACTCCTGAATAAGGTCAATATGTAAGCGGGTGTGTGCATGTATTTATGTGTATGTATATATATATATATATATATATATATATATATATATATATATATATATATACATTATATATGTATATATTATATATATATATATACATTATATATGTATATATTATATATATATATGTGTGTGTATGTATATATGTGTATATGTGTATATATATGCATATAAATATGTATATTATATATATATACACATATATGTATATATTATATATGTGTATGTATATATGTGTGTGTGTATGTGTCTATATATATATGCTTGTATATATATGTGTGTATCTAAACACGTATTCTCAAATCATTAGAGATATTTCCTGAATAACGTCGTAAGATAAATATATATTGCATTTTATTTGAGAATTTTTAATTGTGATATACAAGGAAATATGCAACATGTTTCTTTACATATTATTATACGGTATTTTTGTTACGCTGTTTAACCTCTTCCACGAGAAAACACTTTAATAACAATTCCATAGGGGGAAAAAGTATAACATAAAGAGAAAATTACTTGAATTACACCTCTTAATTAACTTGAAAGTAGAGACGGATGAACCGCTTAACCAGCAGACGGAGGTATGGAAAGAACTTTTCCACAAAAGAAACGCAAAGAGTCGTAATTACTAAAAAGAAACTTGAAATTTCTTTTGAGAAATTTATGAATTCTAAAGATTATTTATTGCGCTTCATTGTTCTAAAGTACACAAATATTTCAATTTCTCCGGCTCTCTTTTCCTTTGTTCTTTGGGGGAAATGCCGATTGCGTCTCCAACCACGGAAAAATTCAGAGTGCCCCAACCTCAAGGGTGGAAAAAAACAAGAGGGGCTGAACTCAACCACTTTCACGCACCATCGCCTCCAGTTCCGGTAACTCACTCACGCATTTATTTACACGCTCACGCAAAGTTGTGGCATAAACAAGACCCCTAGCCGTCTGACCACGCTGATTTATGGCCCATATGGTCAGCAACAGTCCCTGAAAGAAAAGCTAAAATTTACTGTACATAATAAAAATTTATAAACCATGCGAGCGGCAGTTTTTTATACGCGCGCCTCAATTTTTTTTTTGCCCTTTTTATCCCACCGTATTTCTAACTTTGGCCGGCAAAATGCTGATAACACTTGCCTGCTTTTTTTCCCGCATAGAGTAAGTATCTAACCACAAGTTACCCGAAAAAACTGCCCGTTCCCACAAATACCCTCCTGTCCGTCTTATCATGCCCTCTGCACGCGCGGAGTACGGGCTGCCAGCGTTTGCCCATGTATCATAAAGCATTCCAAATATCTATTTGTAACAGGGATGCTGATTTTTTTCTTCTTTTTATTTTACTCCATCCGCCTTTTCCAACGTATTATCGTATTGTTACTTTTGATGTATTGAAAGAATCGTCGTACATTTGCTTCGTCGTAATTTTTCTTTATTCTAAAACCTACCTGTGGTTTTGTTTCCGAAAATATAATTGTACGCGCAGATGCCCCACACTGGTGAAATAAAGCATCTGTACCGCCCCCTCCTTCAGCTCACCTCTTTGTTTACACTAAAGTTCAAAGACTACAAGGGGCTGTATATAATTTATAAATAATAAAATATATCATAAATATTTTATTTTTATTAGTGATATTTATATTTGTGAACAGTTACAGTTTATCAAATTTTTATGTAATACCATTACCTATTTATGCCTTATTACATATTAAATATTATTATTAGGTATACATTATTAAATTTAAATGTTATTCTCTCATACATAGAAATTATAAGAATGATTAAAGACCAATAGAGATATCTGTAAAAGATCTGTCCCATTTTGGCGTTTTACAATTTCTGAAATATTGAAAGTAGACTTGAATTAACTCCTTCCGGTGCGATTTAATAATGAAAAACTGTGCATGAAGTAACAATTTATTTTTTATTTAAAAAACTTGTTTCATTTTACAATTGTTACATATTCTTAATTAAAATCCACTTTTTACATAGTGTTAAATAATACCAGAAACGGTAAAATTAAGAAAATATCAAAGCAAAACATTAATAGGGTAGACAGATAATAGTCTTCAAGCTAGTGGTACTTTTCAAAACAAAGTGCAAAGGAATTCTGAATTGTTTACACCGCCAGGGAGTTTCACTTCTAATTTGATTCTTGTAACACACACGGCATTTCTTAGTAGGTTTTCTTTTATTCTGATTCATCAATCTGATTCATCAAGTAAATTGTATCAAGAAATTCTAAGTAAACAATATGCAATAGTGACTTGTGATTTCCACAAGTAACAAAAGTGTTGCCAAGTTCAGTACACTAGAAATTTTAAACTAAATTAATTATCATATTTAACAGTAACTTTAGTCGCATGACGAGTGTAGCTCGTCATTGTGCGGTATGGAATGAAAAGCCAATGACGAGCTAGACTCGTCATTTTACCGGAAGGGGTTAATAATACTAATACTTAAATAGAACCAAAAGATTTTATGGCCCTTGTCAATGAACTTGCATATATATCACCCGTCGTGGCATGGACAGTATCAAGACAGTAATGAATTTAACCCATAATTTGACAAGATGTTTTTTCAAATATTTTTAAATTTCTGTTATTTTTCCATGTCTGTATAGACATTAGGATCTCTGTAAAATAAACAAAAAAATATGTATCATTTTCCATTTTTGAGATAATTAATGCCCGCTGTGGCGAACACTGACAATTATGTTATATAGTAATTATAAATATGCATGTCCGGTGTAGTGGCCAGACTTAACCAAATTAAGGGTTAATGCCAGGTAAGGGCAAGTAGGTCGGAATCCACTGCGGCCTGGTACCTTTTTGATGGCTAATGATGATAAAGGCATTTTATAATTTTTCATTATTTTATGAATTATTAAATTTCAAAATCTGTACCACCGTACAAGAAGCTGTGAAGGTAAAGATGATTGTGATTATCTGACATGAAATAGATTACCGCCGTGATATTGACTTTATTCGACAATGGGCTCACAAGTAGAAGTTCATTGACAAATATCATAAGACGTTTTTACGAATTCTAATGAGACCGGGACCTACTGCTTAAAGCCGATTTCGAACGGCTACAAACATCCATGCCAGCAGCTTGATTCGAATCCGCAAACTCCGGTTTCGAAGAGCAGCGCTCTACCATTCGGTCATCGTTCTATAAATTCAAGTTTCTGAACATTTTTAAAGTTTTTAATGTGTTCTTCGCATTTAAATTTTTTCCTTCAAATTTTGTTGTTTTTAAAGTAAATATATATTGACCCAATATTATTGTAAAGTTAATAACAGAAAAATACGCACAAAAGTGTAAAAAATATATGTTTTAAAATATTTATTTTTTATAATTATTTTTAAATATTGGGCTTAAATGACATTTCACATCAAACAAAGTTTATTGGACATCATAAAGACTGCTTCATAATTAAAATGAAAATTCCTCCTGTTAAAATAATAAAACACTTTATTGATTTGCACACCCTTAAAAATGGTTTAATATATTCCTACCTCTCTTCTTTATGCGCTCCGAGTCACTATAATAAGCCTTTTACTTCATTTCTAGAGTAGATGCAGGCTTGCTCTTGATTCATGCACAATTAATGTCGTAAAGCAAAATACCAGAGCGAGCTTCACAACAAAATTAAAAACATAAAACTGAATCTTTTTACCTGTATTTAGATTATTTGACTGAAGCATTAAATAAAAAAAAGAAACTGAAGTGAAATAAAAGAGCGTATTTCATATACAATCCAATTGTATTTTCTGTGTAGCCGAAACATGAAAAAAATTTTGTAGGTAATAAGGATTTATACACATATTCCTCAGGCAACTATGGTTTATAAATTTAATGGGTTACGTTTTAATATATATCAGGGTTTGCAGAGAAATAATGTATATTAAAAATCTATAGTTTAAACGTGAAATATGATTTTTTTCTTAGAGTACATATTGGAAAAAAATGTAATACAAAGTTGTTAACTGTATAGAAAAAAGTATTTCACGTTAAAACGTAACAAAAATAAAATGTTGCCATAAATCCTAACAGATTTCTCAAGACATATTATAAAACACGAATATCAGGTGACACTTACATTCAGAGAATGAAGGATACTAATTTTTTTATACATAATTCCAGTTATCTATGGTGACAGTGAGAGGCCGAAAAGTAACGTACGTTTTCTAAAACGTCAGAAGATCTGGATTGCGGATAACTGAATAGAGTTGTAAATAACTCTTGGTGCCAGATTAGCATATCTTTGCATTAAAGTAACAGTCATATTTAGGATATAAGCTAAGAAGCTTCAGACTCGGTCCTTGAGTTTAAGAATTTATGTCACGCTGTCATATATATCTCCAATGTTTAGATTCGTTGAAGCTTTCTTAGTGGGAAAAGAAGAATTTATGTCATATTCGCCGATAAGATACACAAACTTGCAGTAAAATACCTTAAAGTTCTCCCTTAATCAAGCCATAAACCATTATCTCGCCCAGAAAAAGGTGGACAGATTAATTGCCCGCGGTAGCTTAACAAAAACCATAACTCTTCTTGCACAAATTGCGCGAGAGTCCAGATGCACCTTTGTTTCCAGGTATCAAAGAACTAAAACTAGCCACATGTCACGAAATAGCCCCATGGGCTATTCACGCTAATTTCTTCAACTTTCGCGAGCCTTAAATAACAAAAGTACTTCTCAAAAAGGCCCGAGAAAATTAAACTTTTTTGGCAGAGCGCATTTTCGCTGTAAATTAGGCGGAAAAAACAAAACCACCCCTAATTACGGTCAAAAGGAAAAACTACATAACTACTCTCAGACATAACTGTGTGGTATCCCCCCCTTCTTTTTTTCAAAGCGTTTATAAATCATCTTCATCATGCGCAAGTGTCCTTCAGAATATTGCTGGGGTCTCCTTTTTGGCAAGCATCCTTCTTAGAGAAGAGCGGGGAAAAAAAAGGGAAATGAATATGTAGTGTCTGTTATAAGCACGAAGAGAAGTCTAATAAATTAAAGTTTTTACGCGAGATAACGAAGAAGCTACTATAAATCAAGGTGGGTGATTCTTCTTCAAGCCGCTTGCCACACGCTATATTTACATCCACCAGAAGCAAAGGAAAAGAAATGGGTCCGCTCCAGGGACCGTATACCGCAATGGATAGCGTTACACGCAGGTCGGGATGGCGAATTTAAGTCATCAGCGAATACATAAGGTTAAAGAAAGGCTAAATATATCCCAACCTTAAAATGAGATGTATGTACTTATATTTAACAGCACGAAGGAATTTAATGTTCGTATCATTCCCGTAATAACCCACTTACAGTAATGTATGTATCGTAACTGAAAAGAAATTTAATGATGCTTATCTGGCCAATTAAGTTTCAAGTGGTGCGGTCTGAGAGATGAGCATTTACTGATTTGCTTTTTCAACATAGATTTTATTTTATAAGTTCCGGTAAATGGATTCATATCCCCTAATTTTGCAGATCTGAAATGGTCGTTGCCTGGCTTATTAATGAAAATTTAAATTATGTTCAAAAACTATACAGTAATGTAATTCCAAAACTTTCTGAAGAATTTGGGATAATTTCGGAGGGTGAAATTTGAGAGCGTTTGAAATTTGAAGATATTTCAGATTTGATTCAGATTTTATCTCAGCATACTAAATGACATCGGCGAACTATATGGGGATTCCACAATCAAATGGTCAATGTAACTCCATTGTGGGATTAAAAATATCCATGTTTTGCGGGCCACCCGCATTTAATTCTATGACACGAACTAATTAAGCCGAAAAATTATGGTCAATGGCCAAGATGGACTATTGTTCAGCGTTCTGGTAAAAAATTCCAGGGTTCACTTTTAACATGCAAGTGCACTAATGGTCCATATTTATAGCTATAAATTATGCTGATTAAATTTATGATCTTAGATGTCCTAATGCTGTTAAGCTGGGAGAGAGGTACGGAATAAGGAACAAAAACTTGTAATAAAAAACTCAAAATTTTGGCCAAGTAATGTTAAAACAACGTTCTGTTAAAGTTATCATTTAAATAGTCAATAAAGAAATTCTAATATAGCATTTTGTGTTAAAAATATTCGTAAAAAAATACAGGGGGAGAGAGATTGGTGGGGTAATTTCCCAAATCTAAAAATCTTTTACTCTTTCTCCGATTTATATCTTAAATACATAAAAAATCTTTTTTTATAAGAGTCAATAATAATAAATCTACGATCATTGATCGACCAGTTATGATCTACGATCAAAATACAGTTACTGCAGCACGAGAACTTCTATCTGTACTGCATTCAGTACCCCTTTAAACTTTGATCCCCTTTTTTTCTATTGTTCAATAACTTCTGAAATGGGGTATATTTCCATTGAATTTCTAACTGGGAACTTGTATAAAGTCTAAGTACAGAAGGTTGAATAGCAGTTGAGCGATTGAGTTAGATTTATGTGTTCTTTTATAAGGTGTGTACATTTGAGATGATTTAAGATTTATGTGTACATTTAAGATCATAATATACAATGCAAGCGTAATCAGTCGTATATGGTAATTAAACATTTAAGTTTACAGTACATATAAACTATTCCGTATCCGTAGCTATCATGGCATGATTTTAACGATTATCAGTTTAGAGACCAAACAGAATTATATGATCAATTCGTAAATATTTTAAGTAAAATGAAATTTAATGAGGAAGTTTGTGTCACAAACGTACTTAGCAAATACAGCTTCCCTAATTGTAATATATACAGTTTGGCGAGCTCCTATTTACCACAAAGAAAATTTCTCTTGTAATTCCATTCTTAAGTATTTCAATACATTCATAATTATTTCTCCGACGAACTTCATAAAGAAAAATTCAGCAATCTTTTACCAAAGGATGGATCAAAGGAGAGACTAATACAGCTAGTCACCACCAGCTGACACTATCAGGTAGTCTCCATTGGTTAATGGAGACTGCCTGATGACTCATCAATCTGTTTCCTATACACATATTCGTATACATAAATCGAGGTTTACTGCTTAAAACTGATATCTCAGAAAGATTCATGTCAACAGTGGAGTTGAAGACGTTAGACTCTGGTTCCAAACCTCAAGTCCCTAGGTTTGTAGCGTACTAGCTTTCAAAATTAGATTCAGTATATTTTGTTCCTAGTACCCAGCCATCCAACCACCCTTTAATGTTATATATATGGTGGGGGAAATTTAGGGGATTTCCTGAAGGTGGCAGTCATTTTAATTTTATATTTTAAGAGTTATATTTAGAATTACATAGCTTAAAAACCTTTTTTAAACAACGAGTAAATAAAACCTATTGCAAGACGTTAAGAAACCGGTTAGGAAATGGTATGATAGCTAGCCATGGTATACAGCTAGGACAAAGCTGTAAAAGTAGAAAATTGGGCTATGTATTGTATTTAATACTTTTCGCTAATCCTGTTTTCTTTTTTTTTTCTTCTTTTTTTTCCGAAAATGCTTTTTGTAAAAATGTTTGATTTAGAAAAAAAAATTCACCAAAAATTTATTTTTTGGTAAATAACTTTTATGCGTAGATATTCGCGTGTTAGTTTTCTAATTTTATCTACTTCCCAGTTACCATTACCGTAAAATTAGAGGTTTTAAGATTTAAGGAGGAAAAAAAAACAGCCTGAATTCCTCGCTAACAAATTGCGAGCAAATTATTTTTAAGCGGTGTTAAAAGAAACAGAAAAAAAACTATGTTTGCTAAGTAATATCTTATCTTGCCGCCGAGTTGAAATAAACACGCTCTGTCTATCAACAGATCTGAGCGAGAGATCTTGGTGTAACACTCGAGCCAAGCGAGAAAAAATAACAAAATTTCCCGAAACCACATCAATACGGCGTTTATATCAGCGTCTCAAATCAGCGAACGGACAAAACTAAACAAACGTCCTCCCAACACTTTCGGCCGTCTCGCCTAATCTATCAAAAGACAGCTTATCCCATTTCTCCGCCAGAGGTCAGCACCACACTCCGCCCGAGCTGTTGCCAGATTCGGAAGCTGAGATACAAGAACTCCAATTAGCGCCAGCTACGACGGCTCATTATCAAGCAGAATGAGGCTTAGCAAGGGATAAAGCAAAACACAGTAAAGAAAAAAAAACATAAAAGTCTAATGTAAATAAAAATAATAAATACGAAATGGGTAAAGGGGGGAGAGAAAAAAGCTCCCAGAGTCCACACTCTTAAACGATCTTTTTAGCCTGTCAGATGACTGTCAGGCGTTGGAAGCATGTCGTTTAATGTCTAGCGTTGTTAGGGTTGTTATTGCTGCAGGTATACGTTGCAGTTTTTTCGCAGTTTTATATTAAAAGAATCTAGGGCTCGGCTCTCTCTCACACGTGAATTCAGTTTTTAATCAACTATGAGCAGCACTTCCAGAATGTCTTTGTTTTGCGCGACGGAGTGAGAAAAAAAAAGGGGGGCAGACAGGTAAAATTGGAATGCATCAAGGAAAGATGTTTTTTTGATGGGATGGCTTGCTCGTCGTTGTTGGTTTTTTTTTTATTCTTTTGCTTTTTTATTCTCAGGATGTTTTAATAAAATTTCATCACTCCGTTCACTATGTGTGCGGTTTTTCCCCAACAATCATCGGATGAAATTCGCCGTGACGTTTTAGTCTTGTAAAAGAAACTTAAATTTTGTATAACTTTATTTCGCGTCTGTCTTTATGAGAGTGTGTAAAGGTATGAAAACAAAAACGCACAAAAAAAGTCTTCTAGAGCAGACAAAATTGTTTGGTACATCATGAATTTTTAGAAAGAAGGTGGCTACAACAATTTAGAGTAATGTAAGATTTCTTC
>CM063506.1:112295532-112358032 GCA_032207245.1 Pardosa pseudoannulata | reverse complement strand
TTATAGCTTTCTGAAATAGATGGCGCTTTTGTGTCTAATTTGTGTTTAGTTTTAGAATTCTTATTTTTACCGTTATATATGTGTCTCAGTAAAGTAATGTTTTTTCTGATTCAGAGAGTTGAATTAACATATTGTATGCGGGATACTTACTAGTACGTTTTCTGACGATTGATACTTGAGCGTGGGTAACGTACTAATACGGGTTAGTGTAACAACATGGTTTGTTTGTGGGTACAAAAATAACTGTATATACAGGAAAACGAAGCAAAATGTTCTTGTCTACTACATAGATTCTGTAAAAATTTAGACAAATAAAAACTAGTTTTTACATTATTAGTTTTATGATTGCTCTTTTCATTTTTTATAATGTAAAAATGTTTATATATATAATTCAATTCGAAAAAAATAAAACTATATACTACTATTTCTATATTATTTTTCATATTTACGATACTATTATAAATTTATCCTCTAAAAATATATTTATTGTATACAAAAATCTTATGATTGTTATTTATATATTTGTTTATATATTTCAATATAAAATACGAAAAGTTTGTTAAAAAATGAAATAATCTTCGATCTATTGAGATTTAACTAACTAAATTTATGCGCAAAACGCCAGCTCCCGGTACAATTCCGCTGCGAAATGTACCCACACGCAATGTGTTAATAATTATATATGAATCTGAATCATCACATCATTTATAGAACTTTACAGGTCAAATCGTGGCTTTTTATAAAAAAAAACTCATTATGGATTTACAAAAGGAATATATCATATAACATGTGTTTATATGCTTGTAGCGGGAAGAATTACTCACCTCTCCTTTTATGATAGGTGGCGCTAAGAGAGCCATCTAGTTTGTTTTTATATAGTGTCAGAGATGTTCAGAATGTGTTCGTTGTACATGTTTTTTTTTGTGTACTGTGTTGTGGAACATAGCAAAGAAATAAAAATGGCTCCTGAAAATAGACTAATTATTTCTAAACGCCTTTTGGAATAAAAGAGTCTCGTCCTTCTACAGTGGCGCCCAACGTGAAATTTTGAAAGTATGGAAAAGTGTCATCCAAACACATGCCATGTTTTTTCCCGTCCTGGGAAATGGTAAAATTCTGTTAAAGTATCGATTCATCTCGACATGTGTTACCCTAACACGATGTGAAAATTCCTGTGTGTTTGTTCTCTAGTGATCTTTGCCGCTTCCACCAAGAATTGTGTGTTTCTAAGTGTGTACTTTTGTTTTAGTAAAAGTTCCGTTTTCAGTGAAAGTGATTCTTCCAAGAATTTTGTGTTGCATTCTTATAAAATATGAAATCTCCTTAAAGTTGTGTTCTGAAAATCATCTTTATGATTAAATGCACTGCTAAAGTAACAGCAGTTTTGTTTTCGGCCGCATCTGAAATTCAAACGTATCTTCTACCCGGAAGTAAGTTGAAAAGTTCTTTCCCGCTACATGCTTACAATGTCATGAAAGAAAATTGCACGAACTCAATTATTTTAAATTTGAAACTAATTTTTTTCTGAACAGGAGATTAAATTTATTCATTATTTAATGATACCGCAGGAAGACTTAAGAGTCACCTATTTCGCCTGTGGATTTTGACACTTGTATCGCCTTAGAGATGTAATAATAGCTAGATCCTTATTTTTGGGAATATATTGGGGACCACAGTGGGAATTATCTCCATTCCTAGTTATATCTCTGAATGAAATATGACCCTTTATGCAGGGCTCGATTATTAAGATGTTAGGCCTAGGGCAGAGATTATGTTTTGGGCCCTTGCAGAGTATTATTACATTTTCTTAATATATAGCTGAAAGATATGCACAATGCAACAAGCATTTGTTTTATTTGCCCATGGGTTGAAAAGATATGCTATTATACAGGTCATATCCAAAACATTTCGCAAATGGAATCCACCAATCAGAAAACTCAATTTTGCGATTGCGAACATTTTTGAGAAAAGTTCTCAAAATCTACCCATCTGATTGGTAGACTTCATTGGAAAAATGACCTGCATTCTTGCCTTTAGTTTTTAAGTGCAAAAACAGGACTGACAAATGAGTGGGTATTTATACTTGCTGGTACTCTGTGAAATAATGAAAAAAACTTACAAAATTTTAGCTCACATAATTTGTATATAGAATAAAAACATGAAATTTTTAAGTCTACAAAATGTATTTGTTTCAAAACTACCTCTGGATCTAAACATTTTTGGGCCCCTGAAATCAGTGGGCCCTGGGCACGTGCCCCGCGTGCCCTGCCGATAATATGGCTCTGCCTTTAGGCTGACCAGTTTTTAAACAAAAAAAAGGGATAGCCATTTATAAAGTTATCTTTTGCCTCTTGGATACCGTTTTTCATGTCTTCTGGAATTAATACAATATAATGATAAACCTTCGTTGAAATTCTGATGTGTTACATATACTGTGTGTGACAAAAAAGCAATGTTGTAGCCACAGCCAAAATTTATTTAAAATATAAATTTTAAAAAATTTAAAATTAAAAAATTATTACTTTGTCAAATAAAAATTTTTTTAAAGATCTATAAAAGTTGACTACATAAGATTGGGAACGTATTTTCGGATATCCATAGAATAATATTTATAATATATTTCAGTAACAGTGAAAAAAATGAAATTTGGATTTAAAAAAAATTTTTTATAGAATTGAATATGAAAAAATAAGTTAGTTATTGGGAATTCCGTACACAGTTTTATTTTAAGCGATACAGAAATAATGTATAAAATTTTCAACACTCAAAAAATGTTTTAATACTTTTAAAAATTTTTATTAGCACAAAATGTCATGCATTTATAAAAATTTCTTTTCTGGAAGTTATGTCTTCTTTGAAACAAACTTACTTCAAAACTTGCTAATTTGCACATCAGAAACCAACAAAACTGATAATAGTTATTAAAAATTAACATAAAACAGACAAATAATAAAAATTAAACGTAAAAAATTGGTTTGATTTGATTTGGAGCTCTACAGTCTACTTTTTGAAAAATATAAAATACATCTATTAAGTTAAAATTCAATAATTTAGTTTCAGAGAGGAACAAGAAGTTTGGAGATAATATAGTTAACTTCTTACAACCATATTGAATATGCATATTCGCATTTAACTCAAATATAGACATATTTTAAGAAGTATGTTTACAATTTAATCACTGAACAGGATAATTAAAAAGTGCGTATTAAGTAAATAAAAACATGCGTTAGTTTATATCAATAAGCTGAATTTAAAGCCTACTTTTTAAACCTATTAAGAATGTTAAAACAAGCAAATTTTATCCTTACAAAAATAATTCAGAGCATTCTTAACCTATTCATAAATGGTGCATTTCATAATTTCACATAGTCATGCTCACTGTATGTCAAAGAAAGAATTCAACTTACCATCACTTGTAATGATTTCAAAGTATCAAACGGTCGAATGCAAAAACAAGCTCTTAAGCTCTGATACTCATCTAAAGTACACAGAAAAACAGTTTCACCACAAAAATACTCTTTGTTTATCTTATAAATGAAGCCATGTCTGTCATCTCACAGAAACTGTCAAAGTAGAAATGAACTGGTTTTCTAACATTAGAAAAAGATGTTCTATCGATTGGTAGTAAAATGCATCAATTAGAAGTTTATTATAAAACGTTCATTGCAGTCTTATTTGGAATATTTGGAAAGTTTTGAGTACGTCAGATCTGTTAGCTCTTTTCCATAGAATTTCTTGAGACGATAGGTAGGTATAAATAGAAAAAGGTTAGGAGTCTTTTATTCTTAGGTATACTTTTAACTGGAAAGTTGTTATTTATTACAGTACTTTTTTAAAGTGGTGGTATTTAAATGAGCCATAATCCGCAATAAGAAGGTAATAAATGAATAAAAACAAAAAGGTGTGATATTTAACAATTTAAAAATTATACAAATTTTTCAAAAAATTCTCCTGATATTGCTCAAAAAATAAATTAATTTTCATTAACTCAGAAAAACTACTGCCGTACTAAAAAGGGGAATCATTTCAAAAGAAATTAAGCCTCTTGAAAAATTCATTATCTTTCATCAATGGATAGAAGCAAAAATGTAAAGATAATTGTTCTGTGTATTGATACAGTTTTAGAAAAAGGTAAATGAAACAAAGTAATGCATGTCTTCAAATCGGGAGCTATTTTAACTAATCGAAAATTTATTTTCCCTTGTTATTTAATTAAGGTCGACCTGCTGCTAAAGCTCACGCTTCAGTCTACAAGAGACCGGCACAGTATTTCAGTCAGGTGCTTCTTACATATTAAACATCTGCAATCTAATAGAAACTCCCGACAATTCTTCTCCCACGGAACGATATTTAATTACTCATAATATCCGTCTACGCCTGATTTTCATTAAAACATAATGAATCCAAAACGAGAACAATTCGACGAAGCCTCAGCCTTCACCGGCTCGGATATCTTCATTAAAATTCAAAACACCCCACACCACTGTGATCGCCTATCTTTCTCTGCATACACACAGAGAGAGAGCAGACCTTTCTTAAAAGTTGCGACGCAAAGCTCAGGTTTAAAAGATTCCTCACGACAGGGCTTACTCCGCTATTGTAACGGAAGGTTAAACGCGGCGGAACACACACAGGCGGCGTTATTTTTCTACGCACCCTCGATTGGAAGGCGGTTGGTTTACTTACGACAAGTGAGTGCTAAGTCCCGGCGTATTAAACAAGCAAAGAGAAACAGCTGGGGTACAAGTGATGCCAATCACTGCCGATGCTGACAGCGCTGAGAAAGAGAGAGGGAGAGAGAAAGAGAGAGAGAGAGACCGTGTTCACATCCCCCCGCCCACCCCCTCTAGAGGTCTGTCCTGTCTTTTCCCTCCTCTTCTTCCCGTATTCCACCACCCACTTATCCGTAATCTAGTCTCTGCTCCTTTGATCCAGAAGCTCCGGAACTCAAGAGCCAAACCGTCGTTGTGTCATTTTGAGGGGGGAGGGGGCACTGAGGGGACTATCCACAAATTGCCGCGCGGCTTTTCGAGACGCGGAAATTAAAACACGTGATGCGACAGACTTCCCGAAACAAACGAAATCCCCTTGTTGTACGGCTTATACAATTTATACGGATGTGTCAAAGGTTCAGAGAGCAATCAAGGTTTTTATCCGAATCTCTGCTAATATAGTAACTATTCATTAAACTGATAAACGTAGAAACAATATAGTTAAAAAAAATATGATGCAAATTTAAAGTCGACGTAGTAAAATTTGAATTAGAATAACCTAATACGATTAATTCAATATTGCAGACTTTGTTTATCTTGTGTAAAATACACAGAACTAATGCTACATAACCAAGAAATAAATATATCAATCAAGGCCGGGTCCAAAGAAGGGGTCGTATAGGTCCGAACCCCCTCCTGAAATTATATTGTTTAAACAGAAATTTTCAACTGTTAATTAGAAATATTTTGTATTAAATGCTGCACTATGTAACAATTATTGTACATAATATTCTTCTGACCAAGGAGTGGCCAAGCTCCTTAATAGGCCGGGTCCAAAGAAGGGGTCGTATAGGTCCGAACCCCCTCCTGAAATTATATTGTTTAAACACAAGTTTTCATCTGTTAATCAGAAAAATTTGAATTAAATCCTACATTATATAACAATTATTGTACATAATATTCTTCTGAGCCAGAGGTAGCCAAGCTCCTTGATAGTCCGAGCCATTTTTCAAAATTTGAAATTTTTCGCGAGCAGAAATTAAATACTATTTAAAAGGTAGGCAAAAAATAGGCAATTAAAGGTAGGCAAATTAAAGGTATGCAAAAAAAGGTATTAAAAGAAATTTTTTTTATAGATATTTTATTTATTGAATGTCATTTGGAAGTTCTTCGTCCTTTAATTTTTCAAGGAAATTTTTGAATTGTCGATGTTTTTTTTCTTTGCTGCGAATATATTTTACAATATGTTACACTGTTTTCCTAACATCAGGATATTTTAAATATTTTGTAACGAGATGTCTTCGGTGAATTATGCAGTGAATCGGTATAGTGGAATTTGATAATCGTCTCTTAAAAGCTCAAAGACCAATTTTTTTACCCAGCATTGCCATGGCTCTATCAGTTCTAATACATTTTCACAATATAATAACACAAAAATGAAAAGGGAACACGGGTACATTTATTGAGAGCCACAAACAATCCTTCAAATAACCGCATGTGGCTCGCGAGCCGCAGGTTGGCCATCTCTGATATATACTTTATGTATATATGAATGTTGATTTCGAAGAAATTTAGCTTCAGATGACTAGTACTTTGTTCCATTGAATAGAACTCTGACTGATATCAATAGCAGCGTTGTAGAGTTGAAGACTGTTGAAAAGAAATTTTAAAGCTCTCGTGATTTTAAAAATAGATCCAATTTTGTTAAACATGAACGTTTACGGTAGTAAATTGCAACCCCAAAAGAAACGAAAGATCGCTAGCATTATTCTGGGTGTGGAAATATTTCTTTCAGTGTACACATGCATGCACATCTGATAGCCTATATTAAAAGCTCTTTTAGTGATGAAAAAAAAACCTTTTTCCTAATACTCGTAAAATTTTGGAAAATTTCCCGATTTTTTAAATGAATTTGTAGACCGAAATCGATTCAAAAGTTGCTTTTTTTTTATTTATTTATTTATTTTTGCATATTTTAAGTCAATATATATTGAAAAATTGAAATATGCACGTTTTCTTTTTAGAAAAGATTTTTTTATATAGATTTTTATCATGAGATACTAAACTGTCAGAAAAAACAATTTCAGATGTTATCACAAGACAATTTTTTTTTGTTAAATTTCAGTTGATTTGCAGTTTACTTCTATTTATTACACAAAAAAGTTATCTAATATACATATAGTTCTATTCATATAATTATATTTATTACATAATTAAACGTCCAATACTGTATTTATAATTTATTTCACTGGTTAAACGGTGAAAAGGCGAGATGTGCTCCTCAATAAAGAAAGAAAAACACATGCCCTCGAAAATCACGGGATGGGCAAATTTTGGTACATTTGAATTGCCCGTGGAAATCGCGGGATGAGCTGCCGGAGGGTTAAAGAATCCCGATTTTTTCCTTCAGGTAGCTGTATGGAATGTAAACTGATCATTTAAAAAAAATTGCCTAACTACTAGAAAAAGTTGCTTTTAGACCATTTTTTCTTTGCTAAAAATTTTCGCCATACGACTACAGTCACAAATAGTAGCAAATAGTAGTATTTTGTTAGCAGTGAATGCCTTGTACTAGTATTAAACCACTTATTAATCATTTCACATTTAATATGCCAAGAATTTTAACGTCTTGACAGATACTGAATTAAAAATTCAAATTGAAGTATGAAAACTATGTAATATTTCGCGGTGCCCTAGATACGAAATAATAACTACCCAGTACACTAAAGGCACGCTTTGAGTATGACAATGGTTTTGTGATACAAGTGTTCTAAAGCGTTCATATAATAACAAATATTGATCACAGCTCCCTCTCTATTAGCCTGGCATACACTATTTCAATACAATTTGAATTTTATTACAAAAATATTACATCGACTAGAAACAATTTCAATAATCGAAATTAATATGTTTCTCTATTTCTAACGAAGATAAGTGTTCCTAAGCTAGGAAAGTATTTTTTTAGCATAATTCTCTTAAAAGACGTTTTGTTTTAAATGACGCCATAAAAATAATTACCCAGGAGGCAAAGCAATTAATAAAAATCTTTATCACACCTAACAGTTTTAATTGTGAGCTTTCCCAACTGCAGAAAGCAAAAGCAGGACGTTCAGAAAGCAGCTCGATGTCATTCCGACTTCCAACTCTCATTAAAAACCCCAAATTATTTCAATAACAACAAACAACGCAGCGGTTCTATCGCGCTTTTAATTCTACCCGATTCGCTGCAGTTCGCCATCATTGTGCTTGAATAAAACATTGCTTCTGTCACCGCTGGCATCTGCTTGTCGTCCAAAAGATCGACCCTATCTGTCACGGGCTACGCCAAAAAATGCGCCAAAAACTTCATCGTCCCACTCTTCGAGCATGGAAACATTGGCATTTTTTAAAAAAGGATTATTGTTGTTATTTATCGCTGGGCATCGCGGGAGTGACATTTCATCGCCAAATCAACAGCGCATTGTAAACAGAGAGGCGACGAATAAATAAACACGGGTTAAAATAAATAAACAAAGAGTGCGAGAGGCTCAATTTTTGGTCGGTTAATTTCGCGCCAAAGGGGGTGGTGGTCTGGAGAGTGTCATGTGAAGGCATGAGAGAACGCGAAAAAGGAACAAAACTCGGCAGATAAGTGTTTTGTTTGATTAATAGGGAGCGTTGGCTAATTGCCAATTACATGCGGAGGAAGCTGTTTGGGAAAACGCTTCTTTTTCGCCTGCAATCAAAACGTAGGAAATAAAAGGAGATTTACGATAAAGACTGATGTGCATAAGCCGCTTACGGAAGTGACCACGCGACATTTCGTAAACAAATCACGACTGCGGAGCGTAACTGATTTGCAGTAATGACACTGCAGTACGCTGGTGGAGCGGGATTCAAGTGCTTTGACCAAACATAACAATCTCAGGGAATCGACAGGATAAAAAAAAATTCTGAAGTGATGTAATTTATGGATAAAAAGGGAAAGCGGGAAGATGAGCTAACCTCATAGATGCTATGCGATTTTGATGCTCTGTGAGATACATTTCACTTATGAATAATTATACGGCTTATGAAAGATTTTATTAAGTATAATTATACCCCTATCGTATTACTTATGAATAATATCTATAAAAAGTTTATGGTAGTTAAAATGCGACTGTTTTATGTTACTGAGCCAGCACTGTTTACGAAAAATATAAGAGAAAATATACAACATTATAAAAAATCTATTTACCACTTTTCGTATTTTCTTGTACGGTTTCTTATTAGACATTCAAACGTTGTACTTACCTAGAAAGAAAAATAATAATTAATATATATACGATGTACTTTATACATAAGTAAAAAATTTTATAAAATCTGAGCATACAGTAAATTTAAATTAAAAAACAAATACTTGACTATACGATGTAAAAAAAAAATCAACTTATAATAAATTTTATCTCCATATTCCATTAACAATACTTTCCTTCCTATTAAATGTACAGTGATGTAAAGTTTCTATATAAATAAGGATGTATATAGATATGAGACATTTGTAATAAAAAAGTACTAAATACTTTATCACAAATGAATCATTCAATGACACATAAATCATTCATTAAATAAATCATTACAATTCACGAATGAATCATTCATTAAATAAATCGTTCAATGTACAAAATAATAAGATCTAGAAGTAATACCTTTTTTTATATATATTAAAAAAAGATATAATACAAAAATACTATTTTCCCTTTGGTTACACAAGGTCTTTTAAGTTAATTTTAATTAATTCACAGGAGTATAAACTGCTATAAACTGTTCTAAAATTTCCCCAACTCCTTTAAGAAACATCGTTTTTTCGCCGTTGACATAAAATCTATATCATCGAATCCAAACCCCCACACAAGCTCTTTTCCCTTAGAATGTCCCAATCCATGTACATTAAAAAAACAGGAACACAGAAAAACAATTTATTTCATTTGTTTTCACTTCATTATCAGATTTACGCTTGACACAGTTGAATCCATCCGACAAACGGTCGAATAATAAACCTCCCACTCTATAAAAACCCCATCCCACCAACAGAAATATCACAGCAACAACAACCATGAAAAACCAACAACAAGAAGAAAAAAAAATTTCCGGCAAACCTAACACGCGCCTAACATTTTTACAAACCCCCAACTCCCCAGACTCTAGCCCCGAATCAACCAAATAAACAAACCCCAAACAACGTCCGCCCTTCTTCCTAGCGTTAAAGGGGAGGGAAAGATCCTTCCCCCCCTCCACAAGCCCCACATTGCTTTATATTTGCCGACATCTTCTCCCACCACTGCTGTTGGTAACACGGGGCACGACCTATGTGTGTGTGTGTGAGTTTCGAACCTGTCGCGCTGCCCCAGGCTACCGAATCCTTAATAGTTTGATCATGTCAGACTATCCGCGATTAGGTCTCCAGAGAAGCTCGACACCTTTTTAGGTTCGTTTTGTGCCAGAACTTTTTTTTTTAGTTCTTTATTTTTTCTTTCTCTCCCCTCTCCCCTCTTCGTAGAATAGACTTCTTGTAGCAAGTCTGATTTCTTTCTGTAGCTTCCTGCATTTTTTTTTTTCTATCCCAACCCCTCTCTAGAGGTGTCGTAGTTTTGTCTTAAGCTATTTATCTGGTAGTCTATCTGCGCAGGGACAAAAGACGTCCTGAGCATGATTTCGGGAGTTTTATTATTTATTTTTTTCCCCGGCATGAAAAGGAAAATGAAATAAGAAAAACATAGTATGTGGTACAGGTGTGTGACAACGGCTGTTATCTTAAATGACGCGGTAACTGAAAGTGAAATCACGCAGATAAAACAATTTATGGTTTATCTTTCATCTATTCTTTTCCTTTGACTTCTTTTTACTCGTGTCTACGTAAATGCTTTTTGTTTCGCAGGAAAAAGGCTGGAAAGATAAATTAAAATATGTTAATTATTTCACTCGGATTTCGGTACAAATGGAAAACTTAGATATGATATTATTAATAAAGTAAACATAATAAAACTTGTGTATAACGATAATTCTGCCAATAACGATATTTTCGTTCGTCCTGAAAATTTTCAGAGCAATTTTGGTAAACAAAATAGCAATCACATAACATTTTATTGAGATTTAAATCTTATGTTTGTATAAATCATTTGGCAATATGTTAGAGCTTGTTAACAATAAACATGAAAACAACGATTATCAAATTTCCACAGGACATAGAAATATATCCGTTATAGAAATTCATCAATAATTGGACTCTCATATTAAATTTCTATTAAAACATATATATGACACGAACGAGTGGTTAAGGCATGGAAGACACATTTCATATATAAAAACTTCTTTATTGTAATCTTGTCCATGGCTACGCCAATTAGATATCCTTTGTTCCCATATCACGACAAGCGTGGAGGATGTTATCATCCCGAGTTCTCGCTCAGAACTGACTTTTTTGGCGTTGCTACCTACAGGGTATCTGCCCAAATAAAATTTTTCAAATCCATGACTTTTCATGACTTTCCCTGATTTAGCAGATCATTTTCCATGACTTTAAAAAGTTTTCGTTCAAGTATATATGAATAAAACTTCTGATGTACATACAAATAAAATACATGCTTTTAGAGAAATTACAGGAATTTTATTATAAATTTACTTTATTATAATTTTACTATAAACTTACTTTGTAAGTGTTAATAAACTCACATACATAAAAATAAATTGTTGTATCTACATACTTAAGTTTAATCATATAGCAATTTTTCAATCAAAATGCTTCCAATTTGGTATAATCCAGGTGACCATGAATAATAGACAAATATAACCCTACAACATTTATATACAATATCCCTAAATATAAGATTTTTTGCACTAAATATAAGTTTAACTAATTTTTATTAAAAAATAATTTTTATATTAATAAAATTTTAATCTACAATTTAAGAAAAAACCAGAATAATATACATTTACCCACCCATAAGCTTTCTTGCTTTGAGTTTCGTTGGTGAACAAATTTTACTTGGTCAATAGGATAATACATAAATACCACACTCAGTAACTTCAGCCAAATGACAAGTAAAAACAGAATTAAACAATTCAATGCATTTTTTTAATCGGTAGTTTAGCGGATCCATGACTTTCCATGTCTTTTACTCATTTTACTTGAAAAATCAAGACTTTCCATGACAAAATTAATCCATTGTCTAAATCCATGATTTTCCCTGACTTTCCAGGTGAGCGGAACCCATGTACCTAAGTAAATTCCTGTCTGCTTCCGCATCAGTTTTTTGACTCTGTATAGTTCCGCTTGAAGGTGTATCTTTCTCCTATTACATTATCGTTAACGGAACCACAGAACATGAAAAAATTAAAACTATATACTACTATTTCTATTTGATTTTTCATATTTACGATACTATTATAAATATATCCACTAAAAAAAATATTTTTTGTTTACAAAAATCTTATGGCTGTTATTTATATATTTCTATTTATATATTTGTTTATATTGTTCAATATAAAATATGAAAAGTTGGTTCAAAAATTAAATAATTTTCGATCTATTGAGATTTAACTGAATAACTAAATTTATGCTCAAAACGCCCGCTCCCGGTACAATTCCGCTGCGAAATGTACCCGCACACAATGTGTTAAGAGAATCAAAATATAGCTTTATTTAAAAAAAGTACAAAGCATATACTATTATAAATTTATCCACTAAAAATATATTTTTTGTTTACAAAAATCTTATGGTTATTTATATATTTCTATCTATATATTTGTTTATATATTTCAATATAAAATACGAAAAGTTGGTTAAAAAATTAAATAAATTTCGATCTATTGAGATTTAACTAATAACTAAATTTACGCGCAAAACGCCCGCTCCCGGTACAATTCGGCTGCGAAATGTATCCGCACACAATATGTTAAGAGAATAAAAATATAGCGTTATTTAAAAAAAAGTACAAAGCGTATAAATCCGTTCATGGTACTTATATTAAACTTTTGTGTAAGTTTCTCAAAGCACAGTTTGAAGCATGTTTTACTTTAAAAACACGTCTATAATGAAAGTAAAAACAGGTTTTTTTAATTCGTATGTAGGTTTTAAGCAGTGTTTTACTCCACCAATGGCCGATTGGTTAGGGTGCTGGCCGTCGGTACCGGAGTTCGTGGATTCGAATCCCACTGTGGCATGGATGTTCGTAGCCGTTCGGAATCGGTTTTAAGCAGTAGGTCCTGGTCTCATTAGCCCTCGTGTTGCAAAAATGTAGACCGTAGCACTCCAAAACCCAAACCCAATCCCACTATGGAATGGATGTTCGTAGCCGTTCGGAATCGGCTTTAAGCAGTAGGTCCCGGTCTCATTAGCCCTCGTGTTGCAAAAGTAGACCGTAGCGCTCCAAACCAAAAAAAAAAGTGTTAAAATGCCTCCTCATTTTATCCTGAATTTTCACTGAAAGAAGCTCATCTGTTGGTATTATTCTAAAGGAGTTAACCATATTACTGAAAAAAGTAATTTATTGACTCCTTTCTGAATTGCTCTCCTATCATAAATTCAGCACAAATTATTACCACAACAATATAAAATTACTAAAAGCCACGTCGTCATGCGTAAAAATCGATTAGATAGTATTCAGTAACCCAAATTTATTGTTCCCGAGTAATATAAAATAGATTTAAAGTACTCGATGGAAATAGAGAAATGTCAAAAAACAAGATTCAGTTGTCGAAGTAATTTTTAGGGTATTATTCCCCAACGTCGTATTAAGTGCACTCTTCATCTCTGTATTGATATGTTGCATCTGAGTTTGACAGCTAACGGAAGGGGAAACTAGACTTAGTTGAAAAAAAAAGAAAGAAAATACGACGGAACTCTTTGCAAAGAAATATTATGTCCATCAAACTCTGACAGACGCTTCTCTCAGCAGGTTACTTAGAAGCAAGAGATTAAAAAATAGCAGTAAATAACTAAATTTTCAAATGGCGTACATATTCTTTATACATGTCTTATCTTTACAAAACTTCGGGTAATTTACTCTCATGGCGTATTGTAAGAATCAGACAAAATATGACAGTTGCATTGTAGATATTAATTAACCGTAAAGATATGACAGCTTTATCTATCTATATATTCTTTAAATCCACAAGGTTTGATAAAAACCAAGGGTGGGAAAAGTTTATCCTCCTGAATATTTGTGTGCTCATTCCTAAGAGATAGTTGATGCATAAATCAATAATTATATATATTATCGCAATTTGAAAATTAACAAAATTTCATTGTTGCCATATTACTCCTTAAAACGAGGATGACGTAACTTAAGCGTCGGAAGTCTATTTTTAGCTATGCAACCGGGAGGAATCCACAGGGGAACATTCGAGAATATTCGTTAGGGTTAACAGAAATACCTGAAAGACCGAATCAGAACCGAAAGTGATAAAAATATCATTACATTACACACACACACACAATTATAATCAGTTAATCGTAAAGATGTGACAACTTTATTATCAATCTATCTATATTCATTAAACCTAGAGGATTTGCCAAAGAACATAATTGGGGAATACGTGCGGCCTCCTTGATTTTTTGGGCACATTCATAAAAACTAGATCTTGTATAAATCCATTATTATTATACAGATTATCGCAACTTTAAAAATAATTTAATTACTATGTTATTCCTTATAATTTAATATATGTACATAACCGTGGAGATATGGCAGCTTTATCTATCAATCTATATCAATATATCTATCTATCTATCACAGGGTCTCTTTCACACATACACCCACACTTAGTATATATTTTATACTAATAATTATATCTCAAAAAAGAATGTGTCACACGATTTTCTTTTTAAATATAACAACTAAATAAAATTCAATATCTGTCTAAAACTGAATGTCAAAATGGATAATATTTAGAAGTACACTACAGTATATTTATTTTTTTTTCCTTTTAAAGATAATCTTTGTAGCAAAAAGAAATCCTTCATAAGAATGCATATGCCTCAATTAATTTACAATTCTTTGAAATACTAAAACAAAGAAAATACAACATTATGCTTAGTTTACTTCTTTCAATAAAGAATTAACTCGTTAAATATGTTATAAACATTTCTTTTTCTAAGCTTGTTTTTGTGAATTTTTAATGATACGCAGAACGATAAATACGTATTTTAGAATTAGTCTTTTTTAATGTATTGATGAGAACTATCTAGTGGTTTACATTCTATTTCATTTAATTTCAGTTTTTGCTACCCTAAACTGTAGTGTTGCAAATCTAAATTCATTATAGCTATACCTATAATTAGTTTAGTGTTTAGAGTAAAGAATCTGATTTCATTCATTTAATTTGAATGAATTCAAAGTGTATGAACAAAATCTAATTTTCGTCTATAGATTCAACAAATATACTTAACATGCATTCAGAAGGAAAAAAAGTATTCATAGAGAAAATTATTACAAAGTCCTGTGTTATAAAAAGCAATAATATATAATTGTAAATGTTGAAAATTATTGATTTAAAAAAGGAAAAAAAAAGTATCAAACGCTTTGCTTAATACTTGGCTTGCGGGTGTATTTTATCGCCAACTTACTCGTGCACCGTGAATTTTTTCATGAATAGCGCGAAAGTTTAGTTATACAGAAAAACCGCAGTAAATCGAAAACTACTTTGTTTTTATGAATGAAACTTTCTTTATTTTACCCGTTAATATATACTGTATGATTATATAATAAAAAAAAAGAAAAAAAAAACATTTTTACGAAATCACAAAAATAAAGGATTTTTAAAATTAAAGTCCGATAATCTGTCAGTGCATATTTCTTCATTACTATCTTTGTCACAATGGCTCATTTTATCAATTTTGTTTTCAACAATTAAAAAAAACCAAGCTTCAAATTGACAAACACGACTTGTACGTTCTGAAGCTAGCAATTCGATTGAAGACGAAATAACGCAACAAAAGACCGAGTAACTCGACAATCATACCTTGTGGAAAGAAAAAATGCAAAGCGTTGCATAGCAATGCAAACAACACGCATATAATGTCACACATACATATAATTATGCGTATTTAGTAGATTTGTGGTGGTTAGTGGGTATCCACACAAATTTACTAAATGCGTATTTTTACGTGATCCGCTCTCCAGTGACAGACTGCAAAAAACGTAAAAATACGTTGCCTGTACGAGAAGTGTTAAACAGATATTTTTTAAAGCTTATTATTATATTAGTAAACAATTTCAACGTTTATGAATGTTTTCAACGTTTATCAAAGTGCAATGTATTAATTTATATGTAAGATTACTACATTACACTTTGATATACTTTGAAAAAAATTTTTTTTCATATAAACTACTTAAACACCTATACATGGTTTCGATTTTTCAATATACGCAAGCTCCAATGAAAATTAATTAAGAACCCAACTGATTTTTAAACGAGGCATTTTCCAAAGCATTTTAATTACTATTTTAAAATCCAGCGCCGCACGAGGTCTCTTCTTGTAACTCAATTTCGAGACCGCTTTATACAGATCCTGTTATACGCAAAACATTTTTATCACGTTTTCTTTCTTTTTAAACGCCAGAAAAGAGTCGAAATTGTGTTATATATACACTTTTGTACGGCACCCTTCTTTTGAAATACCCCCATTCTATTCAAGAGGAATGTAAATTAGGCCAATGTGGAAGAGATATCTGTTTAACTCTCTCACGAAAATGCCCGGATGGCAAAGCTTACAAACAAAAGCCGGCAAAATGTGTGAGTTCCTATCGCTCGTTCTTTTGTTTGAGTGAATAAAATAAGACAGTCGAGTTTATTTTAACCTCCCTCCGTGCCTCCCCCACTCAAACTTTTGTATTACGGGCGACAAACACAATGACGTATTAAAGTTGATTAATTTTTGGCATTTTTCTTTGTCAATCATACGCACTTTTCAGAAAACGTATCCGTTAGAAATGTAAGCGCTTTGGACGAAAAAAAAAGGAGGCATTTTTGCTTGAAAATAAAAGTAAAGATTTGCGTATCTAAGGGAGAAGTTCTACAATGTATGCATGCATTCCACGTTTTCTTTTGTTGCACAGATGTATTTATTCGAACGGAAAATTTCGGGGATATTTCTATTAAATAAATTCCCGCCCTCCTGCTATAAATGTATGCAGTTTTGAAAACTTTTCTATTATTTTTGAAGTTTGTGGCTTAACAACTGATTAACTCTTTTGTGTACGGGGGGTTTTCGTCAATAGGTGCTTTTAGAATCGCGAAAAATTACACGCCACGCTATCCGAACGGAGTGTATAATACGAGTCGAGAATTGTAACCGAATTTGATATTTTTCTGTATGCTAATCTATTTTATATATGAATAATAAAAGCGAGCTTTTCACAATACCGCAAACACCGCTGTTAAACACCAAGCCCCGTATTTTAAGCAATCCTTACTTTGAAATTTTTATGTTGAGCAAAGCGTAAATTACACCATTGTGTGATCACCGTTATGAAGTAAATAAATAACAGCTTCACGTTTCAGACCCATTTACAATAATCAATGTATCACACGCTAATTATCCGGCAGTACAGCATCTGCTCCATTAAACTATTCTCAAACAATCGAACGCCTATCTAATATTTATACAACACATAATCATGCATCTAAATTTCAAAACCTTACACTGAAAAAAAAACAGCAATACAGAATACAGCATACAAGTTCATCGACGCTTGAAAAGTGTTAAAACAGAAATTGCTTTAATAACAGTAGTCACACATTCTAATAAACAAACGCTTCAAAATTTTTGGAAAAATGCTAGCATTAATTCATAGCATTCGAATTCCCCGTTAATGCATTTACTCTATAAATGTGAGGTAAGAATTTAATGAGTAATTACAATTCTAAATAATTACCTTTTGAAACAAGCAGTCATCCGCAAAATTAACCCCAAATATGAAATTCCCAAACACAGCGCAATCCGATTTTGTACATTAATAAAAGTAAAAAAAAATCACCAATGAATAGAAAATTATTGCGCTCAAAATCTGTTGAAACATATGAAATAGAACTCAATTCTTTTGAAACGGAGACAAATTATACAGCAAGTCAAAAAATTGCCAATTCTCAGTTCTGCGAATAAATATTTGTATTCAAAATTAAATACTATGATTTTTGTTAGAATCAAAGGAACATTACCAAGCAGATCACGGGTAAAGAAATTTAACTGTATCCGCAAACCATACTGTAAAATGAAAACGGCATAGCAAAAAATATATTTATTATAGTGTAAATACATTTTACATCTCCAAAGACTGTCGTATAGATTGTTTTGCGGCAATTTAAAGGTTTGGAATTATGATTCAAGAACAGATGCAGACTTAAGCGTATTTTTCAGTGCATTGTATGGAGTTAAATGATAAAAAATAAAATATGATTTATCTAAGCCAGGAATCTCAAAATGAAAACATAAAATTTCTCCCACACTGCCCAATTTTCAAAATTTACCTTATAATGAATAAAATATTAACTATGAATAACAAACAAACGAATTTTAGCGAAATTGTGAGATAATGTGGATCTGAGAGGTAAACGAATTAAATATTTTAAAATTAAATAAACAGTAAATAGAAAAACCTTAATGCTAAAAAATATAACAGAAATAAGAAAGGTTTAGAAATATTTATTATTCAGTAATAAAAATTTCAATAACGTAAAAATTATCAACTGAATTTCACAAAACTGATTTCAGTGATAGTAAAGAAAATTAAACATGTTTGTTTATCAATATTATAATTTTAATTATTTAACCAGTGATAGCATAACAAATAATCAAAAGCATAAAAGTTATAAAACTTTTCTTTACTTAGAATGAGCTATTGAGACAATTTATCTTTTAAAATTATATCGTATAGATAAGTGATCTGGAAAAGTCTTTATCATATAAATTCCTCTTGTGATTATTTATTATTTTTAACTACTGGTAGCTTATCAAGATTTAATCATATTAAAATACTAGCATACAGCCCGTCATATGACGGGATGAGTAAAACTTTTAATTTTAAAGAATTGTAATGTACCCTATGAGGCTAGTAAAAGATTTCTGTTTTGGCTGAGAATTATCTGGTACATGCTCAATATTTTGTTTATCCTCAAACTCCTCTAAAATTTCCCGATACTGTGAATGCAGTTTAGAATTAAGTTTAATTCATTTAGAAAGATAATTCAAAGTTTTCTTAGCTACGTCAAAATTATCGTTATTTCTTTTTTTTTTCTTTACCTGGAGGTAGATAACAGTTAGTTGGTAATACCGATGATAAAAGTGTCATTGCAACAAAAATTATCGATGGTTAAATTTAAATCGATGATTCAATTTAAAATTATCACACATGTACCTAATCTATTATTTAATACAAATATAAAAGAAATTTATTTACGTAACATCTAAACTCAGAGATAAAATATATGAAAATAATGCAGACGATATTTAAGTAATTTAAAATAAGAAATGATGAAATGGTATGGTTAAAGGAACAAATTCTTTTCATAAAAGTCTAGTAATCTATTTCACGGACTAATAAATATCTAGCGTTTCAGTTATATATCTTTGAACACTAAGAAGTTTGTTATTTTGTGTTTTTTTTTTTGCTTTTTTTTTCTATACATTTTTAGTGCTATGTTTCAAAGAATATTTGTTCTACAAATACTGTAGATAATTGCTTCGAGGGCTTGTTAAATTAAATTTGTGTTACAAGGCATTAATCAATTCATCTATTGTAAAAACAAATGCATACACTGGTAGGTAGTACAGTTAGATTAATGAAAATTAGTTCCAGGTGCCTAAGACCCCAAAAAATTATATTTCGTCAAATATTTTTCTAAATGAAGTATTTCACAAATCCAAACCCAAAATGTCGCTTTTAAAATTTAAACAGACATGAGACCGGTTTGTCTGTGTCTAGTACCGCTCATGCTGGAAAATTAACCATCAACCCTTCCGCCTTTCTTTATTACATATTACCTGTCCAAAATGGAATTGAGTATAGAACCTTTTAACATGCAGCTGAAACCAGCGTTTCAAATTAGCTTCCTTGAGCCTAAAGCGATAGTTTTTCGTCAAATTTCAGTCCATTACACCTTTAACAGAACATGAAGTTCATCGCTTGTTCATCAGCACCCAAATTCATTGTGAATTACTTCCTTCCAGCAAACAAAATATAACAAAATGTTCCTTATACAGATAAGCAAAGCCACTCCTGGGTTCATCTAAAAACATCTTCCACCCGGCACATCACGAAAGGTCAGGTTCATAGCAACGATCGTGTTAATGGTTGATCTCCGTACGTTGTGTATAAGAAACTCGCATTTTTCTCCTTTGTTATACTTCTGACTTATGAGTAAAACTCTGCTGATGTTTTTCCTCATCTTCCGAAATCATGACAAATTATGTTGAGTGTATAAAAGGAAAAATGCATACGAAATTCATGTAGATTAGTGCAAGAGAATTTAGATGCCATAGAAATAAAGCTAATTATCGTTTGACAAATTTTCTGGAGGAGGTTTAGAAAAGTTCAATCTAAGGACTTTGTATAGCGGTTCTCAAATTATATCCATATTCGGCTTTTTTACTAAACTAAGATTTTTTTTCAATGTTTCCTATGGAAAACTTTTAAGCAGCTTTTATAACATGTTTTACAATAGTCAATTGTGATATATTTCCTTTAAAAGGATTTATATGATTAAATATCTTTACCGTCAATAATCTAATGTTTGCATATATTGCGTAAAAATAAACCACAGTTTAAGGCACATTAAAATTTATAGGTAATAATTAGAGAAGGCCTTAACCATACGACAATCCTCACGTATGGAAAAATTACAGATTAAGTTTATATTTCCTTTTCCCTGTGAAAAAATTTCGGATTTCTCGAGTGATACTGACGATTGAAAATCTTTGGGTATCCCACAGTAATTTAAATCCAAATCAATCGATTAAAAATATTTTACTACCATAGGAGAAATTTGCAATTTCATCATCATGTAAAGTGAATTAGTTGCTATTTTAACACGTACATGTCGATGTGCTGTAAAGCCTTCTTTAATCACTATTATTTTAATCATTTTTATTACTATTATTACTATTATTTTAATCAGTACTATTATTTTAATCAGTAACTCAATCAAATAATATATTTACTATAAAATTATAATCCCGCTACAGGCCGCAAACGCTTACAGATGGGCCGAATGTGGCCCACTGGTAACTATTTATCTACCCCTGTGTGCTTCCTAATACGAGTGTATCTCATCCACTATTCTGCCTCGACACTCAAATTTTTTGTTGCTTAGTGAACAACTTAAAAAATGTACTAGATGATCCTCAACCAAAAAACAAACCTTTTTTTACCTGCCTCATAAAGTAGTTTACAATTCTGGAAAATTAAAAATTTTACTGATCGCGCCATATGACGGGCTATATGCTAGTACCAAAAATAAATATATGACGAGTATTTAGCCCGCCGCATGTGTCTGTGAGTAATAACGCTTGCAGGAGTACTGCACCAGAAAAATAAACTCTTTTCTACAAACCATTTTTTTTACCTGCCTCATAAGGTACTTTACAATTCTGGAAAATTAAAAATTTTACTGATCCTGTCATAGGACAGGCTATATGATAGTACTAAAAATAAATATAATATGACGAGTATTCAGCCCTCTGCATATGTCTCTTTGTGAGTAATAACGCTTGCAGGAGTACTGACCAGAAAAATAAACTCTTTTCTACAAACCATTTTTTTACCTGCCTCATAAGGTACTTTACAATTCTTGAAAAATAAAAAAATTACTGATCCCGTCATATGACAGGCTATATGATAGTACTAAAAATAAATATCATATGACGAGTATTCAGCCCACTGCATGCGTCTCTTTATGGGTAATAATACTTGCAGGAGTACTGACCGGAAAAATAAACTCTTTTCTACAAACCATTTTTTTTACCTGCCTCATAAGGTACTTTACAATTCTGGAAAATTAAAAATTTTACTGATACCATCATATGACGGACTATATACTAGTACTAAAAATGAATATATGACGAGTATTCAGCCCACTGCATGTGTCTCTTTGTGGGTAATAACGCTTGCAGGAGTACTGCACCAGAAAAAATCTTTTTTACAAACCATTTTTTTTTACCTGCCTCATAAGGTACTTTACAATTCTGGAAAATTAAAAGTTTTACTAATCCCATAATATGACGGGTATATGTTAGTACTAAAAATAAATATCATATGACGAGTATTCAGCCCGCTGCATGTGTCTCTTTGTGGGTAATAACGCTTGCAGGAGTACTGCACCAGAAAAATAAACTCTTTTTTATTCCCATGTAAAATACTATTTACTGTCCACGACTATATCCTTTTAACCCCTATTGATTTAACATAACAATTGCTATATTCCCACACACTAGATAAATACTTGGAAAAAAGCCAAGTGAAAGAAGTATACGGCTGTTTATTTTTTCCGTTTTTATACACATTTGCCGCAATTTTTTTTATTTCCAACGGGCTATTATTTCTTCATTGAGTCGCTCCCTATGCCAAACTAACCTCCACCACGCAATGCAATAATAAAAGCATCTAAACATGCTTTTAATCCAAAAGTAATTAATAAGAATAAAAGAAAGCTTTGTTACTTGACAGAAGCAAATTTATAATGTTTACAAGGAAAATGGAGTCAAAGCCATAAGAAAAAGACCGAATACTTGAAAAATCACAAAAGGTCGCGAATTCATATTTTTTAAACAGAAATTACACTCAATGAGTTATTAACTACTGCCAATAAGATGTTTTGCATAATATGCGCTTTTGAAAGCTTATTTTCATAAATCAAAGGAGTTTTTTTTACTTAAAAGCAGAGATAAAAGAAATCATTTCGAAATGCATTAGACAATACGATTTCACTCACAATAGACCTATGTAGTTGAACAGCAAACTAAAACGTGATTCTAGAATAAATGGTACACATTGAATACTTTTTCATTTATTATATACCAAATGGTTATTTCATCTATGAAATCATAGATTTAAACACTGCTTAAAACCTACATACGAATTAAAAGACCTGTTTTTACTTTCATTATAAACATGTTTTTAAAGTAAAACATGCTTCTAAATGTGCTTTAAGAAACCTACACAAAAGTTTAATATAGGTACCATGAACGGATTTATACGGTTTGTACTTTTTTTTAAATAACGCTATATTTTTATTCTCTTAACATATTGTGTGCGGATACATTTCGCAGCCGAATTGTACCCGGAGCGGGCGTTTTGCGCGTAAATTTAGTTATTAGTTAAATCTCAATAGATCGAAATTTATTTAATTTTTTAACCAACATTTCGTATTTTATATTGAAATATATAAACAAATATATAGATAGAAATATATAAATAACCATAAGATTTTTGTAAACAAAAAATATATATTTTAGTGGATATATTTATAATAGTATATGCTTTGTACTTTTTTTATATAAAGCTATACTTTGATTCTCTTAACATATTGTGTGCGGATACATTTCGCAGCCGAATTGTACCGGGAGAGGGCGTTTTGCGGGTAAATTTAGTTATTCAGTTAATCTCAATAGATCGAAAATTATTTAATTTTTTAACCAACTTCTCGTATTTTATATTGAAATATATATATAAATATATAAATAGAAATATATAAATAACAACCATAAGATTTTGTTAAAAAATATATGTTTTTAGTGGTTAAATTTATAATAGTATCGTAAATATGAAAAATCAAATAGAAATAGTAGTATGTAGTTTTAATTTTTTCACGTTCTGTGGTTCCTCATCCACTGATGTAAAAACTAGTTTTTATTTGTCTAAATTTTTCTAGAATATTCGGACAAGAATATTCGGCTTCGTTTTCATGTATATACCGTTATTTTTGTACCTACAAACCATGTTATTACAGTAACCCGTACTAGTACGTGACCCGCGCTGAGGTATCAATCATCAGAAAACATACTAGTACGTGTTCGCGCTGAGGTATCCATCGTCAGAAAACGGACTAGTACGTGTCCCGCATACAATATATTAAAAGAAAAAAAATTACGTGTATCAATGGGATAATCACAATATTTAAGAGCAATGCAAAAAACTCTGTAGCCTCAAAACCAATAATTAAATCATAATTTTTTTTTTACAGCTTTGTAAAATTTTTGAAATATAACATTTTGAAATGTAACATTTTTGAAAATATTCAAATATAAACATAACAAAAATAATTCAACTAAAAAATGAGATTTGCTTTTTAAAAACATAAAAACAAGAACAGTCATTTTGCACAAATGAGTTTAAATATTATAAATGAAACTGAGAGACTTAAAATAGATGAACGTTTATTTTAATTCTATCAGTATTTAATAAATTATTTATGGAAATCTGAGATAAAATCATAGGAGAATTTTAAAAACTTTATAATAAACTTAAAAAATTGAATAAAAATATCAAATTAAAAATTTACCGTTTTCTTTGAAAGTGTTCATCCATTTTATATTCTATAGAGATATTTAAGGGTTTGTGTTTGGACGGTTTGAAAAATATTACTATAAGTCAATGCGCTTCATTTTATGTTTTTCGAATATTAAATTGATTTAAATTTATAATGGGATCGTTTTAAAAATATTACTTAAAAGAATGTAGTATAGTTATGCTATATGATTTTTGAATTAAATATTATGTTTTTGTGGAAAGTGGATACACCATTTTTAAAGTAATTTCATTAACTACGTAAATTTAAACTGACAAAATTGCTGAACATTTTCGAAAATTTTTTCAGGATTTGTTTATAAATAAAAAGCTGACAGCAGATTGCATTTAATGTTATCATTATCTAACGTTTTGTCAGAAATAGACCTTTATAATTTTCAAAGTAAAAGGCTGAATTTATTTATACTTCAGTGTGTATAGTTTCATAACTCAGTTAAAAAATTATAACGTCAATCGTCCTCTTAAATATTTTAGTTTTATTTATAATAAATGTTTATATTTCCAGTTAAAGTCCCCAGATTCCTTTACCGAATATTATTCAAAATACTTGCTAATTTTTATAAGTAGCTTGATATATTTTTTAGTTATTTTGTAATACAAACATCCGCTCAGATATTAATTTAGCATTCTACATTTTTAAGTTACGTACGTCTTAATGTAATAACCATTAAAATTATCCCATCAACATTTTAATTACGTTACTCTATTTTTTTTCTAATTTTGAAAATACTTCATTTATTGATAATAATATTAGAGCACCTTAGTTTCTTTATCTTAATTCGTTTAATTTTTTATATATCCTTTCTTCATTACATCATCAATGTTTCCTCTCTACTTCGTTCCTTTTATTTATGCATTTAATTATTTTTTAAGCAATTTTTACTTTCATTCACTTTTTCCTCTTTATCCAATTTATCAGAAATATTTAGTTTTCTCCGTTGGCAATACATATATCGACGATGCTGTATGCTGATGTTTATTCACAGAGGAAGACTGACGCTTCTAATCTGTTAAAAGACAATTAAAGCCAATTAGTGTAGAAAGACGAATGTCTGCAGATTGAGAAATTTCAGAAAATGAGAAAAATAAATTGCTATGTTTAACCGAATGAAAACCAATTTGATCAAATGTGGGCATATGCACATAAAAGCATACATCAAAATTAAAACTAAATAAATAAATACTTTTTATTTTATAAATTATTTTTGTGTTCATCACAATATAATTTAAAGTAACTAAACCCGATATTTTCTCTAAAACTTTTTTTTCTCACCCTCTTAATTCTATATTTTCTTATTTCATTTTAGTTGTAAAATGTTTATTTTAATTAACTATTTAATTTACTTTTTGATATATAATTATACTTTAAATAAATTACACTTTATGTATATTTTTAAAATCATTACATTAATTATTTACATACCTTTGTTATATGTTTTTAACTTATTAAAGCCGGTATTATTTATTCTAAATATATATTGATGAATTCCTCAAATCTCAATTATTATGGACTCATGAGAGTAAAAAGAAATTTAAATAACTCTTAATTACAGGAAGCTATTATTTGTAGACGGACTGTAAGTTTAAACATAAGAAGTCATTTTTAAAACACAAAATTACTGGATAACATATTAATTTTTTGTCACATGTTAAATAATATTTTAAGATTCCAGATGCCTCAGTGCCTGTTAAAACTAGATACTTAGAAATAAGCAAAATGTACTCATTTTTGAGTACATTGAGATCTTATAATAGCTCCAAGTACTTCAGTCTTAATATGAGAAATTCATGTACTCATTTTTTAGACGAATTTACGAAATGCATGCACACATATTACTTTAGTACTAAAGTAACTCGAATACAAGTATATTAATTTATAAACATATGTACTCCTTTCTTAATATATTTGTATACTTACTTAACAAGAGTATAATTTTAGATGTGTATACTATATGTTCTCATTTTTTAGTACGTTAATGAATTAATGTGAACATACTCATTTCATTTTTTTAAATATGAATCATAAATACTTATTTCAGAGTATACTAATGATATAATCCTGAATTCATTTACGTTTTTAAAAATGTTAACCATATATACTCGTGTAATTTTGTTACATTCATAATAATATTAAACACATTATGTTATATAATTTATACATTGAAAGTACAAATGTTTTTTTACTATAAAAACTAAAAGCAATATGTGATATTCACATAACTGGCTTTATATTTTTCGCAAAATAAAGTTTAATTAAAAAAAATTTCATTCATTTACATTACGCTTTCAAAAAATATAACTGCATAAATATGTATCTAAACACATATCGATACTAATAGGATTCATAGCAATTTATATAGAAATGCTTATTAAAAATTATGTGATAATTATACCAAATTATAAATATACTTGTTAATTTAAAACAATTTTTATCTACTTATATTAATCTTTCACAAAAATTACACAAATACAAAGGCTTTTATTTATAACTTATGTTATTATCTAAACTGATTTTAGTTGATGGGCTTACAAAAAGAAAATGCACAGTGCTATTGGGCAAATTTTTGCAACACCAGAATTAATTATTCCAAGATATACTTAAAACCTATTAGGAGAGATTGCTAACATCAATCACTAAAAAGAAAAAAAAATATTATATAAATCCGTTCGTATTAATAAGCCAATTGACCACCCTTAAATACTTGTTTGTCTCAAAATTGCATTTTCTATATTTATGATTTTAAAATGCTACAGTATTTTACGTATTGAAGAAACGCTTAAACTTTGTGGCTACTATCATTCGAACCGGAAATTTAGTATTTTTTTTATTATAGTTTTATCTTCCAAATCAATACTAGAATCGAGCGTTTAAATAACGCCCCTAACTGGGGCTTTTTTATTGGTTTTATTGTTTCTTAGCTTAAAAGTTTAATAAACTAAGTTTCTCTGCTAATCTATTTTTGAATGTACGTACTGTATTTTACTACATCCATTTATATATTATAACTAATTAGAAATAAGAGCTACGTATCTAAATACATTTCTCATTTTAGATTTCATCTTTATAAGAAGAATCACATCTCTAAAACATTTGTTACAATACCATGAAACTTTAATAGGGCGATTACAATGTTATAATGCATAAGAGTACAAGTTAGAGGACTACAAAATTATTTCTAGGGGTTATAAAGGTATAATATTAAAATTAGACTGGCGAAATTATTTGTCTGCCATTACAGCTTCAGTTTTTAATCAGTACTAAATATAAAATTCAGTTTTAGTTTAAATAATTTTTCTTAATATGCAGAACATAATTACACATAAAAATGTAATTTATAAAATTGATATCTATTCTATGTAATTTTAGTTATTGTGTTTTATGCAAGATAGAAATATTACAAATTTTTACATATTTTAATTTATATTTCATATTTATATTTCATAAGGAAATGAATTAATATTTGTATATTTCTTTTACTATGAGAATTAAGTATAAAACAAGCATTACTATTAAAAATTAAAAGTGTAAAAAAGGCCTCTAAAGGTAGTTAGCCCTCTTAACTGTCTTCAAATGAGACCACTAAATATAATGGATTAATAAAAAAATATATATATCTGTATATAATAATAATGTATATTAAACATACTAAATATGTTCTTGTGTTTCCAAATATAGCAGATTTATAGGAAAAAAACATTAGCATTCTTGTAAAGCTTACGGATAGTAGCTTAAAAAATATATTCCAAAATTTGCGAAGCTTTCCAAAACAAGAGGTAATGAATCACGGGTCTGTAGTATTTAACTATAATACTCTCACCAAATCGTCTGCCCAGTTCTATGCAACTTTGTAAATCTTTACCACTGACGTGGACCAAATTTAATTAGTTCGGTATTGTTGCAGATTTATTGCACTTCGCAGACTTATATGCAATATATAAGTACTGTTATTATAACTTCAGTTGAGCCTAATGATAATATCGGTGGGTGATATTTCTATTCGTCATAATTATCTACAACTGTTCATAAATCATTCCAATTCACCGTCAAAGTTGTGGTTAAGTTAATCAGTTATTAAGTTATTGAGCCCAGATTGTCTTTGGCGCATATTTAGAAGCCATTTGGCAAGTCCTCATTTAAATTTAAATTAGTATTTTCTGACTGATTATTTTAAGCTTTATGGAAATCATCGACCGTTATAAGGAAACTTAATTCTTAAATTAGGAACTGTTCGTGACGTTTTTTAATAAGCTATTAAAGAGTACAAAGTGATATGCGAAGGATCATGTTTTTAATTAGTAAAAAATTAACAAATATATCACTTTAAAGACAGAATAAATGACATTAATCCAACATGCTTACACCCTAGTATATTAAGAATGAATGAAATCTCTTGCGTGGGTAAATTTAATCTCCTAACTCCAAATTTCCCAAAATAATAACTCTTTAATAAATAGCTTTTAGAACTCGTCAGAGCAGTCACTATCCGGAAGCTACATAAAACTAATAAGTCTTTAATCAACGTATTAAAGTGTGTATCTGATAGGTTTTTGATAACCCAGCTGTAAATATTCATAACAAAATCACTTTTTCCCTGCTAATACTTTGTGTAAAAAAAGGTTAATAGGGGCTACAGTTGAAAATTAACTCAAAATCTTTTTATTTTTTATGCAAATTGATAAATACAGTAGTCAGTTCTGGCATTATGCATGTTTCGTACGAAAATGCATGGGAACAAAACTGTATAGTTGCTTTTCCTACAATAATATTGCTTTCACAGGAAAAAATGCATTATTAACTTAAAATCGTAACATTTTTTATGCAAATTGATAAATATAGTAGCCAGTTCTGGCATTATGCAAGCCTGTTTCTTACGAAAATGCATGGGAACAAAACGGTATTGTTGCTTTACGTGCAATAATATTGCTTTCACAGAAGAAATGCATTATTAACTCAAAATCTTAACATTTTTTATGCAAATTGATAAATACAGTAGTCAATTCTGGCATTATGCAAGCCTGTTTCTTACGAAAATGCATAGGAACAAAACGGTAATGTCACTTTTCCTGCAATATTATTGCTTGCACAAATGAAATGCATTTACGGATAAATATAAAGCTATACCGAGTTATTTCTTGCAGAAATACTTTTGGAATTAAGCTAAAAACGCAGTCATAAGTCATGCAGCTATTCATGGATTAAATAAGTTTTATATATGTAAACATAATCATATAATATAATTCGTGTGATATTTTTTTTATATTCCACATATTTTATTTAAAACTTTTACTTATTCATAATTTAGTGATTTAAAATACAGGAGGAAAATAAATCAAAACTTTTAAGCTTTTTAGGCAAATTTAAGGTGCTGTAGCTTTTGCTACTGCACCTTAAATTTGCTATAAGTTTTGTAGCAAACTTAATCATATAATGTAATTCATGTGGTATTTTTTATATTCCACATATTTTATTTAAAACTTTTACTAATTCATAATTTAGTGATTTAAAATACAGGATTAAATTGAATCAAACCTTTACGTTTTTTAGGGAAAATTAAGGTGCAGTAACTTTTGCTATTGCACCTTAAATTTGATGTAAGTTTTATAGCAAACATAATCATATAATGTAATTCATACGGTATTTTAATATTCCACATACTTTATTTATAACTTTTACTTATTCATAATTTAGTGATTTAAAATACAGGAGGAAATTAAACCTAAACCTTTACGTTTTTTAGGCAACTTTAAATTACAGTAGCTTTTCTGTACAATACTGCAGGAAACAGAATGGTATTGTTGCTTTTTCTGCAGTAATATTGCTTGCACAGAAATGCATTTACGGATAAATATATAGAGATATCGACGTATTTCCTGAAGAAATGTTTTCGGAAATAGACTAAGAGAGCGGTTATAACTCATCTAATCCAATGAAAGCTGCGTGAGATAAAGTTCTATATAAGTACATATAATCACACAATGTATGTAATCCATACAATTTTTTTATTCTACATAAATATTTTATTATGTATTCACAATTTAGTGGTTATAGGAGAAATTACAGGAGGAAATTAACTCAAAATATTTACACTTTTTAGGCAAATTGTAAGATACAGTAGCTCTGTTTCATACGATAATGCACTGAAACAAAGGGAATAGTTGCTTTTCCTGCAGTAACATTGCATACACGGAAGAAATGCATTTACACACATAAATATAAGTTATGTCGATGTACCTCTTGATCTTTACACTTTTTAGGCGAATTGTAAGATACAGTAGCTCTGTTTCATACGATAATGCACTGAAACAAAGGGAATAGTTGCTTTTCCTGCAGCAACATTGCATACACGGAAGAAATGCATTTACACATAAATATAAGTTATGTCGAGGTACCTCCTGAAGAAATACTTTCGGAAATAAGTTATAATCGTTTCCTTAGCCTATATAATCTATGGAAAGCTACATAAGATAAAGTTCTACATGCGTACATATAGAATTGTTATATGTTACATACTCATAATATATTGCAGCAGTTATTTCTTATATTATACATATATATTTTATGTAATATTATTTACTTATACAAAATTTAAATTACTGAATTAAATTAACTCAAAATATTTAAGTCTTTTTGGCATATTTAAGATACAGTAGCTTTGTTTTATACTATAATATATGAGAACAAAGCAGTGTTATTTCTTTTTTTGAATAATATTGCATGCATGGAAAAAAATGTATTGAGGGATAAATATTGAGTTAAGTCGAGATACTTCCTGAAGAAATGCTTACGGAAATAAGCTAAGACAGCGGCTATAATTTATCTAATCCAATGAATGTTACATAATAAGATAAAGTGTTATCTCTGTATACATATATAACGCAATTTATAAGTTATATTTTATATTCAACGTACACTATATATTATTAACAACTTATTCGTAATTTAATACAGTCGGACCTCTATTAAATCCACAAAAAAAGTTCACTATATGGAAAATTCGTTAAAAACCGACTCTCCTTTTAAAGTGCGTAAAACAAATTTTTAATTTATACTACACAATATTACTTAATTATTAATTCAACTTAATTTATGAATTAATGTACAAATAAATGGGATTACGAAAATTATGATATATTAGGAAAATAACTATGAATTATTATATATTAAGTAAATAATTTACTCTCTTAATGAGATTAAAAGAATAATTATTTTATTTATTTTTACCATCAAAATGAAATTTCCGAGGAAAATAGGAATATAGAAAAACATTTTCGTGGTATATAATCTATTTTGAGTTAAACAATTTTTACATTAAAATTAATTTAAATGACATTATCCTATTTATATTATAACAAGTAATTTTTATGTGTCAAAAAACAAAACATGTTTGAAATGTTTTTTAAAATATTTAAAGAAAGGGGCGGGGGAATTAGATTACAGGAAAAAGTTCGTTAAATAAAGAATACATTTCGCTAATTTGGAGGATGTTTTACGAAAACATTCACTAAATGCTTTTCGCTCCAAAGAAAAATTCTTAAAATATATTTATAAATAGAAATTCAACTATAATTTAAATTAAACAAAAATCTCTAAAATCAACGTAAACTACTTATAATTTATAGTTAATCATAGATTTATTTTTCAAGAAATTTTTTCTTAAAAAATAATTCTTGAAGTATATTGAAAGTGTATTTGTTTTGACCCAAACTAAAACTTTTAAGTACTTCATAAAAATATATAAAAATATATAAAAATGTTTTTGAAAATTATTTAAACTTTTTTTTAATCATTTATTGATCATTTTTGTATCATTTGCTTTGATAAAGTAAGCAAACAAAATTCTCTTAATTGCTGACTGACCTATATTTACCCTTATTTTCGCAGATATTCATGCTTCTGATATATAACTACCTATTTAGAGCACCCGCACCCGCATAATGCTGATTGATTGACTGATTGATTTAGCATCGTGTTTTGACGATAAAGAATCCTACAGAATGCTGTCACTTCTCGTTCTCAAGGCTGCGGTGCATGAATTTATTTTGAGCGCAGATCGTAAACTAGGCAAATCGTATAGAATAATAATTGAGTTCGAGGAAAATACAAATACTCCGAGGTTCAAAATGTTCCACAAAATAAACACGTTTCGGTACAAGAGGAAAACGTGCACTGGAAAGCTTGATTTATTTGCTTGAAAATATTTTTAATGTCTAGATTTATTTAATTATTGGTAAATAGCCGGTTTAAATTTCAATTAAAAAAAATTATCAAAAAAAATGGTAAATTATCTCTTTTTTCACTGCCTGACTAACTAACTTTTAGTCTCTCACTTCTCATTCCCCCCTTCCCTCTCCTTTCTCACACTCTATTCTCCTTCTTCCCCCCACACACTAATATATATATATAGATATGTATATATATACATATATATATATATATATATATATATATATATATATATATATATATATATATATATATATATATATATATATATATATAGAGAGAGAGAGAGAGAGAGAGAGAGAGAGAAATAGCTAGATAGATATAGATATATGTAATAAGACGGATTTCCCGATAGGTGGTTGCATCAATGGCCCATAAAAATGACACCGTTTCAGCTAAAGACCTTTATTAAGATATCGCTGGAGGAAGGGTTGTCACTTCTTCATAGGCACAAAAACTGAGGGGTCAGCTAGCATGAAGTTATATGTAAAAAGGCCCTTAACACCTGGTCAACATCTGTTTGAAAATCTCTAGAAAAATCTGCCTCCGACAGCGTGCATCTCCTTTTTGCTAAGAAATTTCCTAAATTGTCCGCTAGGGCAATGTAGAGTTATAATTGGTCAGACCCCCTTCTCTGAGGAAGTAAACTGTGGCCCTAGTGGTCAATTTAGATTAGGGGTTAAAAACGGGAATGAAAAAGGACACTGGAATTTTTAGCCATTGACTTCAGATTTGAAAACTCCTGAGAAATATCCTTATATATATATATATATATATATATATATATATATATATATATATATATATATATATATATATATATATATATATATCAGGGGTGACCAACCTACGGCTCGCGAGCCACATGCGGCTTTTTGAAGGATTATTTGTAGCTCTTGACAAATGTACCCGAGTTCCCTTTTCATTTTTATGTTATTATATTTATAAAAAATATTACAACTGATGGAGCTCCGGTAATGCTGGGTAAAAAAAAACGGTCTTATTACCCTTTTATAAGATTATTCTCAAATTCCACAATTCATACCGATTCACTGCATAATTCACAGAGAACAACTCGTTATAAAATATTTAAAATATCCTGATGTTATAAAAACAGTGTAACCCACTGTAAATTACATTTGTACCAATGCAAAAAATCATCGACAATTAAAAAAAAATTCCTTGAAAAAATTAAAGGATGAAGAAATTCTAAACATTCATTAAATATAATTTCTGCAAAAAATTTTTTAATACCTTTTTTCATACCTTTTAATACTATTTTATTGCGGATTCTGAAAAATTTCAAATTTTGAAAAATGGCTCGGACTATCAAGAAGCTTGGTCACGCATGATATATATATATATATATATATATATATATATATATATATATATATATATATATATATATGTGTGTGTGTGTGTGTGTGTGTGTGTGTGTGTACTATTTGAGTTGATACTACATGACAAGGCAAACATAAGACGACTTTCAGATTCATAATACAAACTTCCAAAAGCAAAACTTTCTTACATTTCTATAGTAGTACACAGAAGTATCAAAATCTACAGGCGAAATTGGTGACTCAAGCGTCATTCTACGTTTTCTAAAAATTACGAATAAATTTAGTCTCCTAATAAGAGAAAAGTGAGTTTTAGATATGGGAATTTTTAGATATGGAGTTTGCTCTATTTTCTGCAGATTTATAGGATTCTGTGCTAAAATGCATTTGTCATTTTTTTTTCATACTACATTAAATTTCGCCTGATGAAATCATGTCACGCTTTTTATATCCAGCGTGGGTGGTTATATAAGAGGCGTTTCCCACATCAAGAAACCACTTAGGTAGCGAATTATACTTTTTGAAGACCATTCATCAAGTGGAGGTCCAAGTTGGGGAGCCTCTTTCCCAGGTCACTTGACAGTCTTGAACTGCTCGTCAGAAAGTCTCCGAAGTTTCTTTGATAAAATGTCTCAAGTTTTGTAAAGTTGCATGTTTTTCCTCGATTTTAAATGAGGGGTTCATTACTAAATTAAATCAAGGCTATTTGAAATAGTGAAGAGAAACTGAGTCCTAAAGTTTCTCGACCATACGTAGTATTTGGAAATTTAAATTCACTTTAGAAAATACTTAATAACTAGGATCTCATTTAACATTTATATATGTATACACATTAAAAAAAAGATATTGACCCTTGTAAATGATTTCATTTTGGAAAGGAAAAAATAGTTCTCTGTGGTATTACGAACTTTTGCTTTTATCTTTAGAGGTTATTATTATTATCATTAATATATATATATATAATATATATATATATATATATATATATAAAAAATTATACTCAAAAGAGAACAACAATACAATACGGTTGAAATGTCGTTCGTCTTAATCCATACTAATTCTAATATTTAAAAAAAGTATGTTAAAATTATGGGATTAGTTAGAACATGTAATATAAACATTAATTTATGCTTAATTTTTAGTGAAGATTTTATGATTCGGCTCTTAATTATCCTACCTAATTTCTATAAATTTCTATATACATATAAATTACACACACACACACACACACACACACACACACACATATATATATATATATATATATATATATATATATATATACATATATATACATATATATACATATATATATACACACATATACATATATATATATATATATAAATATATATATATATGTACAATATGTAATAAAACAGACTTCACGATGGGTGGTTGCAGTCATGGCCAATAAAAATGACACTGTTTTTAGGTAAAGACCTTCATTAACAGAACGTTGGAGGATTTTCTCGTTCATTAGGTGGCAGGACAAATGACTCTAGCATGAAGTTATAAGTAAAAGGTAACACCGTCACATCAGTCAAAATCTGTGGGAAATTCTCTATAGAATACAATTGGTTAGACATTCTCTGAGGGCGTGAAGTAGCCCCGTTGGTCAATTTATGTTAGGGGTTAATAAGGGGAAGCAAAAGGAATAGGAATTTTTGCCCTTGATTTAAGTTTGAAAACCCCTTAAAATTTCCTCGGGCTGTCATAGGTTTTATACAAAATGCCTACATTAATTTCTCGATTTAGTTTACTTTTCCCTATATATATATATATATATATATATATATATATATATACATACATAATAATTTAGTTTGATTTGGAGCACTACGGTTAAATATTTTGCTTCATGAAGACTAATGAGACCGGAACCTCCGCTTTAAGCCGATAAGAAACGACTACGAACATATCTAACAGCAGTGGGATTCGAACCCACGAACTCCAGTACCAAACAGCAGAGGTTTGCATTCGGCCATTACACGATACAGAGATATGTAAACTTATGTGGGTGTAAGTATAGAACAGGGAAATGCAAAACGTTACGCACATACTTCACAAAATAAGGAACACCTGATATTGTTTTAAATTACCAAAACTAATGAAAACATTGAAACGTCATTATTGATAGCAAATTTTCCTAGAATGAATTAAAAAGTTAATTTTTTATTGTAAGGAAGAAAAAAATTTGAAGTCCAGTTTATGCTACGACAGCAAAAAAATAATCATTCTTCGTCACACAAGGAACTAATAGATTTTAATATGTACAACTGCATATGAATTATGTACTAATATTAATGTGACATCATAATAACGGATCTATATCAGTTAATAAATCTGTTATTAAAGAAAGGAGAAGGTCACGAAACTTTGTTCAAGAGCCAACACCACATAATAAATCACCAGGTAAAGACCCTAAACGGCATTATACTTGGTTCAAGGGTTAGATACAGTTTAAAGGTGACCATAAGTGAAAAAATAACCTAGGTCAGTTAACCCAACTGGATCTCGTCTGAACATGTCACTCAGGTTAAAAGATCCTAACATTTAAATCAACAAAATAAACCTTCCTTAATAAATCACTTTCCTGAGAGGGCAAGGAAGTCTGCTTTAGTAGAATTGATGGTTAATCAAGGTAAGACCTATTGGCCATGAATACAATAAGTAACTACGATTGAAATCTTAAGTTTACAAGACTGCAAGGTGTAGATGGTAAAAAGTATAAGACAGTATAATACAGTTCTGGATATGTGCGGAATGTTGATTAACGTCCAATCATCTCATTTAACATATTTATATATGTATAGACATAAAAAAGACCCTGGTAAATGATTTCATTTTAGAAAGGAAAAAAAAATGGACGTTCACTGTGGTTGCTAACTCCTATAATAGCACTCATTTACCCTAACGACGTATGTTTTATCTTTAGAGGTTATTTTTATTATTAGTAGTATATAACATAATTATTATATAAATATTAAATTAAAATTTAGAACATTTTAATATTTTTAATAATTTTTGTTTACAAAGTACGTTGGGGGTTTCAGGTAATTCTGATTTTTTAAAACGCTATATACTTTTCAGCCTCTGTCTGTACGACTTTTTCCAATAGTTACTTTCTCTTTAAACATGGGTATTTTTTATCTATGATCAATATGTTGCTTGAAATAATACGAAGCAAAATCGTTTTTTCAAAGCAGAAACGTTATTGAAAACAAGTAAAAAATTGCTTCTAAAATGATTTGAACTTTATGTATTAGGATATATAGGAAAAAATTTTATAGAGAAGATTTTAAGTTTGGAAAGATACAAAGTCCCCTTAATAGAGCTACAGAATGATTATCCTATACAGAATGATCATTTTAATAACACACAAAAACACTGAAAAAATCTGGGTTTTATCTTGTTTTAGCAGAGAAAACGTCAAGTTAGCTCAACTAATTGAGTTATTGAAGAGTTAGAACGTAAAGAAAATAAGGTATGACAAACTTTTCGGATATCAACATTATAGTTTCGGAATATCTAGATCCTTTTTAAAAAAAATCCATGGGGTTTAGTTAAGTATTAGAGCGGCAAATATATAGCAACATATATGAAATAAAATACAGTATTGAATAAACATGCAGATTATTAAATATTGTATTTCATTTAATTTCTTTAGTATAAAAATGTAAGCACACAAAATGGTGTAAAAGAGATACTAAACTTTCGTGACATGTTTCCTATTGTAAAAAGTGGCCTTAGATATAAAAATTGTCTAACGCGCAATACACTCAGCATTCCTTTATTAACACTTATTAAAATACATTGATAAAAAGTAATAGGAATTTAGTAGGATTTGAATTACAACTGTCAGCAATAAGAGAATATCATGGCTATTAAAGTACATAATTAAAAGATATGATAACATTTCTAAGCAAATACTAAAATAACTAATATATGGCCCGGAAATTGAGAAAATAAATTATGATAAAATTTTGTAAATATAATTTTTTTAGACGAATTGATAGACAAATAGGAAACCATGAAATATAAAACATCCAGTATGAAGGTTCAACAAAACTAACTGGAAGGTTACAAGTCTGGTTATGAAGAAGATAGAGCATGACTGGCAGGGCATGACTTTTAAAGTTCACGGTCCATATTTGGACGAGTAGATGACACGGGAAAAAGGGGATTAATATCCGGCGAAAGTCCCAAACTGTCAAGGTCCAGAGAAACCTGTCCTTTTTCGGAACATTAATTCCGCTCAAGCTCAGACAGGTCCGTGAATTAATAACCCATCTCCCAATTAGACTCGAAAACTCCGTTAGATTTTCCTGTCCGTCCAATTTATTTGTGAAGATCATTTCATTTATCCACACGCCGCTTATAGATTATAAGGGACCAAACGATTGCCCATCCGTCAACAGCAACGGGTTTAATTTGCGACAATGAATCCATGCAGATGGGGTGCCTGACAGGGATGGGCCGCGTCCCGCCAAGTGACGCGGTTCATTCATCCTTGATGCTTTCGATGGCTCCAGAACATTCCGATTTTCCCTGAAAAGTATCAATCCTGTCCGAATCGATTCCCGATCCGCCCCATCGCCGTTAATCACCCGCGCAGAACCACAATCCGGCCGTAATTATAAGTCCCCGAGAAACATCTATACATCAAACTAATACATCCAGCGAATCAGAACCATCCGTTGTTGGGGACAATTGACGTTCGCCAACAACTGTAGTAGTTCCTTCACAACAGCGGGCCCTGAACGAAATCAATGCATTTGGTCGTTTTGAACTCGGCTGATCAGAAGATTGATAACGATTCCTCCGCATCTATGATCATCGTAATCTCCATCAGGAAGAGAGAGCGAGCGAGAGAGAGAGAACAAGCTGATTTGTTGGCGTCGCCAATTATTATTTCGGCTTTTAAGTGTTGCGGCAGTTGCGGGCAGTTTTAAACGTGATTAAGAGGAATATTGATAATTTATTATGCTCTCTCTTTCTCTCCCTCTCTGGAAGCAGTTAGTTGTGCATGGAGGAGGAGTTTAAATTTTCGCCGAAAGATAAGAGTACCAGATAAATGGGAGAAATTGAAACATAGGTTTGCGTTTCAATGAAACCTTTTGTATCGCCCCATTGGACAAAGAGTTCTGCCATTTGAAACAAGGAGGCTGTGATATAACTGTTGAATTATCAAGAACCGTGAAGTAGATCTCCTGGACAAGAAATTAAGTCACAAAATTAAAACTAAACACATTATTATAATACTTCGCTCAAGTCTACTTCATTTCAATCCTTTCAGGTCAAGCGTCTCATATATAAATAGATTGTAAAACCAATGAGGCTATGCATATTTTTCGATATTTGTAAATTTAAATAAAATAAATAATACTCCTTATTTATTGACGAGTTTGATTGTTTCCTTCAACAATAATTCTCGATATTTTTAATAAATTGGGCAGGTGTCATATTTCACCAACTCATATATGATACCGCAGTTCCAAAATGGTCAAAAGCGATATCAGATGTTAAAGACGAACTTGAAACTAATTTATAGTTTTAAAGAGTGTCATACAGAAATGTTGGAACCATAATATTCTTATTTCGGCTTCAACAAGTTTATACTCTAATAAAACTGCTACTGTGCATTCAAAATGTGAGTAGCTATAATTGAACTATAATCAGTATTTTTAGAGTTAAAAATAAAATTTTTTAAATATAACTAGAATAAAATCATGAAAAAATCACTGAATGAAAATGTCGCATGATAAATATTAGAAGCCTATAAAATGAAAATAAGTTGAATGGCTGATAAAATTTACTCAAATTTTGTGAGTGAATACGCATTTCTTGAAGCATTTAAAGTTAACGGTGCTAAGGAAGAATATATATATATATATATATATATATATATATATATATATATATATATATATATATATATATTTGAGTTAATGAGATAATATAACTCCATAATGATAATAAATTAGCTGGTTAAATGAATGACTGACGGTCAAATGAATGATGGTTAATACTATTTATTACACAAAGGCTAATTAGACTGAGACTTACTGCTTAAAACCAATGTTTAACGGCTCCGAACATCCATGCCAAAAGTGGAATTCAAGCCCATAGACTCAGGCACCAAAAGGCAATGCCTTATTTGTCCAACCATCGACTGGCTAAATCCAGTGTAATTGCTGGTACACCAAAGTGTATTAATTTTACACTTAATATAAATTTACAGTATACAAGAGTAAATAATTTTTTAGGCTATATATATATATATATATATATATATATATATATATATATATATATATTTCTAAGGTTTATTTTCAGTTAAAATTTTCTTTTTTTCATATGCTTTGAAATTTGGACATCATGATAAAAGAAATATTAGAACCTTATTAAGAATTCTTTAGTAGGTTACATCAATAAAAAAATCTTTAGTAAACATAAAATAATGTACATTATTTTACTGTCTTAATTCTTGTTAAAATAACACACACACATAATATATGTCTTATATGAAAAATAAAGTTCTCAGATATTTTAAGCGTATATATAAATAAAAGATAAGAGAAATAAAACTTAGCTTTAGATTTTTCCTATAAAAAAATTCTCTATTGAATAAATACAACCGCAATTAAAACGCATTTAAAAATTCTTTTGCCCAGCAAATAAAAATCCCGTCTTAAATCTTAGCATATCGCTAATTAACACTACACTCAACGTCAGCCGTCAAAAGAAAACTTAAATCGGGACAAGATATCCAGACTGTTTAACCTATCAATTCTCATCTTTTCTTGCCGCAACATTATTTGTTTAAGAGTAATCTTGTTTGATATGATTTTGTTGGTTTGTGAGAGCGGCACAGAGTTCGATAGTCATTTCCTTAATTAAAGGGTTATTTTAGCCGCCGGTTTGCCCCATCTTTTCTGCGAAAAATGACAGCTTAGCCCTTTACCGGCTTTTGTTCTCCCCTTTTACTGCGCGCCCTTAAAATATGCAGGCCCTCTGACACGTTATTCTCAAGAAACTGTCAGTTTACCCATTGATTAAGGAATCCCTGTCAGTGAAAGACAGATAAAAAAAAAGTATTCCGAGGCTGTTTACCCGGGCCAAACTGAATTGGTTCCCGGTCATAATTACGTCATAAAAATAATGCGACGTGTGTGTAAACAAAAGGGAAAAGGGTCCCACTAGCTGGGGGGCAACTTGGAGATAGGAATACATATTTGCCCAGCGCACCTTTTGAACCAATCAGGGCCGCTTAAACAGATTTGAGACAGAGCACAAAGAAAATGTGGAGAAGAAAAGATAAAAAGGAAGGAGAGGGGGGGTGCGCAAAAATAAAATAAATATATATAATAAAAGGAAGGAAGAAAAGGCCTCCCCTGAAAGAACCAAAACTCAGCACACTAATGACTGGCGTTATTAGTTTAGTCAACAATGACATACCCGCGAGGACTGCTAGCAAGATAACTGACAAATTACCGCCAGTGCGCGTGCGCGAAAGAAATCTATCCCTTTTTGGATGTCGCGGGAAGTTGACAAGACGTTGTTGCGTTATCGCCAAAACGTCGTTATAAGCGAGACTCAGTTTTGATGACGCTACATTAAGGCGAGCCGTTTGTTAGAAAGAAAGAAAAAAAAAGCGGGTCCCTGCACCTTCTCCCCCCGTCTTCGAAGTCCTTCCAATAGATAACGACTTAACCAAATGACAGTGTTTTGTTGTGCCGCGAGCTTGTCTCTCATTACAAAAATCCGTGACTTTGCTTCTTACCGCCTTCGCCCTTCCCCCACTCTCTTCTGGTGCAGAAATTTTAATTAAAAACGAAGTGCCTTGAGGAGTGACTGCCGTGAATGGCAAGACGGGGGATGATCGAAGATCGTAAAGCCTTCAGCATGCCCCCTAAATTTTTCGTGCTAACGATGTTTTGTAGAGGGGGGCTCATTTTTTTTCTATCTTTCTCACCTCCCTGTCGATGTGCCAAACTACTTTTTTTTGTTATTGCTGCAAGAAAAATTGATAAGCCGCAATCAATTTTTTTCCATTCGCATTTTTGTTTAAAACCCGGGCGCCCTAACAAAGCTTAGGTGTCGTTTAGAGCGGGGCTTTTGATTGCTTTCTATTCCTTGATGGCTAATGTCTGATCGAGTGAGTAAACGCTTCCCCATTTTTTTTTCAAGGGCGATCAGTCGTTAATTATTTCACACTAATCCGCCTGGGGGCCATAAAACTTTCGCAACGATACTCACCGTTGATCTCGCGGATTGTCTTACGGAAGGAGCTATTTCTATCGCTTTCGGGAATTATTTTTTTCATCATTTTTTAAGAATAAAATTGCCCATTTCTGTAAATGTGAGGGTTAACTTATTATCAAGGATGTTTTTGTTTGTGTAACATCCGTGATGCTTTGGAAATCTCTAGCCGCACAAAAGAATTTTTTGATACCCAATACAAAAACAAGCGGTATATTCAGCTAGAGCTTAAAAAAAACGAAGTTTAAATTAAATTATCTTCTATGTAGAAAAATGGCTGTTTTTATTAAAGTTAGAAAAAAAAGTAAAAAAAAAATCAGATACTTGCAAACCGGAAACTGTACAGTATGCCAAAAATTCCTGCGATATTCCGTCAAGTCATTTTTAAAACCCGATACAGAAACAAACTGCAAATTCAGTAAGCTACAGCAAACAAGTAAATTAAGTTTTCTCCTCTTTTGATAAAAAAATAATAATTGGCCGTTTTTATTAATGTAAAAAAATAAATAAAAAGTTTTTTTAAAAATCAGATACTTTCAAATTGATTGGTTGGTTGGGAGCACTACGATCTACTTTTTAGACTTGAGGGCTAATGACACCGGGACCTACTGCTTAAAGCCGTCTCCGAACGGCTACGAACATCCATGCCACAGTAGGACTCAAACCCACGAACTCCAGTTCCGAAGATCAGTGCCCTAACCATTCGGCCATCGTTTGACATTTTCAAATAAGAAACTGTACAGTATGCCAAAAATTCCTACCGTAGTTCCGTTAAATCATTTTTTGATACCCGGTACAGAAACAAACTGTAAATTCAGTAAACTACAGTAAACATTTAAATTGAATTTTCTTCTCTATTGAAAAAAATTGGGCGTTTTTATTAATGTAAAAAAACAAAAAGTTAAAAAAATCAGATACTTTCAAATAGGAAACTGTACAGTATGATAAATATTCCTTCGGTAGTCCCCATCAAGTGATTTGTTTTCATACCCGATACAGAAACAAACTGTAAATTCAACAAGCTACAGTAAACATTTAAATTGAAATTTTTCCTCTATTGAAAAAAACCGGCCGTTTTTATTAATGTAAAAAATAAAAAGTTAAATAAAAGAATATCAGATACTTTCAAATAGGAAACTGTACAGTATGCCAAAAATTCCTACGGCAGTTCAGTCAAGTCATTTTTTGATACCCGATACAGAAACAAACTGTAAATTCAGTAAGCTACAGTAAACATTTAAATTGATTTTCTCTTCTACTGAAAAAAAATTGGCCGATTTTATTAATGTAAAAAAAATCAGATACTTTCCAATAGGAAACTGTACAGTATGACAAAAATTCCTACTGTACGTCAAGTCATTTTTTGATATCCGGTACAGAAACAAACTGTAAATTCAGTAAACTACAGTAAACATTTAAATTGAATTTTCTTCTCTATTGAAAAAAATTGGGCATTTTTATTAATGTAAAAAAACAAAAAGTTAAAAAAATCAGATACTTTCAAATAGGAAACTGTACAGTATGATAAATATTCCTTCGGTAGTCCCCATCAAGTGATTTGTTTTCATACCCGATACAGAAACAAACTGTAAATTCAACAAGCTACAGTAAACATTTAAATTGAAATTTTTCCTCTATTGAAAAAAACCGGCCGTTTTTATTAATGTAAAAAATAAAAAGTTAAATAAAAGAATATCAGATACTTTCAAATAGGAAACTGTACAGTATGCCAAAAATTCCTACGGCAGTTCAGTCAAGTCATTTTTTGATACCCGATACAGAAACAAACTGTAAATTCAGTAAGCTACAGTAAACATTTAAATTGATTTTCTCTTCTATTAAAAAAATTGGCCTTTTATTAATGTAAATTTTTTTACAAAATTTGAGATACTTTTTAAATACGAAACTGTTCAGTATGCCAAAAATTCCTACGGTAATTCAGTCAGGTCAATTTTTAATACCCCGTTTGTTAGAAAGAAAGAAAAAAAAAAGCGGGTCCCTGCACCTTCTCCCCCCCGTCTTCGAAGTCCTTCCAATAGATAACGACTTAACCAAATGACAGTGTTTTGTTGTGCCGCGAGCTTGTCTCTCATTACAAAAATCCGTGACTTTGCTTCTTACCGCCTTCGCCCTTCCCCCCCCCTCTCTTCTGGTGCAGAAATTTTAATTAAAAACGAAGTGCCTTGAGGAGTGACTGCCGTGAATGGCAAGACGGGGGATGATCGAAGATCGTAAAGCCTTCAGCATGCCCCCTAAATTTTTCGTGCTAACGATGTTTTGTAGAGGGGGGCTCATTTTTTTTCTATCTTTCTCACCTCCCTGTCGATGTGCCAAACTACTTTTTTTTGTTATTGCTGCAAGAAAAATTGATAAGCCGCAATCAATTTTTTTCCATTCCCATTTTTGTTTAAAACCCGGGCGCCCTAACAAAGCTTAGGTGTCGTTTAGAGCGGGGCTTTTGATTGCTTTCTATTCCTTGATGGCTAATGTCTGATCGAGTGAGTAAACGCTTCCCCATTTTTTTTCAAGGGCGATCAGTCGTTAATTATTTCACACTAATCCGCCTGGGGGCCATAAAACTTTCGCAACGATACTCACCGTTGATCTCGCGGATTGTCTTACGGAAGGAGCCATTTCTATCGCTTTCGGGAATTATTTTTTTTCATCATTTTTTTAAGAATAAAATTGCCCATTTCTGTAAATGTGAGGGTTAACTTATTATCAAGGATGTTTTTGTTTGTGTAACATCCGTGATGCTTTGGAAATCTCTAGCCGCACAAAAGAATTTTTTGATACCCAATACAAAAACAAGCGGTATATTCAGCTAGAGCTTAAAAAAAACGAAGTTTAAATTAAATTATCTTCTATGTAGAAAAAGTTGGCTGTTTTTATTAGTTAGAAAAAAAAGTAAAAAAAAAATCAGATACTTGCAAACCGGAAACTGTACAGTATGCCAAAAATTCCTGCGATATTCCGTCAAGTCATTTTTAAAACCCGATACAGAAACAAACTGCAAATTCAGTAAGCTACAGCAAACAAGTAAATTAAGTTTTCTCCTCTTTTGATAAAAAAATAATAATTGGCCGTTTTTATTAATGTAAAAAAATAAATAAAAAGTTTTTTTAAAAATCAGATACTTTCAAATTGATTGGTTGGTTGGGAGCACTACGATCTACTTTTTAGACTTGAGGGCTAATGACACCGGGACCTACTGCTTAAAGCCGTCTCCGAACGGCTACGAACATCCATGCCACAGTAGGACTCAAACCCACGAACTCCAGTTCCGAAGATCAGTGCCCTAACCATTCGGTCATCGTTTGACACTTTCAAATAAGAAACTGTACAGTATGCCAAAAATTCCTACCGTAGTTCCGTTAAATCATTTTTTGATACCCGGTACAGAAACAAACTGTAAATTCAGTAAACTACAGTAAACATTTAAATTGAATTTTCTTCTCTATTGAAAAAAATTGGGCGTTTTTATTAATGTAAAAAAAAAAAGTTAAAAAAATCAGATACTTGCAAACCGGAAACTGTACAGTATGCCAAAAATTCCTGCGATATTCCGTCAAGTCATTTTTAAAACCCGATACAGAAACAAACTGCAAATTCAGTAAGCTACAGCAAACATTTAAATTGAAATTTTTCTCTTCTACTGAAAAAAAATTGGCCGTTTTTATTAATGTAAAAAATAAAAAGTTAAATAAAAAATATCAGATACTTTCCAAATAGGAAACTGTACAGTATGCCAAAAATTCCTACGGCAGTTCAGTCAAGTCATTTTTTGATATCCGGTACAGAAACAAACTGTAAATTCAGTAAACTACAGTAAACATTTAAATTGAATTTTCTTCTCTATTGAAAAAAATTGGGCATTTTTATTAATGTAAAAAAACAAAAAGTTAAAAAAATCAGATACTTTCAAATAGGAAACTGTACAGTATGCCAAAAATTCCTTCGGTAGTTCATCAAGTGATTTTTTTTTCATACCCGATACAGAAACAAACTGTAAATTCAGTAAGCTACAGTAAACATTTAAATTGAAATTTTTCCTCTATTGAAAAAAACCGGCCGTTTTTATTAATGTAAAAAATAAAAAGTTAAATAAAAGAATATCAGATACTTTCAAATAGGAAACTGTACAGTATGCCAAAAATTCTTACGGCAGTTCAGTCAAGTCATTTTTTGATACCCGATACAGAAACAAACTGTAAATTCAGTAAGCTACAGTAAACATTTAAATTGATTTTCTCTTCTACTGAAAAAAAAAATTGGCCGATTTTATTAATGTAAAAAAAATCAGATACTTTCCAGTAGGAAACTGTACAGTATGACAAAAATTCCTACTGTACGTCAAGTCATTTTTTGATATCCGGTACAGAAACAAACTGTAAATTCAGTAAGCTACAGTAGAAGAGAAAATCAATTTAAATTTGATTTTCTCTTCTACTGAATAAAAATTGGTCGATTTTATTAATGTAAAAAAAAATCAGATACTTTCCAATAGAAAACTGTACAGTATTCCAAAAATTCCTACGGTAGTTTCATCAAGTCATTTTTTGATACCCGATACAGAAACAAACTGTAAATTCAGTAAGCTACAGTAATTCTTTAAATTAATTTTTTTCCTGTATTAAAAAAAATTGACCGTTTTATTAATGTAATTTTTTTGTACAACATTTGAGATACTTTTTAGATACTAAACTGTTCAGTATGCCAAAAATTCCTACGGTAATTCAGTCAGGTCAATTTTTAATACCCGGTACAGAAACAAACTGTAAATTCAGCAATCTACAGTAAACATTTAAATTGAATTTCTCCTCTATTAAAAAAATTGACTGTTTTTATTAATGTATTTTTTTAGAACATTTCGGATACTTTTTAAATACGAAACTGTTCAGTATGCCAAAAATTCCTACGGTAATTCAGTCAGGTCAATTTTTAATACCCGGTACAGAAACAAACTGTAAATTCAGTAAGCTACAGTAAACATTTAAATTGAATTTCTCCTCTATTGAAAAAATATTGGCCATTTTTATTTTTATGTAAAAAAAACCTTATCAAAAGTTTTTTTTCGTACAAAATCAGAGATCTATGTACCTCCAGGGTGTACTGGAAATGGTAGTTTACTTCATTTACTTCTATTAATTACTGTGGCATTGGGGAGAACTTAATGATAATTTCCAGTAGCTAAAAAAACTTTCAATTACCTTTCTATAAATGAATTGAACGTGTTTCTAAACTGCATTCACAGTAGTTTAGAGGAGACTTTAGAGGAGTGTGATGATAAACAAATTATTGAGCGTGTACCAGATAATTCTCAGCCAAAAAAACAAGTATTTTTACCTGCCTCATAAGTTACTTTACAATTCTGGAAAATTTAAAATTTTACTGATTCCGTCATATGACGGGCTATATGCTAGTTGGTAATATGAAAACAAAAACTGATTTTACCGGTACATCGCACAGATAAATACTTTATCGACAGCTTTTTCTATAAAATAAAACAGATATTAAATAACTAGCCTTAAAACTAAAAAATGAACATAATAAGCATAGTCGCTTTTTAAATCTCATGTCGATATCAGTCAGTTATTCATGGTTAAATATTTCAAACGAACAATTAGCTATTATAAAAGTTAATAACTTTTATAATTCATTCAAAATAAATTGTATTTATTCAAAATGAATTTGATTATTTATGTTTTGCAAAATAAAATTTACGATTTAAAGATATTTTTCTCAAAGTCTCACGTATTATAGGTTAAATGCAAGGTCAAATATCATACAACGTTTGTTATAAAGATCTATGAGAGTTGGAAAGAGTTCAAGGCAGTCAAGTAAGCGTAAATGCTTTTCTTAGATGTTTTCTGATTGAATTGATAAATTCACGCTGTCAGGAGTATTTTATTTGAATTGAAGAACACGTCAATAAATTTACATGGTTGTCACAAGGAATATTGGTTGGTAAGTAAGCCAAAATCAGGACAATTCAATATCTTCTCGCCGAGTAGGATTTTATAATACTAAGATTTTCCAATAATTCCTCCAGGAAGTGGTAGAGCATAAAGAATATTTTATCAACAAATATATTCTTGCAAAAAGGTTTGCAGTTTTTTTTTCTGATTTCCTACCTGAAATGATATTTTAGATTATTAAAAGCTCAGTTATTCTAATATGTTGGATAAGAGGAGTCGGATTTAGCCTTTAAGCCTCTCCGTGCAAAATTTAAAAAAAAAATGTGCTCTTTGAAACTACAATGGAAGCATTCTAAAAGAAAAGCTATGCTTTCCTTACATATTTTAGCGAACGTCTAATAAACAGCAGTGTATCTCAGCAATTGACACAATTACGTATAACTTTTTACTTAACACATTGTGTGCGGGTATATTTCGCAGCGGAATTGTACCGGGAGCGGCCGCTTTGCGAGTAAATTTAGTTATTCAGTTAAACCTCAATAGATCGAAAATTATTTAATTTTTTAACCAACTTTTCGTATTTTATATTAAAATATATAAACAAATATATAAATAGACAAATAAACAAATATATATATAAATACAAATAAATATATAATACATAAATATACATATATATAATATCATTTTCGCAAGGAAAAATAAAAATTAATTTTAAATCTAAATTGATTCTTTTAATCAACCTTCTCGTTCTGTGGTTCCGAATTGACTGATATAGAAACTATTTTTTGTCTAAATTTTTCCAAAATCTATGTAGTAGACAAGAACATTTGCCTTCGATTCCCTGTATATACCATGATTTTTGTACCCACAAACAAACCATGTTGTTACACTATCCTGTACTAGTACGTGACTCGCACTCAAGTATCAATGGTCAAAAAAAAAGTACTAGTACATATCCCGCGCTCAAGTATCAATCGTCAGAAACCGTACTAGTACGTGTCCTGCACTTAATGTGTTAAAATAATGCTCATTCACTCAAAGGTTGACTCTAAATGGTTGGCATGGTAGAGGTCTGCCTACGGTGGCAAAAATTTTGTTTTTCAATGAAACAATTTTACGTAAATATCCGTTAGTATTGTTGTTTTAATTTGTTATGTGTAATTTTCAGTTATAGTTTATTATTATACTTTAATTTTTTGAATAATTTTAAAGTTTTTTTTTATAATTGGAGCAGAGTTTTTTAGATTTTCTTACCGTAGCAAAAATATGTGGCAAAATTTAGAAGCGGCAAAAATTTTGTTTTTCAATAAAACAATTTTACTTAAATATCCATTAGTATTATTGTTTTAATTTAGTTATGTGTCTTTTTCTGTTATAGTTTATTATGATTCTTTAGCATTTACATATAACGAAGTAACCTGATAAACTATATTTGGTGCTTAATATATGTTCATTTATTTGAATTTAAACTAGTTTTTGAATTTAATTTAACTGTTATTTCATCCAATCCATGCCTTTTAAAAGGTTTCACGGACATTTCACAATGTTAGATCAACATATCCAAAGATATATATATATATATATATATATATATATATATATATATATATATATATATATATATATATATATATATATATATATCACAAAATTTCTTTTAAAATGACCAATTTAAAATATGAAATGGATACATTTTAAAATAATCACAAATAGTTTAAAAATGGTAGACTTCATGTTTTTCAATACAACAATTTTACGTAAATATCCATTAGTATTATTGTTTTAATTTGTTATGTGTAATTTTCAGTTATAGTTTTTTATTATACTTTAATTTTTTGAATAATGTCAATCTTGTTGTTGACCTTAGGGTAAAAAGTTCTTAGTATATACGGTATATATATATATAATATATATATATATTAAAACAGTTTTGGACAACGGCTAACGTAAGATTCTAAATCTCAACAACTTAATTCATTATATATATATATAGATTATGCTTAAGAAAGGGAAAGGGTTTATTAAAATATGGCAATATGCGTTGTGTGTAAGTCTATGAATATTTCCCTAAGAATTTTCTAACTAAATAATCTGCTACGATTTTTTTCCATTTTGTTTTGGCACAACTAAATTGAAAAATCTCTTAGAATTGAATGGAAAAGAAATATTATATGATAAATATAAGATGATTTTATTTTGTATGTTTATTAGTAATAACGTGTCTACTAAAGATCTTTACAATCTACAATGACGGGCCTGTCAGCGGAAAATAAACATGAATTATGGAATAAACATTATGCACACTTTCCGTAGGATTTACAACCAGCTTCGAGAATCTGACACCTCCGATGTCAAAACGGAGAAAATTATCACCTTATGCACACTGATAATTTTTCCCAACACTCTTTCAACAAATATTTAAGTTGGCTTTTATCCCAAACATCTCCCGACTAAGAAGAATTTAAATTCTGCTATTTCACTTTGAAATGCGCGTGCAGGTGATAGAATCTGCTTTTAAAACAGGTCAATAAAGCACTTTTTGGACAAGGGCTAACATTAGATACTAAATTCAACAATCCCTTGGAAAGGAATAAAAAAGAAATTATTAGATGATTTCGAAATTATTTTAAATTATTGTTCAAAGCTAATATCAAATTTATTTCCTCTAAGTAAATATTTTCCAGTAAGAAAAAGCCTCATCAGCCTGATTCCTTATCTCAAATTCATGAATTAAAAGGAAATTTTATCTTCTTCCTTTTTCTATGCACTTGTGACGTTTTGAGTCTCATTCTGTCTCATTTGTTCTGAGTCTTCCTCTCACATTTAGAGTCCGAACTCTGTCATTCACTGTTGCTTTATTTTATTTCCCGAAGGAACAGAGTTTTCTGGTTACTTAGCAATACTATACGTTTAAAAACTATGGAGATATAAGCAAATTGACAGATAGTCTTTAAGTGGAAAGATAAAAGCGAATTTATAATTTCTTTTTACCGAATTAAAAAGTGACATGAACAACGTACATTGACTACAAAATCTATAAATAAAACATTTTTTAGTCTGTCTATATGAAAATTCTTTTAGACAAAGGCTAACACAAGAAGTTTTAACTGTCATCAGGTAGTACTGCATAATTGGTATTTATCAATTTTTTATTTTGAAAAGAGAATTGGCATTCCACTGTCAATGCAAAATGAGACAGACTACAGCATACTTTACCACTCATCGCAATAAACCATACGGCCCAAATAAGCTATAATTCATCATTGCTTAGTTAACCCTTAATTTGGTTAAGTCTGGCCGCTACACCGGACATGTATATTTATAACTACTATATAACATAATTGTCAGTATTCGCCACAGCGGACATTATCTCAAAAATGGAAAATGATATTTTTTTTTTGTTTATTTTACAGAGATCCTAATGTCTAAACAGACATGGGAAAATAACAAAAATTAAAAAATATTTGAAAAAACATCTTGTCAAACTAAAGATTAGGAACGATCAAAGTATTCAAATGGTATGAACAAACACATCCGTATACTTTCCCAATATTTAAATGCAACGAAAATTTCCCCTTTTGACTGTCATCAAGCACTGCATAATTGACATTTATCGGTTTGTTATTTTCAAAAGCGATGTGGCATTCCATTATCGGCAAAAGATACAAAATGAGACAGACTGCAGAATATTTTACCAATTCATCGCAATAAATCATACAGCACTCATAACTACTTTATAATTGACCATTAGTTAGTTCGGAATGATCCTAGACATCGCACCAGTAATCAGATGGTATGAACAAATACATCCATACACTTTTTTCCAATATTGAAATGCAACGAAAAAAAACCCCTTTTGACTGTCATCAAACACTGCATAATTTACATTTATCGGTCTGTTATTTTCAAAAGTGATGTGGCATTCCACTGTCGACAGACGATACAAAATGAGACAGACTGCAGAATATTTTACCAATTCATCGCAATACCAAATACAGCAATCATAACTACCTTATAATTGTCCATTACTTAGTTGAGAACGATCCCAGACACTGCAACAGTATTCAGATGGTATGTACAAACACATCCGTATACTTTTCCAATATTGAAATGCAACTTAAAAAATCCCCTTTTGACTGTCATCAAGTACTACATAATTGACATTTATCGGTTCGTTATTATCAAAAGCAAAGTAGCATTCCACTGTCGGCAGAAGATACAACAAAATGAGAGACTGCAGCATATTTTACCAATTCATCGTAATAAACCATACAGCACTCATAACTACTTTATAACTGACCATTACTTAGTTGAAAACGATTCCAGACATCGCACCAATATTCAAATGGTATGAACAAACACATCCGTATACTTTTCAAATACTGAAATGCAACGAAAAAGTCCCCTTTTGACTATCATCAAGCACTGCATAATTGATATTTATTGGCCTGTTATTTTCAAAAGCGATGAGGCAGACTGCAGCATACTTTACCACTCATCGCAATAAACTATAAGGCACACATAACTACCTTATTATTGACCATAACCTAGTTTAGAACGATCCCAGACATTGCGCCTTATTCAGATGGTATGAACATACCCATCCGTATACTTTTGCAACATTGAAATGCAACGAAATTAAAGAGAAATGATTTTCTGAGAGAGGCTACTTGGAGGCTTTGATATATCTTTTGCTCTAAGCGAGCACACGTTTATATTGGTATTTATCGGTCTCTTATTTTCAAAAGCGATGTAGTATACCACTGTTGGCAGAAGATACAAAATGAGACAGACTGCAGCATGTTTCACCGATTCATCGCAATAAACCATACAGCACTCATAACTACCTTCTAATTGACCATTACTTAGTTAATGCCGACATACGTATGCTTGTGTATGTATGTGTATGTTTGTGTATGTATGTGTTTACAAATATCGTTAGTATACGAGTGTAAAAACACATCCGTAACACTTTTCCAGGATCTATATAAACATATAACTAGACTGGCCAGGCAATGACTCAAAAAGCAAATAAATGCAAAGAATAGCCAGTTAACGGCTCAACTTGGAAGCCACATGGCAATCATTTCAATTTCTTTTTTATTCCTACCGAAACACAAAGGGGAAAAAAGGCGCTATTTTTCCCATAGAAACGACGTGAATAACGCTATAAATTTACTTGTCTTGTTCTCCAGATTTTTAAGAACGCACAAAAAGAAAATTAAACCGTAAAGGGAAAAAAAATCCTGGGGCAAACTGAAAGCCAACCGATATCTATATTTTACACGACGCCAAACGTAAATCCGGGTCTTAAATTACCTCCAATGGGCACAATGACACCTTTTTTTTCCTTTACGCCTCAAAGGGGGGTTGGGACAGAAATTTTTCGTGGGAGAATCGAGAATAACCTAAGACCATGTTTTCCGAGCTACCTGGTGGGCCATAAATCCCCACCGTCGTTCCATACGTCAGTCTTCAGTCAGGGAATAGTGTCATGAATAACACTAGAAGTGGATTTTTTTCCCTCCTGGCAGGAAAAAAAAGTATTTTTCCGCTGGTATAGAAGAGAGTCAATAATTAACGTTCTAGTAATTAATGATGAAAGGTCAAAGCTCTGCCTTATTCCAGTTTTTTTATCACTCAAAAACAATAATTATCCAACTAATAGTAGGCAAAAATATTTTTCATTATAAAAGTGTTTTCTCTACTACGACCATTAAAAACCAATGCTCTTTAAATTTCCCTTAAACTACAATTTACATAGTTGTATTTTACTTAATGTTGTAAAAACAAATTGGCCTGATAGTTACTTGCGCATTAATTGTTGTTACCTGCCAATGTTCCAAAATCGGAACATAATATCTTGCCAAAGATTACCCCAAGAAATATTTTTGAAAACATTAAAAGCTAGCAATTGTACAACAATGGTACTTTGGAGTAATATTTTTTGGTCTGGATAATTTCGCTTCTCCCGCAAAAATTGTTTAGTTTCCTTTCAAAGATATGAGTTAAATTTTATCGCATCTGAGAGATAAGAACAGACTTATATTTAGTTTAGTATTATACTGTAGTTTGATATTTAGAATATCGAACTACAGAATTATGTAACATCATTTTAAACTAATATTATTATGAATATACAGCGACAATATTGCCAATAATAATTAAAATGAGCTATCGAAGGGGGAACGTGGTGACTGTAGCTTCCCCCCACACACATATATATATATATATATATATATATATATATATATATATATATATATATATATATATATATATATATATATACATGTAAGGACTGCTGTATTAATTTTTAAATATCATTTGAAGTTGGGAACTTCCCTTCTTCCTCCGTAGAAAATTTCTAGCTAATTAAAAAAAATTGGTACCCACTGCTACAAATACAGGACATATTTTCACATTAAAATAATTTACTTTAATTATTACATACACTTTATAATTAAATTATAAAATTTTGATAACAGTTAAATGCACAGTGAAAGAAGATATACAATAATTAACAATTTGGTATATGAATATTAACAAAAGGCTTAATTTTTTTTCAATTTTCGCTAAAATTTGTCAGCATGTTAATCCAATATAGAATGGAAATATTAAATATTTAGTTAGTTTTTAAATAATTTACATCTTACAATACAAGAGATTTATTCTGTTATTTTTTTAATTAAGTGTACCATGAACATATGAATTATAACTATAAAATTTCAAGGAATAAACACGGAGTGGCAACATAAATTTATTATTCTTCCTAATATTCTTTAAGTGAGATTTGGTTATTTAACGTTTTTTTTTTTTTTTTAAAAAAAAAAGTAATATTTGGCTTGATATTGTTAATTCCGGAAAGAACAAACTGCGCATAACAAAACGAAATTAAAAACAGTAATCCACATTTGAGGTATTTAAAACGATAGGGAACCAAGACCATTTTCTCTTTTAAAGTATGAAATTGTTAAACACGGTTGATAAACTGTCATGTCATACGTATCCATATTTACGTATATTAGAAAACACCCTAGTTATTTAGACTTTTCTAAAATGTAAATATCGAGAAATTAATTGTGAACCAGAAGCTTTAAGAAACCAATTTCACTAAATTTTCGAAATAGATTTGGTTCACTTTCGTTAAGAACAATTCTTTTGACACAGAGTAAATCTCAATGCAACGTAAATTTTATTTATATTACCGTATTTATTATTAACTCGATAAATACTAATCACGTAGAGTAATTGCATGTCCAAAGCATCTTGTAAAAAAAAAAATCAATTTACGATAATCTCTTTTTTTTTTAATCTACATTTTGTACAAATGTATACGTTACAGAATCACGGATATTATAAAATATTACAGAATATAACTGATTGCTTCCTAAATATCAAACCGCTGTGGCATAAACAGACAACGATGGATTTAATTTCTTGGCTTAGAACATTTAACATTACCTATGAGCTAAATTCTTAGGGTGAACAATACAGTCTTCTTTGAAGCTCTGCTTGAGAAATCAACACGCATGGGAGGAAAAAAACAACCTTGTTCCTCTATCAAGTGTTCGGTGTAGCCTCAAAAGCCTGTCGCAATAGATCATCGTGGAAAGAATAGTCAAGTGATGGAATGGTAAAGTAGTACAGAAATTTTCTTTTCTTCTCTAAGAAAAATTACGATTACACAAGGTGAAAACTGTAAAGGTTCCAGCATGGAAAAAAAAACCACACACACACACTTTACAATAAGATCATTGTAAAGCAGAGATTCAAATATGGTACGTGTATTTCCAAGGTATAATTTATAATCCTGTCCTTGCAAGAATTTATGGGTTTGGTTCTTTTATCATAATTCAATAAATGTTGGCACCAGGCACGGTTTTATAATAGACTAATGTATATATAGGTAGTGAAACATACAGCTATATACCTTATCTCAGCTTTAAATAGCTAAAGCAAAATGAAACAGACTGGATTGCAGAATATGTGAACTCTCCATAATAACTAAAATATTAATTTATGAGTTTTTACTATTTATATTTAAAACTATCTGGATTCTCTTGGTTTGCAACGGTTGTTCTGTAAGCTAAGAATTTTCAACAGCCAATTCACTCCATAAAGGTTTGAGGTTAGAAAAATTTAACAGTTTCACACATAATAAAAACATACATTCCCAATTCCATGTTCACAGCTTCAGAGTTGATGTGTCAAAAATTTAATCAGTTTCTATTTATTACATATATTTAGGTTGTTCTGTAAGCTAAGAATCTTCAAGAGCCAATTCACTCCATAAAGGTTTGAGGTTAGAAAAATTTAATAGCTTCACAGATCATAATAAAAACATATTTTCAATTCCAAGTTCACAGCTTCAGAATTAATATGTTAATAATTTAATCAGTTTCTATTTATTACATATATTTAGGTTTTGAACTTATAAATATATAAATCTAATTTGTAACAGACGTTTTAATTAAAACACAGAAATAGTTTGTAAACATCGTTTAGCATCTTAACTTCAGATAAACTTGTACATACAAATAAATATAATTTACTTAGTTATATATATTTTTGAATGCAAGTATATAAAGCTAACTTGTAATAGACGTTTTAATTAAATACAGAAATTGTTTGTAAACATCGTTTAACATCTTAACTTCAGATAAACTTGTACATACAAATAAATATAAAAAATAAATATACAAATAATACTTGTTAAATACTTTCTTCTTACAGCATTTCCTTAATTAAATACAGAAATTGTTTGTAAACATCGTTTAACATCTTAACTTCAGATAAACTTGTACATACAAATAAATATAAAAAATAAAAAATAAATATACAAATAATACTTAAGTATGTAAAGCTAATTTGTAATAGACGTTTTAATTAAATACAGAAATTGTTTGTAAACATCGTTTAACATCTTAACTTCAGATAAACTTGTACATACAAATAAATATAAAAAATGAAAAATAAATATACAAATAATACTTAAAACACAGTAACCACTGGAAGCCTCTAAAAAAATCAGGAAAGTGTGCAACTAAAGAGGTAAGTGTTTTTTTTCGTATAGTCTTGTACAAAAAAATATTTACGGTAATGTAAATTCCTGTATACGTACATGTTATGGCATCTAGGATACGTAAGTACTGAATAATTTGCTTAATTATAGACATTTTCAATACGAGTCGTATATGAAATCGTTAAATACTTTTTTTTTCTTGCTTTCAGATTTTCCTTGATATTGTTCGGCAATTAGGATGGTTGAGTCAGACAACACAGTAGCCACTGAGAAGCCTCTCAAAAAGTCAGTTTAATTAAATACAGAAATTGTTTGTAAACATCGTTTAACATCTTAACTTCAGATAAACTTGTACATACAAATAAATATAAAAAATGAAAAATAAATATACAAATAATACTTAAGTATGTAAAGCTAATTTGTAATAGACGTTTTAATTAAATACAGAAATTGTTTGTAAACATCGTTTAACATCTTAACTTCAGATAAACTTGTACATACAATATGCAACTAAAAATGTAATGCATTTTTTCTCGTATAGTCATCTTGTAAAAAAAAAATCAATTTACGATAATCTCTTTTTTTTAAAATCTATATTTTGTATAAATATACGTCATGGCATCACGGATATATAAGTACTGAATAAATGTAAAGTTGCTTAATTATAGACATTTTAAATACGAGAGTCTTATAAGAAATCGTTAAATATTTTCTTCTTTCCGACTTTCCTTGACATTTTTCAGGAATTAAGAAAGCTAAATTAACAACACTGAAAGCCTCTCAAAAGTTGGTAAAATGTGCAACTAAAAAGGTAAGTGTTTTTCTTGTATAATCATCTTGTAAAATATATCTATTTAAGGTAACCCTTTTTTTTAATCTACATTTTGTATGTATACACGTTACAGCATGTCAGATATATAAGTATTGATTAATTTGCTTAATTATAGATACTTTGAATGAATAGTCTTAAAGATATCGTTAAGCATTTAAGGTTTTAGGTAAGTGTTTTTCTCGTATAATCATCTTGTAAAATATATCTATTTAAGGTAACCCCCTTTTTTTAATCTACCTGAAAGGATAGAGGCATAGATACTTTGAATGAATAGTCTTAATCTTCTCCTAAACTATCTGCATTTAAGGTTTTAGGTAAGTGTTTTTCTCGTATAATCATCTTGTAAAATATATCTGAATAATTTACTTAATTATTATTTACTTTGAATCGAGCGTTTAATTTATCAATTTATCACATTTTAAAAAATATTCAAAATATGCACGTTATATCAATATGTATGCAATACTCACAAATAAATATAGTCCATGAGATAAACATTGAGCGAAGCCTTTCAGAGAAACCGCGAGTTGCAGACTCAGCCAAAAAACAAACCATTTTTTTAACCTTACCTTAAGAGGTTTTTTCTTCAGAGGATATTCAGAAAGCTCAAGCTACATCTCTCTGAGAGAAAGACAGAAACATGAATATTCACTCCAAATACATGGTACTCATAATGAACTTTTTCCAAATTGAAAGGGGTAAAGAATAATAAAAAGGAAGAAAAAACAGCACAATCCTGTAATCTCACCAGAGCATCTCTTGATTGACAAAATCATTTTTGTTGGTGGCTTTAAAGATTGATTGGTTGGTTGGAGCGCTACAGTCTACTGTTTTGCTACACGAGATTAAATCGTAATAAAAATTCCCCTGCATATGTATTTATGAATAGATAAACCGAAAAATTTGCCAGTACCGAAGTGAAGGCAGGCCATCTGCGTTCTAGTTCTTCTGCGTTAGGGTCAGTTTCTGCAACACAAGAGATCTATAGAGTAAAATCTTTTGATTGAATCCAATTGTGAAAAAGCTAAAAACAGAGAAGTAGTGAAGTTTGAACCTATAGAATTCGATATTACAAATCTCCCTGTTTTCCGCACAGCTCTTACCAGTGTAAGCAATTTTCCTTATGGATCAATCTTAAATATATTTTATAGTAATTTTACAATTCGGGGACCCTCCAGAAAAAAACCGCACGCCAATATTTAGGTCACATACGTCTCTGGAACATGCATGCGTAGTACAGATTTATTGGATTCGCGTACGCGTGATTGCATTACTCATATAATACCTTTGATCTTTTTTTTTAGCTTTTCCCACATAATATAATGGTACATATAAAGCTTTAATGAATAGAATGTAATAAATAATAGGATTTAACATATAACGTATAAAAAGATTATAAATATAAAACTTATAGGTGACTTCTCAATTTTTATTTATGACGAGATAAATAAATAAGTACCGAGATTAATTATATTATTTGAAATCGCATGGAACTACTTAAGAATTGGGTTCAACTTGGCAAATTTGGCGAAAATATTGGCGATATTTACTAAAACACAAAGGTAATCCATCCAAACATTGTATTTCTTGCTTTTTCTGGCGACTTTAATTAATGCACAGTGCGCCATCGTAATAAAATTATATACTCTTAATTAATTAAAGTAAACGACTTGAAAACCGGACATTTATATTCATTGTTAATTAATCCATTAACAGTTTACAAACGCAACAGCTCCAAATTAATAAATTCATTAACGAAGGGGCCATTCTATACTCTCTTACAGGTGGGGTGTATTCTCTTGGTTGAATATACCGCTAATAAATTGGTTGTTACTAAAGTATTGCGTTGTAAAATTGGATAGCTTAATTAACGGAGTCTGGTTTTCTATCCCGCCCCCGAAATTTTGAGAGCAAAGTGGCTTCATTTTAGGTTGTTACTAAGTGGGAGAAGCATTCACTGCGAATGAAACTTGTAAATAATATCCATACTTATAAAATAAACGCTATTGCACTAAAGGCGAATTCCATTCTTGAGATAGAAAGGGAAAAGTTGCTTGAACCAGAATATCTACATTGTATAAGTCTCGTGAGGAAGCCGAAGCTACCAGAAATTCATGACGATATACAACGTATGAAAATATAATGCAAACGAAAGCAATATACAAGGCATTTGAATAACAGATTTTCAATTCGACAATTTCCGGAAAATATTTTGAAGATATATTTGACAGTTTACCAGTAAACATCTAAATCGAATTACTCGTACTACAAATCATAGTATTACTTTAGTTAATACAGTTTTGACTATCCAATTACAGTTGACTAAAATGGTGTCATTTTTATGGCCATGACTGCAGCTGCCCGTCGTAAAGACCGTCTCCCTAAATACATAAATATTTATGTGTTATGGTTGTTTTTTTACCCACTTCAAACTTGGATTTATATCTTTGTTCAATATGAAAGAGTCTTTAGACCACGAAAGAAAACAACATAACTCAAAAATAAAAATTTAAACCAAGCAGAAGTGTTAATATAATACCTCGTGGGAATAACTGACAACTGAATTGGAAGTTACGTAAAGAAGTTATTTAAGATTAGTTCAGCTGAGCAGAAATTACGTTGGTATTCATGTGTTCACCTAAGAAAAAAGGTTTTCAACACAGTTTCTATTTTAAATATAGAATCACCGGAAATTTATTTTAGAATAGATATAATTATAATTAAGTTGGTTAGTTTGGTTAAAATATTAAATACACACACATGCATAGTAATAATAATAATCTAAATAAGGTAAAAATGTTGCTAATTGACTGTGTTTCGAATATTTTTTTGCACTTTTAACCTCTTGACATACAATGACGTCTGGGAGACGTCAGTCATCTCATGTGCCAAAGTAGACTTTGACGTCTCCGAGACGATAAAAGCTGTCTCCGACAGACGACGTGCAGCATTGTAGTAAACCATAATTTTATACTGTTATTAAATTATTGTACATTAGCATCATATAAAAACTTCATTAAATGTTACATAGCAATGCAAATATCAAAATAAAACGTCCTCTTTCTCAACTTACACAAAATTGTTTAGATGAGCTAGAACTAAAACGGATACATCCCATAATTCAGAGCGAGAATGGCGGAAATAAATCTGGCTTCTGGGCAGGGTCTTCATTAAGTTAAATCAAGGGGTTAAAACAATTAGACGAATTTTTTAAATTAAAACTCATCTGATGTGTTACTTGTCTCATCTGTCACTGTAATTGCCAAAAATTGTACAATTACATAAAAAACATACTATAAATCTAATATGATTTGTTTAATTGAAATAAAATTAGGCAATCACGGTGAAGAAAATTCTTACTTATATCTAACTTAATACGTACATACCGTAGTCCTTTTTATACTAAGAAGATGACAGTGATGGTTTTTGAGAATTGTGTCGTAATCTATACAGGAATAATTTTTTCTCTGCAAAGAAGATCCTTTGTTGGTAGGTCATGGCATTAGTATAGATAAATATACTGATACGTATTATACAACAAATCAATGTACAACAAAAATCTACATCCGAAAAAAAAGGTTTGATATTTTTTTTTTACATTTATATGTCGTATTTGATATCTGTGTAATGCATCGGATATTTTACAAATAATCTATATGAGGATAATGTTTTGTCTTAGAGGCGGTATAGCTGTGTATTGCATCGGATATTTTACGAATAATCTATACGGGGATAATTTTTCCTCTGCAAGGAAGATCCTTTGTTGGTAGGTCATGACATTAGTATAGATAAATATACTGATTGGATATTTTACAAATAATCTATATGAGGATAATGTTTTGTCTTAGAGGCGGTATAGCTGTGTAATGCATCGGATTTTTTATTTTAATTTTAAATTACAGTTCCATGCTTCAAAGATATAAAGAATTATATTATCTATACGGGGATAATTTTTTTCTCTGCAAAGGAAGATCCTTATCATTTCTCAGTGCCCAAAAGGCAATGTAGGTCATGACATTAGTATAGATAAATATACTGATACATATTATATAACAAATCAATGTACAACAGAAATCTACATCCGAACAAAAGGTTTATTTTTTTACATTTATTATATGCATTTTATAGATGTGCAATGCATAATATTTTATGCACAATCTATATGGGGTTAATGTTGTCTCTAAAAGCAAGATCTTGTGTTGGAAGGGCATCGCATTAGTATGTGTAAATAAACTTATATTACATAAAACAAATCGATGTACAACAGAAAGCTAAAACTTTCAAATAAAGCTTAAGTTTTCTCCCATTCTTTCATGATTGACACACATCAAATTACTGTTTAAGGTGACAGAGGACTTCCAGAAGAACTACGCTTTGAAAAATTGATAGCTTTATCTAATTGAATTGCGATATATAATTAAAAAAGAGAATCATAATGGGATATTTAGTAAAATACTAAAGAGTATGAATGCATACTTGTGAGAAATAAAGGACAACATACACATATATATATATATATGTGTGTATATGTAATATATTAAAATTATTTAACTTTAATATTTCCTTAAAAATCTCCTCTCTCCCATTATACATCCTTAAAATTTTTTCCCATCCTCTAAACGTCTTAATCAAAATTTAAA
>CM063506.1:112283032-112290532 GCA_032207245.1 Pardosa pseudoannulata | reverse complement strand
TAAGCCTAAACTTTTCCTTCTTTAAAACGTTAAAAAAATTATTAAAAATCAGCCATAGTGAACCATTAATGGTCCGTTATATCTAATTTTTTTAGCATTGCGCACTTTTAATATATAAGATAAGAGTTTCACAAGGAGAGTTTAATGCAAAAATTTTATAAATTATAATACAGATACAGATTATTTGGACACGGTGAGATCAGGAGAAAATGTTAGGCCACCATACTTAAACCATTATCGTCAAGTTGACGGGGGGTACCCAGTTCTTTAGTCAAGCCAAATAACATTTTAAACTTTAATCAGAAGTGACAACAATATTTCAACATTTCATAGTTGCCATTTCTAAATTGAAAACTTATTTGTTTCTTGTACATCATTTGCCTTTCTCTTGTTTCGTTAGATTAGTTGAGTTTTATATAACAAAACCTACAACCATATGTTAGATTTTATTTAAGAATGGTAACTGCGAAATAAAAACAAATTTGATAAACATGGCGAGTTTTTAATTACTGAAAATAAAAATTTCGCCAAAATAATAAAATTGAAAAAAAAAAAGATTTTCTTAAGTAATTTCTAAAAAAAATGAGTTCAGGGTTTAGCAGATACAAAAATAGTCTCATATACATATATGCCATTATATATTAATATATTTACACTTGAATATATTATTACACTTGATATTATTATTACACCTGATATTATTACAACTGATATTATTATTACACTTGATATTATTATTACATTTGATATTATTACTACACTTGAATTTTAATAACGTAGATACATTTTTATGTTACTCGGAATACCAAATTACCAAAAACATCGGATAACAAATCCATTCTATGTAATAATTTTCATAATGAGGAATTTTCACGTTTTCTAATTTTGATTTTAAACGATAGAAGACAAAAAAGTAAGCAGGACAGTAGCTATTTTTCTTTCATTTGGGGGCCTAATGAGTGATTTCTAATGGGTTTTATAGCGGACTCTTTAACGTCTCTCAAAAACGCTACTTTATCTCCGCCGAGTTTGTGACGTCATCGTTCATGTAAACACCGAGCTCCTATGCTGTTTACATGTTAAAAGGCGACTTTTAAATTTGTTTTTTGTGTAAAGTATCGCATATAATAGCATTTTTTTGTTATGTCTGGCATTAAAAAATCATACTCTAAATATTGTATTGTGCCACTCTGTAAAAATACAACAACTAATTGCAATGAGAAGATATTTTTCAGCGTCCCAAAAGACCCACATACACGTAAAATCTGGACAACTGAGATGAAAAGGGATGAGAAATTAAACCTCAAATTATCATATAAATCATCTCTATGGGTTTGTGAAGACCATTTTTCGGTAAATAAATGCTTGCATTTGTTTAAATATTACTATTTTAGAACAATTAAAGTATATAAAATACATCTATACCTTTAAAAGGATTGTTGATTAACCACTGCTATTTAACTTTTAAAACTGCTAATTTTCGAGTATTATCACAGAGTTCAAGTACAATAAATATTTTATAAAGCATATAAATATCGAAAAACATATAAATATCTAAAGCATATAATTATCTAATAAATAACTCGGGGGAGGGGAAAGTTATGTATTTTCAAGGTATTATAAATATTTTCTTCAGAGATGCATACTTTCTTATGTATCAAATGTAACAGTGATATTTTTCGATTAAATTGGTGACTAATTTGAAAAAAAAAAGTATAATATTTTTAAAATACTTAATAATTATATTACTTTAAAAATTAAATTTAATTTGAGAAATTTTATACATTTTTTAATTTGACATTAATATTAAAGGCAATAAAATTGTATTGCTATTTAAAAATGTATAAATAATTAAGTAAAGCCATTTAAAGATTTTAAATTTCTTTTCATCATATTTAAAATATCTAAGAATTGATTTTGTTTTGGTTTGGTTTTGGAATGCTACGGTCTACTTTTTGCAACACGAAGGCTAATGAGACCGGTCTCACAAAAAATACCTCCTCTAATTTTTATTTTAATATTACATCCGTCTCTATTTATAAAAAACGATGCAACTACAAATGTGTATGTATATGATATATGTATATTTATTTGACTTGTTTGTGTTTACAAACAAAAGAGCTGTGTTTAGCATGAATAAAGTATTAATACATGTTAAGTAAAATTGGAAAAAAAATATAAATGATTTTACACACCTTTGGGTTTTAATTCCTCGTATTTCTGCTCCCATAAAATCCGGGTTTTTTGCCAAGAAAGAAAACATTGACATGCTGTCAATTTTCGGGAGGTTGTCTGATTGGTAAATCCAGGTAGAAGAGACATTTATGACAAATTGAGATAACTAAGCTATCTAGATCGATAAAATAAACCTTCAGGTTTAAATAAAAATAAATTTTGATAGCTAGAAAATTTCAGGAACTTGCAAAAACAAAATCGGAAAATAGTGCGCGCTTAAAAGCAATACAAAAATATTGGTCTGCATGAACGATGACATCACAACCAATCACGGAGCTTTTTGATGTCACGTGATTTTCGCTTAACTTTAAAATTAATTTTTTAAATGATGGACCCAGTTTTTTACATTTTTGAGAACATTTTTGGAATCTACGAGTCTGAAATTACCAGAAAAACACTAAGTTGTTCGAATCCCCCACATGTGCAAATTCCTCATTAACATGATGTATATTACATATTTACATACTTTTCTAATTATTACATTATATAATAATTTAACCTTTTTCATAATTTTCTGTTGTACTATAAATACAACAGAAAATTACGTTTTATACCGAATTAAAAATAAGCTTTTATAACGAAAATTAATAAATTTTACTTAGTTGTTTTTATGCCTATAATTTTCTTCTATGTTACAAAACAAATATAAAATTTCTTAAAAATAAAATAGATTAAATAAGATATTTATTTTAAATTTTGAATTTATTAATAAATTTTTTCTTTTATTTGAAATGATAAAAAAATTTAAAAAACAATTTAAACTTTTTGTTTCAGAAATTTTTAAAAGAGAAAGATAGCATCCTAAAGAACATTTAAGCATTAAATAATGAATATTAAAAATATATATATAAAACAAATTTTAATACAAATTATAGTTATCTTTAAAAGATTAAAAACTGGACATAAAAGTGAGATATTGAAGCAGACATTAAAACATAAAAAAAATTCAAACTATAAAACATTACAACTTTTATAAAATAATTATATACTTAATATTATAAGAATTGTTTTACATAATAATATGTATAACATAGTAAGATATAATATTATTTTATATGTAAAAAGAAAAAAATAACTTTAAAAAATAAAAAAATAAATTATAAATATTATAATGTAAATGATTTTTGATAAATAAATAAACATAAAAATTATTACATACTTTATAAATTAAACATAATATATATACATTAAAAATTAAACATAAAAAAATATTTTACACACATATGATACTATAATTTTAAAAAAAATTTTTGTGCCCTATATAAAATTATAGACAATTATTTAATTACAGTATAAAAAAATTATAACTGAATTCTCAAATTTGAAATCATTAGTAATATTCAAAATTCCAAAAAACACAAATATTTTACGTAATATTAATCTGTTTAGATGCTAAAATTAAATTTTAAATAGAGTATTTTTTATTTTTACCTTGTCACACTCACAAATTTTAGAAAATAAATAATAATATAAATTAAAAAATAATTAAATTATGAGATGATAATGTTTTAGTGGTACGTTACAATAATTTTATAAATATAAACAATAACATAATAAAAAATATAATTTTTTATTTTTTTTTTTATATCTATTACAAATAATAAAAATTAAAATTATTAAAATATGAAATATAAATAAATAAAAACCTATTCTGTAATAATTTAGTAAATAAAATATTAATATAGCATAGTTTCAATTATGTTAATGTAATATTTTTATTAATAAGTTTATATTTAAGATATTTCGTGCCCTGTATAATTTATAATCATAAATGATATTCTATTACCAAATTGTATTATTTAAAACTGGAACATATTTCTTTTTGCATTCTATTTAAATACGTTTAAAAGTAATGAAAACCACGATTAAGTGATATTCATCATTCTTGTTTGATAAATATTTTTTCATATAAGGTTTTTGATAATTATCATTTTCCAGATAGAATAAAATATTTAAAATAAAAAATATACATAAATAATAATTTTATATAAATAAAATATTATAATGTTATGATATGAAATATATTTTTATTAAATAAATTTATATATAATGTAAGATATGTGTTGTTAATTTATAAATGTTCATAATGTAATCATAATTATTATTTAAAAAATGAAGGCGATTCGAAATATCGTTTTTAGATTATAATTAATTATATTTTCTAAAAAGCACTATTAAATTTTTTCAATTGTCACATAAATAGGTAAAAAAAACATTTTTTCTAGCATTATGAATTTATTCCTTTAATATATTAATATTATTATTTTAAATACTTAAAAATATCTGCATTTTTTTTACCTTTTTATAACTGAATTTAATATTACTAGATAATATTCTTTAATATTTTTAAATAACAGTATAAACTTTATTATATATAAAGAAATTATTATAGTGTACCAGATAATGCTATCCCAAAAAATAAACCTTAATTGTACCAGCACTCAAGTACTTTAAAATTTTGGAAATAAAATACTGATCCCTCATATGACCGGCTATATGCTAGTGTATTTAATATTCTACAATGAATCAAACTTTAATTTAGCCAGATAATTCTCAACCAAAAAACTAAACTATTTTTTTTTTACCAAGTATTTAAAATTTTGAAAATAAAATACTGATCCTTCATATGAACTATATGCTAGTGTATTTAATATCTACAACGAAATTTACTTTAATTTAGCAGATAATTTTAACCAAAAAAAAACTATTTTTTTTACCAGTTAGGGTAACTTTAAATTGGAAAATAAAATTACTGATCCAGTCATTGACGGGTATATTTCTATATTTTATATTACAATAAAATTCGGAAACTTTAATTTAGCCACCTACTAATTATTGTGAAGATTTGATTATCTTGGTACATACACCCTGCTATTTTTTTTTATAAATTTTTTTTCTCGAAATATTAACAATAACTGTTTTAATTTCCTCTTCCCCAGATTTTTTCCAGCTATTTTCTCATTTCCTTCTGATACAAAACTTTTCTAAAGATCTCATTTTAACCCCTGACTGTACTGTCAAATCAAAATAAGGTCTCTACGCTCCAGCAGCGAAATTAGTCTCTTATGACCAGTTTCTTTAGCTGCGCGTCTAGCACAAACAAAACACGTATACATTTTAATCAAAATTCTTCTTTCTGCAGTTTTGCTTTGAGCATTTCCAAACTTTTTTTCTTCTTCTTCTTCTTCTCCCTCCGAAAACGTTCTTCTACACCCCTCCCCCCTTTCGCTCCCGTCAGGAACGGATCCACTTCTGTCAGACGATTTTCTGTCCGGAGAGAATGCTTAGTTTCCGTCCTTCCCTCAGCTGTCAGCAGCAATGAATAGGCTTGTTAGCGTTTTTCCCCATTTTTAATTTCCTTTTGCTTGGAAATATTTTGCCTTCTAAATGTCAAACGTTTCGACTGGCGGCTTCAAAGAACTGCGCATCATTTGTTGGCGTTTGAGGAAGTTGGTACGGGAGTTTCAGTCACCAGATAATATTCTAATTAATCAAAACTGTAACCTGGCATTAACGTCATTTTGTTTTCGATTCTTTTCGGAGGATACTTGCCATGCGTTAAAAGCGTGGGTAAAAAACCGTCACCGGGTAGGATTCGGTCATTTTTCTCTTTTCTACACGACACACAAGTTACGATGTTTCGAGTGTTTTAATATTCATTAGAGAGAACTATACACATGACGTATTTACCACTTAGGGTTTGGAAATTTGTCGAGTTTTGCATTTAACGGTGATTCACTCAGTGAATATTTGCATAAAGATTTACCTTTAATTTTTCCTATAACCCTCTGCCAATATGTATATATGTATATATGTATATACATATATACATATATGTATGCATGTATATATATATGTATTTATACATTTATATACATGTGTATACATCTATGAATATACATACACATACATAGTTGTATGAGTGTATATATAAATTTATATAAATATATAAAAATATATATATAAATATATGTACATATATATATATATATGTATGTATATATATATATATATATATTATATACATACATATGTATATATCTGTATATATATACAGTTGTTTGTATATATGTATACACACATGTATATACATATGTTTATACATATATACATATATACATATGTTTATACAAATATATATACATATGTTTATACATATATATATATATATACATATGTTTATACAAATATATATTATATATATATAACATATTTATACATATATATATACATATGTATACATATATTATATATATAATATATATATATATACATATGTTTATACAAATATATATACATATGTTTATACATATATATATATACATATGTTTATACATATATATATACATATGTTTATACATATATATATATATATATATATATACATATATATATATATATATATACATATGTTTATAAATATACACATATATATATATACATATATTTATATGTCTGTATATACTTATATTTATATATATGTATATACTTATATTTATATATATGTATATACATATGTTTATATGTATGTATATATATATTTTTATATGTATGTATATACATATGATTATATATGTATATATATGCATATATACAAACACACATATGTATACATACACACATAATAATAGAGAAGAGGATATAGGTTTTAAATGCACATAACTTTTCAATAATACACATTTATTTTAAAGTTAAAATATTGGACAACAATTCACTTTAAGTATTTAAATTTCAACAAAATATTTAATTCTTAAACTTTTCCACGTATTTCTTTCATAGTTTCTATTACCATCTTAACCAAATATAAATCTGATATTATTGAAAGTCAAATCCATTTTTATCATAAATTATACTTCCACAAAATTAAGAAATGAAGATAGCCTAATAATTTAATAAATTAAACCCATAAATGGTTTTATTCGGCATTTGTAGTAAACCTTAAAGACTAACAGAAAGAAAAGCAACAAAATTAATTAATTCCAACTTTCCAACACCATATAATTTTTTAAATTTAAATGTTACATAGCAATGCAAATCATGAAATTTTTAAAACTTGCATTAGGGAAAGTATTTCTTGGACACATCAGATTCCTATTTTCTTGAAAGCAAATTATTTATATAAGTATCAGTTATAATTAAGGGCTTGATATAACATAATCTCTATAAATCTAATATGATTTGTTTAAAATTTTAAATTTTTAAAATATATCCATTGTCTGTTGTATTAGAAGTTTAGATAAAAAATAGGACAGGGAAATTGCCTAC
>CM063506.1:112253032-112278032 GCA_032207245.1 Pardosa pseudoannulata | reverse complement strand
TTATTTCATTTTCACCAGCTTCTTGTTTTTTTTTTTCTTTTACATCCCTGCACAAGGGAAGAATTTTTATTTCATTAATAAACTCAATTGCTCATGTATAATAAAGTTATGGAATAAAAGCGAATTTTTATGCATATTTTTTCGGAATGTTTTATTTAGAAATGCTTTTCGGAATTAAAGCCACACACACATATACATATATACCCGTGTTTTTGCACTATAAATAGTTTCAGGTATATAGAGGAAAAATTTCTGATCTATAAAAATACGCATGTACTTATACCAAAAAAAATCAACTAAATTATGTAATATTCAGTATAAATATTCTACAATACTATTTAAATTAATACGTTAACTTAAATTTTATATTAGATAATAAAAATGTTTAAAATTATATGTCATTTCAATTCTCTCTCTATTCCGTATTTTATCTGGCGACATGCTGTGAATATCCACTGCTAATGTTTTTTGTTATAAAATATTGTATTTATAAAAGGTGCATTATTGAAAATGACCGTCGTGTCGTAAAGCAACATAGATACATAAAAATGCAATTAACTCAGATCAAGGAGTATCACGCTAATAGCGTAGCGATGGGAGGAGGGGAAATTGTAACGCGTTGGAATTTGCTACATGCGGATATAATACTCAGGAGTTATATATATATATATATATATATATATTACACACATGGACATATATATATATATATATATATATATACACATGGACAAATATATATACACATGGACATATATATATATATATATACACACATGGACATATATATATATATACACATGGACATATATATATATATACACATGGACATATATATATATATACACATGGACATATATATATATATACACATGGACATATATATATATATACACATAGACATATATATATATATATACACATGGACATATATATATATATATATACACATGGACATATATATATATATATATACACATGGACATATATATATATATATACACATGGACATATATATATATATACACATGGACATATATATATATATATATATATATATATACACATGGACATATATATATATATACACACACGGACTATATATATACACACACGCACATATATATACAGACACGCACATATATATATATATATATATATATATATATATGTCCATGTGTATATATATATATATGTCCATGTGTATATATATATATATGTCCATGTGTATATATATATATGTCCATGTGTATATATATATATATGTCCATGTGTATATATATATATGTCCATGTGTATATATATATATATATATGTCCATGTGTGTATATATATATATATACACACATATATATATTATATATATATATATATATATATATATATGTCCATGTGTATATATATATATGTCCATGTGTATATATATATATATATATGTCCATGTGTGTATATATATATATATGTGTGTGTGTGTGTGTGTGTGTATATATATATATATGTGTATATATATATATATATATATATATATATATATATATATATATATATATATATATATGTCCATGTGTATATATATATGTCCGTGTGTATATATATATATATATATATATATATATATATATATATATATGTCCGTGTATATATATATATATATATATATATATATATATATGTCCGTGTGTGTATATATATACATGTCCGTATGTGTATATATATATATATGTCCGTGTGTGTATATATATATGTCCGTGTGCATATATATATGTCCATGTGTGTGTATATATATATATATATCCGTGTGTATATATATGTTGTGTATGTGTGTATATGTGTGTATGTGTGTGTACATGTGTGTGAATATATATATATATATATATATACACATGTGTGTGTGTATATATATATATATATGCATGTGTGTGTGTGTATATATATATATATATATATATATATATATATATATATATATATATATATATATATATATATATATATATATATATATATATGTGTCTATGGATATATGTGAGTATATATATGTGTGTATGGATATATGTGAATATATTATGAGTGTATGGATATATGTGAATATGGATATATGTGAATATAAATATATGTGTGTATGTGTATGGATATATATATATATATATATATATAATATATATATATATATATATATATGTATATGTATATGTATATGAGTAAATATATATATATATATGTGTGTGTGTGTGTGAGTATATACATACATATGCGTACACACACACAACGTAATATAATAGTTCACAAAAGTGCTATCAGATTAAACTTAAAAAGAAAAGAAAATTCTTATATTTGTTCCTATATATATAATTTCAAAATTCGTACAAAAATGTTTGAACGGACCTTCTGCAAGAAAATTCTTATATTTGTTCCTATATATATAATTTCAAAATTCGTAAAAAAATGTTTGAACGGACCTTCTGCATAAGATGAAAATGAAAGATATCAGGTAAGTTGACATAAGCAGACAAGTATGTATATGTATTAACAAAAACAAAGCATCAAATCACGACAGAACTACACTGATAAATAAAAATTCAATGAACTGAGGCGGCCTGAAATCCAGGCGCAAACAACTCCAACGAATATAGCGCCCTGACTTACACCACCGGCGCCCGGAACGAAGAGAATGCTAATCCGTGGATGAGAAGAAAAGGAAATAATAATGAAAAATATTTTCTGACATTTCGATTGGATGCAAAATCTGAAACTCCAACCGTGACTGATACCTCGCGATATGCAAGAACGAGGGAAAAAATATCATTTGTAATGCAAATAAGGCCGAGATTTAAATATTAAATAAATGAAGAAAAAAAAATGAATAAATTACTTTCTTCTAAAATAAATTTATAACCCAGGGTTCGATATGGGCTTCCATTAAAAAAAAAACACCGGGCCTTAATTAAGAAAGAGACTTTTGCAAGCTGTAAATAATGAATTGAATTTGGAAAAGGGTTTCTTTTAAAATGTCCGAATTAGATATTAATTATTGTGTCATGCGGTATGCATTAAAAACGGGAGCAGCAAAAAGTTTTTTTTTTCGTCAAATAATCATAGACGATCATTTGAAAATTTTTCGTGAATATATTAAAAAGTATTCCATTTTTGCTAAAGGGCGCGCTGGTAGACGGGCATTTTATTCCACATTAAGATTCAGTTAATTCTTTTTTTTTTCCCTTCATTATTTTATTCGTCTACCTACGACCTATGATTTTGAAACTTAAATTTAATTAAATACATCAAATGCGATGTATAAAATTGAAATTAATACAGGTATCCATATTTGATTAAATCACTTCTTTCTTTTTTTTTCAATAAAGAGAAGCAGGTAGACGAAAGAGATAATGAGTTTTAGAGAAAAAATTGAACTTGAAAAAAAAAATAGAAAACAATTTTTTGGTGATTTTTATGCGTGCACGTGAATTACCTATATTACATTATATTATTAATTTCACGTCCGACATTTAAATTGAAGAGTAAAAGGTGCTCCGTAAATAAGTAATCCAAAAAATAAAAAGTTTTTGAAATGTTTCTGCTTCGGAAGCATAATTGAATAAAAAATTAAAATGAATTAAAATTCTTCGTGGCTAAAAAGAAAATAGGTTTTAGATGACAAATAAGAATAACGCGAAAGTATGAAGTAATGCCAAGAAATTCAGTACGGAATAAATTCTTAGATGTTATTTTAGAGACAATTAAAATAAAAGCATAAAGACTATAGTTTTAGAAGCTACTTTTAGTCAACTTCATAGCACGATATTTTTTAATAAAACTCAAAGACAGATTTTTATGCATACATTTATATTTATTAGTTAAGCATTAATATTCACTGCATCTTTATCTACAACCGTGGTTGTAGATAAAGATGCAATAGCGCAATTTCGTGTAACGTCACGAACCATTATAATGCACTTTCCATTCATTTTCATGTGTATAACAGCCAACTGACAAACAATAAACTACGCTTCAGTTTGAAACTAAAGACAAGTATGTATATGTATTAACAAAAACAAAGCATCAAATCACGACAGAACTACACTGATAAATAAAAATTCAATGAACTGAGGCGGCCTGAAATCCAGGCGCGAACAACTCCAACGAATATAGCGCCCTGACTTACACCACCGGCGCCCGGAACGAAGAGAATGCTAATCCGTGGATGAGAAGAAAAGGAAATAATAATGAAAAATATTTTCTGACATTTCGATTGGATGCAAAATCTGAAACTCCAACCGTGACTGATACCTCGCGATATGCAAGAACGAGGGAAAAAATATCATTTGTAATGCAAATAAGGCCGAGATTTAAATATTAAATAAATGAAGAAAAAAAATGAATAAATTACTTTCTTCTAAAATAAATTTATAACCCAGGGTTCGATATGGGCTTCCATTAAAAAAAAACACCGGGCCTTAATTAAGAAAGAGACTTTTGCAAGCTGTAAATAATGAATTGAATTTGGAAAAGGGTTTCTTTTAAAATGTCCGAATTAGATATTAATTATTGTGTCATGCGGTATGCATTAAAAACGGGAGCAGCAAAAAGTTTTTTTTTTCGTCAAATAATCATAGACGATCATTTGAAGATTTTTCGTGAATATATTAAAAAGTATTCCATTTTTGCTAAAGGGCGCGCTGGTAGACGGGCATTTTATTCCACATTAAGATTCAGTTAATTCTTTTTTTTTCCTTCATTATTTTATTCGTCTACCTACGACCTATGATTTTGAAACTTAAATTTAATTAAATACATCAAATGCGATGTATAAAATTGAAATTAATACAGGTATCCATATTTGATTAAATCACTTCTTTCTTTTTTTTTTCAATAAAGAGAAACAGGTAGACGAAAGAGATAATGAGTTTTAGAGAAAAAATTGAACTTGAAAAAAAAAAATAGAAAACAATTTTTTGGTGATTTTTATGCGTGCACGTGAATTACCTATATTACATTATATTATTAATTTCACGTCCGACATTTAAATTGAAGAGTAAAAGGTGCTCCGTAAATAAGTAATCCAAAAAAATAAAAAGTTTTTGAAATGTTTCTGCTTCGGAAGCATAATTGAATAAAAAATTAAAATGAATTAAAATTCTTCGTGGCTAAAAAGAAAATAGGTTTTAGATGACAAATAAGAATAACGCGAAAGTATGAAGTAATGCCAAGAAATTCAGTACGGAATAAATTCTTAGATGTTATATTAGAGACAATTAAAATAAAAGCATGAAGATTATAGTTTTAGAAGCTACTTTTAGTCAACTTCATAGCACGATATTTTTTTAATAAATCCCAAAGACAGATTTTTTATGCATACATTTATATTTATCAAGTAAGCATTAATATTCACTGCATCTTTATCTACAACCGTGGTTGTAGATAAAGATGCAATAGCACAATTTCGTGTAACGTCACGAACCATTGTAATGCCCTTCCCATTCATTTTCATGTTTGCAACAGCCAATTGGCAAACAATAAACTACCCTTCAGTTTGAAACTAGAGACTGAATTGTCATCAGGTCACATAATTTTCCAATATAGTTCTTCGAGTAAGACAAAGATATTACTATGAACTAATGCGTGTAATTTAAATAAACAAAGGTTAGTCATTGGAGTTGCTAATAATTAGTAACTGAAAATAATTACTAAAAATTAAATAATATCCATTTAAAATTATATTTAAATTATATATAATTGTATGCATATAATTATGTATAAATTATATATAATTGTATGTATATAATTATGTATAAATTATATATAAATGTATGTATATAATTATGTATAAATTATGTATAAATTATATATATATACATGTATGTATATATAATTATATATAAGTTATAAATAATTAGATTTAAATTATACATAAATATCTACCTTAAATTATGAAATTTAATAATTTCATAATTTAAAGTAGTTGCGAATAATTAATAACTAATAAGTAATTAAAAACTTCGTATTATAAGAAACATTTCTGAGCTTCAGAAATATTTGTAAATTTTGTGTATAAGAATACACAAAGTATGATATCAAAATAAAAATAAAACTTTTTTTAATTTTAAGTAAAATAATTAAAGTTATTATAACACTACTTATTTTACAATTGCTTAAAACGTTAAAAAAGCTGTCATATTCAAAACAATTGAATTTTGAACATGATGTCTAAACAATGTCATTTTATTTGAATTAATATTGGTAGATAGCAAGAATAAAAACCACCTAAAGATGAACTGAAATCTATATTTAAGAATAGAAATGTTTGTTCATAACCCCAAATCTCTGAAAATATTCCACTGATTGGCTTGAAATTTTGGCATAACGTTGTACTAGAGTCCGGGTATGTTTTTATCAACACGGTTTACATATAAACTTTAAAATCTCTGTCTCCCAGCAATTTGATTGGCTGCTGTGTGTTTGGCTCGGTGGTAAAGTTTATAGTACAGAGGAATGAAAGCAGTGGTTCGAAGCCGACCTGACGCAGTGTTATGAAATTAAACATATTAAAGACATGCGTTTTTTATTTCGTTTTAACTACGCTGAGCCACATCAATACATGGTCGGGCACAGCTAGTTAATACTAAAATAAAAATGAAATTTAGTAAAAGAATTTTGTCGTAGTATTGTGGATGGTCACTTGCAACAACCAATGAAAGGATATTTTCCCCCAACATCTAAATCTTATATGCACACATGTACAATTTTATATAATAGATAATTCTCCAGATTGTATTCAATATAAAATATTTTCCCCAAAAGAAAAAAATAGTTGTAGTCTAATAAATAAATCACTTGCAGATTTAAGAAGACTTTTTTATGAAAAATGTTGAAAACATAAAAGCAATTTAAGTGAATATATAGCAATTACTATATTTAAACCTACAATATAAAAACAATGCTAAATTAAACGAAAAAATATCACTTTTTAAATGACGATTAAAATATAAATAGCATGTAGTCTCTTATAAATAACATGTAGCCATATTTTTTCATAATAAAAAAATAAAAAACTATTTTCTTAATTTACTGTTCCTTGGAAAGGCATGTATTTTATTTCAAGGAATATTCTAATATAATACTATATTTCCATTTATCTATTAGGGGCAAAATGAGAGATAAATTTAAAATTTTTCAATAAGGCGAATAATCTTAATAATGCGAATAATTTGAATAATATGAACTACATATCTACTTTCAAACTGAGGCAACTGCATTTATGATTCCAAACATCCGATAAGTTTACAAAATAAAGCAATTCCCCTAATGGTACAACAGAGTTAAAAATTCTTCCTGTACATACAATATTTTAATCACTTTCCGTTACATAGTATAAGATTGTCTGATGTAAAAGCTTCATGCAATACAAACAATATGAGGTGAATATGTTGTCCAATTCTTGCAGTAATAGAGCAACCCGACGGAATACCAGACAGACATCTGTTAAGAAATGAAACTGAACAGTACCCCATCTGTTCAAACAATATCCGTCTACTTTGATGCCCCAGACGTAACAGCCTCTGCAACACAGGAGTAACGTCGGAATATAAAGACGTTTACGACTGGGCATCGGGATGTTTCAGCTGCCCTAACCAACAGAGCCGCATTTTCCATTAAAAGCCGAAACGCGGATCAATTTTATGGCCAGCAACAAGCAAGTCTGTCACAATTGATTCATTGTAAAAGGGTTAAGAGTAGTGTTTTAGCAGTAGATTGTGTTTTTAAAGATTCCTATTGACTGGGGCAATAACTTTCGGGGAAGGCAGACGGATAAAATATGAATCATAAAAATATACGAAAGAAGGAAGATGGTGGCAGACACGTAAATGACATATGAGGGAAGATTCACAGAACGTGTGGGCGAAGGAAGATGGTGGGGGGGAGAATAACTTATCGTCTGCTGTGCGGTCATCATATTTAAGAACTCTGTTAAAATTAAATGGCTTTAACGGGGTGTTTTTTGAACGAGACAGGGGTTGCACGAATACATACTTTTACGTGCTGAGTTACTGCTGGGGATGTTCAATTATTTGTGGCAGTTTTAAACCACGTGTGCTATTTTAAAACCCTTTTTACCTCTTTTTTTCTCTCCCAGAGCATCTATTTGGGAGATTTATATTTTATATATAAAAAAACAGAGATTTTAACGCCATAACAAAAGAAAAAGGATTCTCAATACTGATTAACTTAAAATACAGTAAATTATAGCTTAATATATGGCCATTATCTCTACTTGCTTATGAAGAGGAACAAATTTAAATTATTTTCTTTTTTGAAGAAACACGGTGCGGGAATTATATTACTTTATTTTACTAAAGCACTTCTACCTATTTTTTTTTAATTTACCATTGCATGTTCCATTCCACTCTTTATAGTTTATTTAGAAGGATTTCTAAAGAACGTAAGTACATTTGATTAAGTGTGTATATTTTTATTTACCATAAACTTCTGAATACTTAATTATACAAAATTTATTAAATACTCAATATTTCTTTCACCTGTAAGAAAATTTTGAATTTATTCCTTGCGCTAAAATTTACGTCTTTATAAAGGGTTATATAAAGCTTTTGACAGATAATCTTAAAAAAAAAATATTAAGTCATAAATATTATCTATGACATCTGTACTATTCTTTGCATGATTACATTTCAATTATGTATTATTATTTAATCATTCATTAATATTTTTATAAATTGCTTAAATTGCTATAAACTAATATATTTTCTTATTAGATATTTTGTCGAGATTTGAAAGTTTACATTTTATATTAATTACTATTCAGTATTTTGTTTCTGAAAAAGTGTACGAACGAAAAATCATTAACCGAATTTCGAGCACATATACGTGTTTAAAAGCTTGAATGTAACTGCTGAAGAATATCTGAACAAATTCTTTTTTTTATTGATACCAGTTCAATATTTTTTAATTAACGTTTCTCACGCGCTTATGTAACACGATTTGCTCAATTTTTAATATTGTCTTGTACAGTATAAACTCTATATCAGCAAGCACTATTCGTATGCAAATGAAACAAAAGCTGTTTTAGACTATAATATATGGAGACCGCAGATCAGTACATTTTGCTAGGAAAGTTTAAAGTGGAGAAATTCATCAGAAGTTGGAACTCCGAACAAGAATTAATTTGGTTTCATTACAAACAACGACCAAATTTTTCAAACACGAGGGCTTAAGACCAACACCTTCTCATTAAAGCCCATTCTTTGAGGCGTTTACACCCCAGTGGGTTATCCCATGAACTTTCATATTTTTTAGAAAAATTATCACGTTACTTTTAAAGTGCAGAGATTCACCAGGTTTCGGAAATTCGAACAAGAATTAATTTGGTTTCATTATAAACAATTGCTAAATTTTTCAAACAAGAGGTCTTAAGATCAGGATCTTCTGATTAAAACCCATTGCATGCGGCGTTTACACGACGAGCCCATGAGCCCATTTATTGTATCCCATGAGCTTTCCTTTTTTTAGATCAATTACCACGTGAGTGGTTATATTCTAGAGTAGTTTATTTACCTGAATTGATGGTACTATGTATTTAGACTGTTATCTACTTACTTTATTTTTCAGAAAAAGAGTTACTAGTGAATTGCCGATAATTCAGTATTTAGATTTACATTTAGCAAATTAGTTCTTACCAATAAATGAAAAAGTCGGTAAATTCACAAGCTTTAGTATAAATATCAACCTAAGAAACAATGAGCCATATAAAAATATAGTTCAGTCTCTGGTCGTAAATTTTCCAACCGTTTCACAGCTATTTTACCGTCATATTTTTTTAGAGTATATATCAGCTATAGACATCGGGGATCTCTAATACAAACTGCGAATAACAGCGGTATCAGAGCAATCACGGACCAAGAATGGACCAACAAACCAACAAACAAAACGCCCTGACAAACAGCACCGCAGATTTCCGATAAACAAACAAAAGAAAAACGGGGACCCATCATTCTGTCCTTGGTTATTAATCACCAAGCAGAGCAAATACGATGCAAGTCAGAAACGCAAACGCTGGATTATCACTGGCCTGGGCCCTGTGCTTATCAGAGTGACAGATACATCTAAGAGTGTCACAGCAAAATATCCCGTCCCTGGGATTTGTACCCTGCCCTGTCCCGGGAACCATTTTTCAGCTGTCATCCGGTCAGATGTTCTAATCTATCATGGGACAGTTTTGCAGCCGGGACCTGCACATACATCATGTCATCTCAGACGGATGACCAAACATGTCGGGGAGCTTAGACATGATCTATACCGCTAGGCACTGGCTGCGAAAGAGTTGGGATTCTTATAGATATACATTCTTTTATATTTTGCATGCTTTTGGTTGGAGTGAACGGTTTGCCAGTTTAGTTTTTATTCGAAGTACAAATTTCATCATCGTAAAAATAAAATTAAAATTCCAAGAATTTTCGCTAGAAAAAAAAATGCTTGATAATTTATTCATTAAGTTGAGAAATTTTTATCGTTTATTCATAACATAAAAAAGACATCTAAAATAAAAATAAATAAACTGCAGAGCGTTTTAAATTTTACATTAAAAATGTGAACTCAAAACATATACTATTTTTCCGATCTCTGAATGTTAGATTATTTTAAATACAATTTCAATACTTAGAAAATAGTGAACATTCATGTTAATTTTAAATTTAATGCCAGTTTTTATATTAAGACTATAATTGTTTGCTGCTAAATTTGAATATAACAGGTTGAAAAAAATTAAGTACTTTAAGGTATTAAAAATTTTTTTCCTACCTTAAAATTCTAGTTTTTAGAAAAATATTTTTTTTACTCCTATTAAATAACTGTTTCATTCCTTAAAATTACTAAACATTTAAATGTACCTTTTTTACATTTAAACAGTTTTGTTAAATTTGTTTACACGAAAACAATTCCTTTAAGTTCTGAATTCTCAATAAAAATATTTCCTACAAATTATTCATGCAAATTACCGTTTTACTCTCGAAATTATGAAAATTCTTCAAAAAAAAATTTGCAGAAGGAACATGTTTGCAGTATTGAATCATACTGAACATCCTCCTAATATTTTTAGGTAAATTTTCTCATTTCTGGATTTTAAGGCTTTGAATATAGTAGAATGAACTGCAATAACTTGTTACACATTAATTACGAAGAGAGAAATTATACAGTTTTAACAATTTTAAACTCAAATACAAAGAGATTACAGTTATTGTAATGGAATAATTAATTTATAACCTCGCAATATAATTAACATCAAAAAGTAAAATGCAGTGAAAACTCGTTTATATGAATCTACTAGCGCAAAATATTCCGTTATACGGAAAACTTTCCTTTTTATGGCGAAATTCTCATAAGACCTAAGTAGCAAATTATTTAATAAAACTAAAACTCCGCTTACGAAAAAAATGTTCCAACCCTTAGCGTAAATTTTCGAATGCCTTAATCAAAGGAGTGTCTTCGATTTCAAATTCTTTCGATACATTTCCCAAAGCTTTCTGTCCTATAGATGGACATTTTCTGCCTATTCAACAAATTTCCCAGCTGTCGTAGTCAAATGACTCCTCGTTTTTCCTGGTCTTACACTTAAATTCGCTAAGTAAGTGGGAAAATTCTTTCTGTTTTCGCTCTTGGGTGCACCTCTGCTCGAGCAAAATGATTTTTGTGTCTTTCCTTTGTCTGTCGTTGACTAGTAAACATGCCTATTTTAACAGGTCTAAAATAAAGTTTTAGACTTGTGCCATTCTCTTCAATGTCGGCCGACTGCATTTTTATTACTGCTAGCTGTTTAGCTTAATCCTAGTCTAGCAGTTTTATAATTACTGGATTACATACATATGTTTCATTTGTAACTTATCTAATTAATTTTATACTGAAAATACTTGTATAATATTCATATAAAAATTAGTATATAAGCCTTATGGAAGTTTCTACTGTGAACAAAAAGTTTTTCGTACAATTGAATATTTCGTATAAATGAATTTCCACTGAAAGTGTGTACAGATGTATGTATAGATTTTTAATATATACTTGTAGACATATATATACGAGTATATTAAATTTTAACGATTTGAAAATTGATATTAGAGCAAACAAATTAATACAATATTCATAAGTAATGAGTCATTTAATCATATCTCTTAATACGAAGATAATAGGAAATTTGATTGAAAATTATCTCTGCTCACAGAATAATTGAAGTTTTTCTCTTAATAGCATCAATTATCGAAATCAAATATCAAAAAATGCGAATGACTCAACACAAACAATGAAGCTTAGAAATTAACTCCCCCGATTATAAATATAAAATCAAACGCCAAAAATCGAATGACACACGTAGCGCTCCGAGTGTAAAAAAAATGTCCTCGAGAACCAATTAATAGGCAATTTTCCCTCTTGCCATCTCACGCTTGCACATATCTCAGAAAATAATAGATAACTAACACCTGTGCAAGAGGCCAAAATCGAATTGCAGAAAAGATATCAGACGCAGGGGGTGGACAAAATAATTAGAATAACTTACACCCCTATGAAGATTGTGATTTAATTACCGAAAAAGCAACAAGAAGCTCTCATGCCGTCTGACAAAGCTTAAAACAATCACTCGTTATTCATTTCATACTCGATATCCAGATATCATTTCGGTAGCGTTCATCCCCCCCCCTTTCCATCAGATATCGCTTTTATAACTGGGAATAATTCCCCTTCATTCGTTATACCGGGGCTTTCTCTCTCTCCGCCTATATGAACCCAATAATAATCGTGAGCCGAATTCATTAGCATAGGCGGCCTGATTACGGGGTTGCCTGTTAAAAATGCCTAGCGTAAATAAATAGATTACAGGCTGCATGATTAACTTGTCCGCAATTACAAACAGTTCGATCTTCGGAGTGGGGAACAGGAGTAAGAAGGGGAGCAGGGTGGAGGAGAAGGAATATTTTCTAACATCCCCACCCTTTTGCTATGACATTCTCCTCCCCGGCACGAACTGGCTGCGGTTTTATTTTATTGGGGAATCGGGGAAACTCGCTCTCTCTGGTGTGATTGTGAAACTCTCCTTTCGTTCGGGGTTGCCAGACGGTAATGCAATATCATCGGGAGATTATCAGATATTTGAAGATTGAAATGATGCCAACGCAGATTATCGCCAAGCTGAAAATGCTTAAAAGTTTTGGGGCGATGAGGTAATAGCATAAGCATGCTGAAACTAGCGCGAAAGGAGCATTTAAGGGACATAATACCTTTGGAAGAAGTCTTGCTGCTGACTAAAGTCTGTTTCGGGACAAAATAAGCCTTTAAATACTTAATGATATATCACAAATATTTTTCCGATTCCTTCAGAATTATTTAAATTTTAGTAAATCAAGAACTAATCTACCTTAACCCCTTCCGGTAAAACGACGAGTCTAGCTCGCCATTAGTTTTTCATTCCATACCGCACAATGACGAGCTACACTCGTCATGCGATTAAAGTTACTGTTAAATATGATAATTAATTTAGTTTAAAATTTCTAGTGTACTGAATTTGGCAACACTTTTATCACTTGTGAAAATCACAAGTCACTATTGCATATTGTTTACTTAGAATTTCTTGGTACAAGTCATTGCCAAATTAATGAGTCAGAATAAAAGAAAACCTACTAAGAAATGCCGTGTGTGTTACAAGAATCAAATTAAAAGTGAGACTACTTGGCGGTGTAAACAATTAAGAATTCCTTTGCACTTTGTTTTGAAAATTACCACTAGCTTGAAGACTATTATCTGTATACCTTATTAATGTTTTGCTTTGATATTTTCTTAATTTTACTGTTTCTGATATTATTTAACACTATGTAAAAAGTGGATTTTAATTAAGAATATATAAGAATTGTAAAATGAAACAAGTTTTTTAAATAAAAATTAAATAGTTATTTCATGCACAGTTTTTCATTATTAAATCATACCGGAAGGGGTTAATTGATTATAACCTAAAACAATTAATGCAGGAAAATTTTGAAGAAAAAAGTTTTATAACGGTGCACAAGACTGCTTAAAACAGAGCATAAGTATTAACAAATTCAACGTAAGAGATCGCAATAAATACATTTTGTAGAATGAATTAACAATGCAGAAATTGTTAAATAAAAAGTAAAAAAAATATGCGAATTTGAAGAAAATTAAAAATGGAATGAAATTATAATTTATTAGTCACTAAAAATAACTTATTTTTAATTAACGAATTATATTAATTCATTCTATAGGTAACACAAATATAGCACAAGGAAAAAAATTGAGATTGTCTATTGAGTACTCTCATTATATTAAGATTTTTATTTTACTCTGATTAAATATAAAATGGCGGAAATAACTATTTGTTAACCCTTAATTTGACAAGATTTTCTTTTCAAATATTTTTAAATTTTAATTTATGTTATTTTCCCACGTCTGTATAGACATTAAGATCTCTGTAAAATAAGCAAAAAAATATAATTTTCCAATTTTGAGATAATTAATGTCCGCTATGGCGAACACTGACAATTATGTTATATAGTAGTTATAAATATACATGTCCGGTGTAGCGGATTTAGCCAAATTCGGGGTTATAAAACATCATTAAAGTTCAGACAAGAATTCAAGCTACAGTAAAATAGTCTTTACTATTGAATCTAATTTTTTTAAACAGCTTTGCTGTTAGAATTGTTTAGTTTTAATGATATGAAAAATATACGTAATCTACAAAACAATGCTACAATTTAAAATTTTTCTAAATATGTGTTAAATAAAAATATGATATCTAAGCACTAGCTTTAAAATTTTCATACATATGAATAAAATAATATAAAGGTAAAATTAACATTAACTCATTAAACATGAACTGTTTTCCTGACCATATACTATTAATTAAAGTTGATTTTACTGAATATTTAATTTAATATCTTTTAAAACTAATTTCATATCATTACTAAAGGTAATTTACTTCATTTTGAAGTGTCCAAGAGTATAAATAATGAAAACTTCTATAGATCTATTTATTATTACATTCTTTGTCAATAAGCATGTACAAATAACTTACGCAAACAAATTTAATAAAAGTAATAAAATCATTTTCGAGTAATAAGATTAACAATCATGTACAAAAAGCAAACAACTGAAATAAAAATTAATATTTTTTATTGAACTTTCGAAATAAGATTACATTTTATATAATTGTTCAACTCTCCTCAAATACTTTTATTTTTGACATTTGATAGAATAATTTTTCTGTAAAAAGCATTACTTTAAAAGGAAAATTCCTTCACGTTTTAATTTTACAGTCTTTATATTGTTGAACGAAATTCAAGTTACCGAAATATCCCACTCAATAAAAGAACGTGTTTTGCCACATCCTGTAAATATGTTTTTACCGTCAAAAGAACGCTACGGCAGGGAAATTTGTATGTTGTGAGAGAGAAAGCGTTTCTCTTTACATTTTCGTATAAAAATACGAGACTGAAAGCAACGCAGACCTCCTGAACTGATTTCATGTGAATTTAGTCTTTTCACTGTGTTACATATCTACAGTAAACTTAAAAATTTATTTCATTTCTCCATTGGTTTTTAATCTTCCATATATCAATGACCGCTTTGGGAAATATGCTATATAAAATTCGATTAAAAACAAAGTTTTAGTTAAATTATGCTTTCAAAACTTTTCATTACAAACAAAGACATTCTGCATTTTACGTTTTAAAAGTAAATTATGAAATAAAAATTCACAAAAAATATAGCTTTTTTTAGCATATCACACAATGCTAGTTAATAATTCCTAAAATACAGAAAATCAAATAAGATTAATATCATATACTGATAACAAACTTTCACTTAAATGGTAAAAAAATTAAATACGAGAATGTAGAACTTTTAAAAAAAATCTCCATGTTCCCAAAATTAAACAGTGCGTTTCACTGTACAAAATTACATTCATATTTTATCAATCTTGCGTAATACGCCAATGGTCCCATATGGGAACTGGCCAAAAATTGTTAATATTTTTTAGGAGAAATTTCCAATACTATAATGCCGAGCGATGGCCGAATGGTAGAGCTCTGCTCTTCGGAACCAGAGTTTGCGGGTTCAAGTCCCACTGATGGTATGGATGTTCTTAGCCGTTCGGAATCGACTTTAAACAGTAAGTCCCGGTCTCATTAGCCCTCGTGGGCAAAACCGTAGATCGTAGTGCTCGAAACCAAACCATTACTATAAAAGATTTTATAATTGCATCTAAACGAAAATTTCATGAATAAATATTACTTATTTGGTCATAATGTGGTGTTTTAAAGATTAAAAGAAAATTCTGTTCACTGTCGCTATCCGCAACACTGCAATTGATTCAGTTTTTGTAGAATACGAAAAAATAGTGACACTAAGTTTACTTTTCACACCATAGTTTTAATTATCAACTAATCACTAAAACTTTGGATTAGTTAAATTAACAAAAACTGAAGTTGTCAGTAAAAGAATTTATTGTATAAAGGTAGGGTTCAAATTATTTACGTGGAGACAATTTTTGTGCAAAGAAATTTAAAATATTTAAAAGAAACAATATTTTGCTTCTTGTAGATGTCAGTCAATTTATGTCACTAGATTTTGATTTTTATGTTCTAAAGATTTAAAATTATATTTTACTTGCTTGAATTGATATATTCTGATATCAGAATGTAAATACTTTCAAATACCAGTTACTAACATAAAAAAGATTTTAAAAATATTACATTGATTTATCTGTACTTATTAATCTATTTGCAATTTTACAAAACGTAATACCGATGGATATTAACATTATTTTGAGTCACTCTCGGAAAAATTTTGATCTTTGCTAATTATTTATTAACATGAAACCCACGTTTCTTTTTGCATGCACATATTTAGCATTTAATTTAACCAGAATCTCATGTTAAATTTTTTATTTTAGAGTCTTCGATAATTATTTACGAGGAATAAACTAAATAATTCAACAAATTAGATTTTGTAAGATATATAAGCACGATTTAAAACATTGCTTTTATACACAATTAAGATTAATCATGCAATTAATTTAAATAAGAATAAAATTTGACAACATTGACGCATAAATAGATATCAAAATCAAAATATTTAATAATTTTTTTAAACATTTATAAAATGAGGAGAAACTTCCTTACAAAGACTTTTGTATCTTTTCGTAAATATATTTTAGATACTTTTTGTGCAAAGTTTTCTTTTCGAAAGCACTGAAAACCTAGAGAGGTTTTATCTCCAAATATTAGTTTTTACAAAGAGGATAAAGATGTGCAACCTATGCATCTAAACAATGGTGTCATTTTAAACCACAAAACTATACAGTTCAACTGAGGATCTTATCAGTGTAAAACAATATGATAGTTATTATCCGAGGTATTATTCCCTAATTATGTATTATCAGGAATGTATAAACACACACTACCCTATCATTCAGACGTATCGAATTTGATACGTCTTTATTTCCTTGTGTGGAAACACATCTCACACACTGGTAGGTGTGTAACGCCACTTCCCAGTCTATCTGTGCACATACTTTGGGTCTAAACGTTCTACCTTTTTAGACTGTAATGTAATACAGTAGAATTTGCTTATAACGAGTTCTGATTTAACGAAAACAAAATTAAACGAGTAAATTGGAAATATTTGATTGATACAATGTTGAACAAAGTTAAAGCTATGGATGCATAACTCGTTTTTAAAGAGCAACCCCAGTTATAGCGAACAATAATTTTGTAATTCATATAATTTTTATTGACTTCCACCCCTCCACCTCAACTAATCTTTGCTTCGTTGAACTTCCTTTAACATTATGATGTCAACTGAAAGTTTTGTGAATCTTTACCACCAAATTTTACTTGTGTTATCCAGCCCATCCACCAAGATATCATCAAAAATTTAAAATTAAATTTTCGTAAGCAATTGATTTCGATGCTGTACGACTAAGGAGAAAAAATGGGAACAACCCCAAAAGCTAATGTAAATGTACAAAAAGAGATACGTTGGGTGACCGATGTGTGGGAAAACATTACATCAACATACATTACCAATTGCTTCCATAAAGGTGACAGCTTTTTGTGCCATGATTCTATTAAGACAAACAAAAATGAAACAATATGACAGTTCAATGAAAAATAACCAACTTTTGTACTTTACATAAACAAAAATTAAGTATATATATATATATATATATATATATATATATATATATATATATATATATATATAATATAGCAAACATTTCGTAAGTATGTATGAATTTTTATAATTTTTCATGAATCTGTTGCTCTGTTATAACGAGCAAATACCGCTGTCACTTTGCGTTCGTTAAAACCGAGCTCAGCTGTATTTTAATACTGATGACCATCTCAATGGGTATTTCTAGATACATCTAGAGCACCTGTTTTAATAATAAAATATTAGCAGATTTCAAGCATTAATAATTTCAATGAACTAACTTAAAATATTCTAGTTAAACTCAACTGTAATGCATAAAAGTAATTCATGAGTTGTTTAGTTTAATAATTTATCAAATTTCAGTTTGGATTATACTTGTTTCCGTATTTCAGTGGTACGTTATTTATATAGAACAATCATTTATCTACATGTGCAAACTCATATTTAAGATTTCTAAATTGAAAAAAATCAATGCCGACATCATATTGATAGTAAAAAACACGCTGACCGAACAAACCCTTAGTTATACTACATTCAGCAACTGCACATTTAAATAGAATATTTCTTTTAATTTAATCAAAAGTACAAAGTTATACCGAATAGTAAGATTTTATTTGTTAAAAAAGGTTGCTACATATTTATTTACAGACATTCCATTTAATCAAACTTTCCACAAGGACATATAAGAATAAAGTGTCGTATTATACGGCATTAGGTATGGAACGAAAAACTACTTCTAGGAAACATTTTAACTATAAACATATTTATAGGCATTTTTAAGTTTACTGCCCATTAATCTGCTAAAATGTTATTTTTACGTCAACTTGTATAACGACATCGGTTGTCTTTTAGATGGTTGATGAAATATATACGTTTGCATAACTTTTGTTGACAATTTTTAAGTAACGAAGAAATAATATTTAATTTTAGTATAAGATACTAGTAGCATTACATAGTGTTTTATAGAGCAACATAAATATTATATAAATATATATATATTAAAATATTAAATATACAATGAATGTACTTAATATAAATTTAAATATTAGAAGGCATTTTATAAAGCAATTTTTATAAGGATATATAAAATAATTGGATTTTTTTCTTTAAAATCAATCACGGGGATTCATACCATAACGGCACAAACTGAACATTTATATATATTTATATCTATCTTTCATACATCTCTATCTATATATCTCTATAGCTTTCTATATATCTATCTATATCTATGTATTTAACTACCTATATGTACCCATCTCTATCTCTACCTATCTATTATTTATATATCTATTATATTTCTCTATATATCTATCTCTATCTACTCTTTATCTCTATATCTATCTCTATATTTATCTATATCTATATCTATCTATATCTATCTATATCGATCTCTATCTCTATCTATTTCTATCTCTAACTCTATATATCTCTATCTCTATCAAATTATATATTAATTAATAGCTTAATGTAAAGTTATTTTTTAAACAATTGGAAATTAAAATATATTTAAAATAAAGTTACACGGGTAAAGAAAATATATTATAATTGTCGAATTAGTAATACATCAATTATCATTATTATCCTGTAATAAAGCTTATTCTAAGCAACAGAAAATTTAAATATTATATATATATATATATATATATATATATATATATATATATATATATATATATATATATATATATATATATATATATATTTATATTATTGTATTACAAAATTTAAATACATTATATAAATGTAACATAAATTAAACAGTTAATTTGGTTAAAAATGTTATAATTGTAGAAATTTTAAATTACCCCCCAGACTGCTCAATTTCGTAACATCAAAATTGCTCCAAAATTATGTATTCTTTTTAGGATACATCAAGTTTTTGCGAGTTAAAACATGTAGCATCTTTTGATAAACAATATTTTAACAAAATTTGATACAAAGATTAAATGTTGTACAAAATGCGTTACAGACTGTTAAATGCTAAAACCGCATACAAAGGAAATTTTAAGATAAAGCAGTCAGATGCTTAATTTGTAACTCAAAAGAAAAAAAAAATGTAAAAGTTAATAAAGAGCGCCAAGAAAGGCGCTAACAATATAAGTCTGGCAACCCCGACACTACGCAAACGGCGAAAATTACAGCTATCGTTGATCCCTGATCGTGCCAGAGATAGATAAAATAGAAAAGATGCGCCTCTGCGATTGGCGATTCGAGCTTGTCTGCCCCACCTGCCAATATAATAAATCGAGACGCATTGTCTAGCGTGTAGCCGAGTTTATCAATGCTGCCAATACAACCAGCTTCCACTCTTTCCGATTCCTTTTCTAAATTTTTGGCGATATTTTTTCCTCGATCTTTTTTTATATTATTAAAAAAAAAAAAGAGGAACACACGCGAGATTGCGAGCCAAATAATTACTGAACTTACAGTTCGTCGTTTTGACACTTTTATATATACATTTTTTTTTCTTCATTTTTTTTTCCTCTTCATTTTTTTTTTCATCCCCTCTTTCCGGTATATTATTTCTCCTGGAGTTGGAGAAAAGAAGCGAAATGAGTGATGAAGTTTGAATGCGGACTCAGCAGTCATCAAGTATTTCCCCGAAGGATTGATTCTGGGAAATTATTTGCCGACATTGTTTCGATTCCTTCCTTTTTTTTATTATTATTTTCGGCCTATTCTTTAGTCGAGTTGACAGGATCCTTGCCAAAATCGATTAACTATAAAAAGTGGGAGGCAACCCGCGATGAAATATTGTATCAGAAATCAGTGACAGGGTTGCAAAGAGCTTTTTAAAAGGAGATGAGCATTATATATATATTGTTCTGACATTCGCTTTTTCATTGACCTCTTTCAAACTCCCTGGCTGCCGTCATCGGAACCTCTAAGGATGAATATACATCGCAGGTGTTAGGAGCACATAAAAACGTATAGGAAAAGATTATCTATTTTTTTTTATAAAAAACGTCCTTTCCAAAACAGGTATTTCATCTTTTGGAGTAAATTCTTTGTTGCCAAAAGAAGTGGGCTTTTGTTCTAATTTTTAAAAAATGATGCATCAATTATTTCATCACATTTCTGTCAGTGAATGATTCTTTCTAAAGACATCGAGGACATGCTGTATCAGAAATCAGCGACAGAATTGCAACGATACTTATGATATTGGATATGAGCTTTATATATATATATATATATATATATATATATATATATATATATATATATATACATACATATACATATATATACATATATATACATATAACATATACATATATATATATACATACATATATATACATATATATATATATACATATACATACATATATACATACATATACATACATACATATATATACATATATATACATACATACATATACATACATATACATACATATACATACATACATACATATACATATATGTATGTATATATTGCTACGATGATCGAAAAATTTTCCTTGACCTCTTTGAAACTCATTTGTTGCTGTCCTTGGAACCTCTGAGGATGAATATACATCGCAGATGTTAGGAGCACATAAAAACGTATAAGAAAAGATTATTTTTATTTGTAAAAACGTCCTATCCAAAACGGGTATTTCATGCTTTGGAGTAAATTCTTGGTCACCAAAAAAAGCGACCTTTTGCTCTAATTTTTAAAAGATGATTCATCAATTATCACATTTTTGTCAATGAATGATGCTTACTAAGGACATAGAAGACATGTTGTATCAGAAATCAGAGAAAGAATTGCAATGATACTTATATGATACAGGAGATGAGAAATATATATATTGCTTCGATGATCAGAATTATCCTTGACCTCTTTGAAACACATATATTACTGTCATCGGAACCTCTAAGGATGAATATATATCGCAGGTGTTAGGAGCACATAAAAACATATACGAAAACATTATCTTTTTTTTTATAAAAAACGTCCTTTCCAAAACAAGTATTTCATCTTTTTGAGTAAATTCTTTGTTGCCAAAAGAAACGTGGTTTTGTTCTAATTTTTAAAAAATGATTCATCAATTATCACATTTCTGTCAGTGAATGATTCTTTCTAAAGATATTGAGGACATGCTATATCAGAAATCAGGGACAGAATTGATATATATATATATATATATATATATATATATATATATATATATATATATATATATACATATATACTGTTTCTATGATCAGAATTTTCCTTGACCTCTTTGAATCACATTGTTGCTGTCATCTGAACCTCTAAGGATGAATATACATCGCAGGTGTTAAGAGCACATAAAAACGTGTAGGAAATGATGATCTATTTTTATTAAAAAAAGTCCTTTTCAAAACAGGTATTTCATCTTTTGGAGTAAATTCTTTGTTGCCAAAAGAAGTGGGCTTTTGTTCTAATTTTTAAAAAATGATGCATCAATTATTTCATCACATTTCTGTCAGTGAATGATTCTTTCTAAAGACATCGATGGCATGCTGTACCAAAAATCAGCGACATAATTGCGATGATACTTATATGATACAGGAGATGAGCAATATATATATATATATATATATATATATATATATATATATATATATATATATATATATATATATATATATATACATATATATATACATATATATATATATATATATATATATATATATATATACATATATATATATATATATATACACACATACAAGAGCTAATAACAATCATGTTAGAATCATATAAAAATTAAACTGATATGCAAAATAACAGAATTACAGAACATAGTAAGAAACTTTAATTTTGCACCAAATTGCTGATAGAAAGGATAAAAATTATTTTTTTCAGAAATAAATTTAGATGATATAAGTTAAATTTATAATAATAATAATATCATAAAAAAAGAAAAAATTAAATCAAGCACGTCTTGTATCGTTACAAAATCTATCTGTAAGTATAGAACCTTCTATTTATCAGTTTTAAATACAGATCTAGGTATATCAGAACCTTCTATTTATCAATGTTAAATACAGATCCAGGTATATCAGAACCTTCTTTTATCAACGTTAGATACAAATCTAGGTATATCCATGTGAAATATTTATACAGCTATATTCTTAACTTTTTAAAATTTATATTTATAGAGGAAAATCTGTATATCTTGTATACGTCGAATTTGAAAGGATTGTGTGGAAATTACTATCATATATCAATAATTTATATTTCATACTTTAAAATCTGATAATATCGCTTAAAATGGCTTACATTATTAAGGTATTTATATAAAATAAGAAATTTATATAAAAATTTGCATTTAATGCAACAGTTCCATAAAACATTACAAAAATACCTGACAACCCCAAGGTGTTTTAAACATAGATGCACATATTTTAGTTTTAAAGCATAATTAAATTCTTACATACATAAATGCATGCATGCATGCATACATATTCAGATATATATCACAAGTATATACTTTATAATTCAGTGCGGTTCAAAAGTGGAATGTTATACCATTAGGCCTAACCACTATAAATCAGTAAATTATACACACGCTTAGCATTATAAAAATAGCATTATTATCCAGCAGATAAAGAATTTATGAGGTACATAGCATTAAGCATTCGCTTTTCTCCGAAGCCAACAGTGAAATTGCAGGACATTAACACGTTTATAACACCACGAAAATATGTTGAACAAATCCAGCCGCTAAATACCCGTTCCGATGAGTTCGTGATCACAAGTGCCAATTTATCCTACATTATAATGCTAGAGAATAGCTGGAATCGAACCAGGTCCGAAGGGAACATAAATTATTTTTTTAAGAGCAGCCGATGAGATGTCCTAACCTTCAAGCTGGAAAGAGGTGTTAAGAAGTTCAAGCCACAGGGAGCAATTTGTTTCTGCATTTTCTACAGTTTAATTACTAATTTTAAAATGAAGCATGAGCGAAGTCTATAATTAATGGGAATTAACGAGGAAGGAGATAAATTTAAGCACCCGTGGCACAAAAGAGAAATATAACAGGGGAGATAAGATGTTTTAACTAGATGTACAAGCAACTCACTTCTAGACCTTTTACAACACTTTTAACCCTAAGTATGTATTTTCATTCCTCACATAATATGATTACTTATTACAATACAAAAACATGCTTCTCTTAATTGGAATAAATGATATCTACAATTAACGTTTTGTTCATAATTTAAAAATGAGGATTACAATTTTCTTCTGAGTCATTCTCATTTAGAAAAACGGATTTTCGTAATGTTGAAAAGCAGTCATTATATAAGTTGATATATAAATACATATATGTGTGTATGTTACATAGATATATACAGAGGAATGGATTAAATTTGTAAAAAATCAGCATTGTAAAGAGGCGGCAAAGGCAGTAAAAATCAAAGTATACAGGAGGCAGCATTTTGAATATTAGCACCATACTCAAAAATTGTACCGAACGGTTCTTCATATTATGTATGTATGTATGTCAGATCTAAAAAAAGGGGGATTTGGAAAAATTAAGCGAGTTGTAAACGAGTTAAAAGGGAACTCTTCGAAACAACAAAACAAATGTAAAAACCCACTCTCGCGCAATCTTTTAGCATAATTCGGTCAAGTCACAGGATATTTGTCGGAATTTGATGAGTAAACAAAGCGATAAAAGATAGTTGGCGCGAAGACGTAGAGCTGTCAGCCGCATCCACGCGTGACTCCGCCCCGAAGTGATGAAAATGGCGCAGGCGACGCCTAAAAAGGAAACTATACTTGTAATAAAGGTACGATTTTCCA